>JAPKLY010000095.1:1149143-1268786 GCA_026898435.1 Prunella vulgaris
TTATCCTTCAGTTTCTGAATTCTTCCAAGACTTTTGCTAGCAATTAACATATCATCCACATAAAGTAATAGATATGTAAGTACCTCAGAGCCTTGCTTTTCTAGGTACACACAACTATCATACTTGCATCTGATGAAGCCTATTGACATCATGAAGCTATCAAACCTTTTATACCACTGCCTTGGGCTTTGCTTAAGTCCATACAATGACTTCTTCAGCAAACATATTTTTCCTTCATCTTCTGATAGTATGAACCCCTCAGGCTGCTGCATATAAATGGTTTCTTCAAGCTCTCCATGTAGAAATGCAGTTTTGACATCCAGCTGTTGTAACTCTAGTCCATCCTAATTCACCTTAGACAATAAGATCCTTATTGAGCAGTGCTTCACAACTGGTGAGAATACTTCATTGAAGTCTATTCCTTCTCTCTGAGTAAATCCTCTTGCAACCAATCTTGCCTTGTATCTGGTCAGCTCCAGTCCATCTGACCCAATTTCAGACTTTTTCTTGAATATCCATCTTGAGCTGACAACCTTCTGCCCTTTTTCTTTATTCACAAGAACCCATGTATTGTTCTTTTCAAGTGAATTTAACTCCTCTTTCATAGCTGAAATCCACTGATCTTTATCCTTCCTTGTCAGTGCATCAGCATAAGTTTCAGGTTCTTGATACTCTACTTCTTCTGCCACTGATAAGGCATATGAGATCATGTCAGCCTGCCCAAACCTAATTGGTGGATGAATGCTTCTCCTATGTCTATCCCTGACCAGACTGTAGTTTCTCAAATCTTGACCCTCTTCATCTGAATTTTCAATTTGTTCTTCAGAATCACTATCTGCTGATGCATCAGACTGATTTGCTTGTGGATTCCTGATATCAGAGTTGTCCTGAGCCTGATCTTCATTCAGAATCCTGGTTGTATGATCCACCTGAACTGGTGTATGTCTGATTATGGGATTATCCTCAGCATCCTGAGGATTTCCAGATGTACCATATCCCATGACTTTCTCATTGAAAGTCACATCTCTGCTGACAATACACTTCTTGTGTCCAGCTTCAAGACACCACAATCTATAACCTTTGACTCCTTTTGGATATCCCAGAAAGATGCACATCAGTGCCCTTGGTTCCAGCTTATCTTGTCTTATGTGAGCAAAGGCTAAGCAACCAAATACCTTCAGATTATTGTAATCTGACAACCTACCATTCCAAAGCTCATATGAGGTTTTGAAGTCAATAGCAGATGAGAGAGTTTTGTTTATCAAATAACAAGCAGTATTAACTGTCTCTCCCCAGAATACTTTAGGTAGTTTAGCATCTGATAGCATGCATCCGACCTTCTCCAAAATAGTCATGTTCATCCTCTCAGCAAGTCCATTTTGTTGAGGGTTTGCTGAAACAGTTTTGTGCCTTGTTATGCCTCTTTCCTTGCAGAAGTTTTCAAACTCTTCTGACACATACTCAAGCCTATTGTCAGTCCTGAGATGTTTTAAGGTTTTGCCTCTTTTATTCTCTTGTTCAAGAAGTCATTCCCTGAATTTTCCAAAAGCTTCACTCTTCTGTTTCAGGATGATCACCCACACCTTTCTGCTGAAATCATCAATGATAGTCATGAAGTACTTTCCACCTCCATGAGTCTCAGTTCTTGATGGCCCACAGATGTCAGAGTGTACATAATCCAGATGAGCATCAGTATAATGTTGCCCCTTTGCATAAGAGTGTTTCTTGGATTTTCCCAACATACAGTGATCACAGAAATCCAATTTGATTGTTCTTGAATCCCCAAATGCCTTCTGCTTGGAGAGTTCATTCAGTCCTCTTTCACCAGTGTGCCCTAACCTCTTGTGCCACAAGATAGCATCAGAACTGCCCATAACTGCATTCACTGATCCGGCAGCTGAGTTACCAATTAAAATGTACAAGCCATTCACCTTCTTGCCTTTCATCATAATGTTATTATCCTTGGTTATCAATATGAATCCCTTCCTTGTATTGAATTCATATCCCAAAACATTGAGTGATCCAAGAGAAATAAGATTTCTCTTCAGCTCAGGTACAAACCTGACATCTTGTAGTATCCTCTCAGCACCATCATGCAACCTCAACTTTATTGAGCCAGAGCCTCTGACCTTGCACATCTGATCATTCCCCAAGAGAACTGATCCACCATCAAATTTCTTGAGATCCCTGAATAAATTTTCATTGGGACACATATGAAATGAGCACCCAGAATCCAACACCCAATCTTCACTCAGCTTGACATCAGTAACAACCAAGACCTCAGCACTATCATATCCTTCCTGAGTAGCAATTGTGACATCAGCCTTCTGATCCTCTTCTTGCTTCCTGGATTTGTCAGGACAATTCTTCTTGAGATGTCCCACCTTCTGACATGAGAAACATTTTCTCATTTCCACAAATTTTCCAAGTTTAGAGCCTTTACCATTCCTCTTCTTCTTTCCCTGAAACGGTTTCTTTCCTTTCTTGAATTTGATATTCAGCCATTCACCTTGATTTGTGTTCTTCCTTTCAGATTGCATTTGAAACGCCTTAGTTTTCAATGCATTCTGAATATCATCAGGTGACATCTTCTCTTGCCTTCCAAATAACAGAGCATCCTTGAAATTCTCCAAGGATTTTGGTAGAGAATTCAGTAACATCAGAACTTTATCCTCATCTTCAATCTTGACTTCAAGATTCTCCAAATCATCCACTGCTTTATTGAATTCTTCAAGTTGTTCAACCAGATCTCTATCCTCAGTCATCTTGAAGGAATGAAGCCTCTGCTTCATGAACAACTTATTGGTAACCGACTTCGTTTGATACACTTGTTCCAGCTTGTTCCACACATCAATGACAGTCTTCTCCTTATAAACCTCCCTCAGAGGTTTATCCCCCAAGCACAAGATAATTGTGCTATGGGCCTTGTCCAGAATCTCCTGCCTCTTTGCAGGTTCTGTTGAGGATGATGAAGGTCACTGATCCGCTGGTTTCAGAGCATTTGATAATCCATGGTGTGTGTGAAGAGCTTTCATCTTCACCTTCCACAAACCAAAATCATTTGCCCCTGTGAATTTCTCAAACTCCATCTTCGTAGAAGCCAGAGCAGTTGATTTCACCAACAATCTTGTTTCCCACAAAAGGCACCAATTGTTGAGCTAACAATGATTGTTTGAAATCAATTGGAATAAAGAAATTGAAGAACACCAAGATATACGTGGTTCGATCATAAATGATCTACGTCCACGGATGAGGCACCTCTCTCACTAATCAATGGAAGATGATACAAATTACAAGTATTTTGGATCTCTCTAGAGTATACTGAGTGTTTTCTGTGTTAGTTGTTCTCTATACATATATGCGTATATATATAGGAATGAGAACCCTAATTAATGCTAGTGATCGTAACCACCTAACAAGAAACTGCTACAGTTGCAACCGAATTTGAATATCGATCAGAGCCCAACGATTTTTCAGTTTTAATTATGTTAAAACTGATCGCCAGTTGTCCAACTTGGAAGTTTAAACCGCTTTGTAACTGATTCTTGGTTTAATTCCTGACTTAGAGTCAGTATGCTCCTTTCTTGTATGCTGATGTGATATGTCCTCAGCTGATATCATCAGTAGACCTTTATCTGTGACTAACCACTCCTGACCATCATCCTGACCTGACCAACCATCCTGACTGACCATCCTGACCAGTCATCCTGACACCTCAGCTGACCTCCTCAGCTGACTCCGCTGATATACCAGATGACTTAGTTGACTTTCCTGATGACCTCAGTAGATTTCCCAGATGATCTCGACTGATCCTATCAGATGACCATCAGCTGACCTCCTCAGCTGATAGTATAATGTTCAGTTAATCAGCAGTACTTGCTCATCTGATCTTTATTTCACTTTCTTTGCACCCATAACAGTTATTTAATTTTTTTAGATGACATCTTAGTATGAGTTCTTCTATTCGACAATAAAATTTTAAAGTTTGTTCTCGTATCAGTCTTGTTTGTTTTACTCTCAATATCTTCCAATTGATTGGAGTTCATATTTCTTTATGAAAATTGTTCCATCTTACTTTATTGATTATAAAAGATTAATTTACTTTTTGTAATAAAAAAATCAATGTATTTAAATGACCCAACACGAATACTCATGTTAGTATTTCCCTTCTCTAACTCAAAAAACACGAGATAGAAGAATTGTTATGTTTTGACAAATTCAGGCTACACATATTGAACAACTATCAGGAAAATTATAAATAATTCACAAAATTGATAAAAATTACAAATTAATTATGTGCATAAAAATATATATTTCTGTTAAAAAAAAAAAGAGTTACACTCTTGTGTAGATATTATAAACCAATTTATAAATAAAGTCAATTTTTTTTGAAGCAATATATAGTTCATCCACAACCATCATCTTATAAACCAATTTCAACGAACAATCAATTTGATAATTTTTATTACACGACAGACACTATTAATTATTTTATTAAAACAAAGATGGTTGCAAATTAATTAAAGTGCAATTTACTCTCTCCAGTTTCAATTTGCATCTAGCAGCCCCACGTGGCAGTAACAACATCACGTGCAATAGAAAATTGGTACAGGTGAGCGAAGTTTGACCAATCGCGATACAAAAACGACATTTCAAACTAGATCAAAAGAACATGCATTTTGACCACAGCTGCCAAGATTTTTTTATCCAAACTAAACCTTAATCCCATCCCAAAAAACAACAATCTCCCCTTGTTTTCTTTCTGGACAATATCCTAGTACAGAAGATGAACATGTCTCGTGATCTCTTCCCTTTCTTCCTCGTCTTCATCTTCATCCATTTTCACACTAGCCAAGCATCTGATTCTTCGTGCCCCGTCAGTTTCGACTACGTCGAAACCTTCCCATGGAACACTTCCCTCTGCCTAGAACCAGTTCAATCAAGCTGTTGCCAAACTCTGCGAAGCGTTTTAGGCATCGGATTATCCAAGTACCTCGATCAAACCTCGAGGTTTTATCTCCCAGATGCAAAAACTTCATCCTCTTGCATACAGAACTTTCAGGAAAAGATAGTATCATTCATGTCCATTCCCAGCTCTGTCTTCCCTGTTTGCTTCAATGACACAACTGAATTTGTCAATAACCAAACGACAAGCTGTGCTGGAATTCTAACAGTGAATGACTGGACCGAGAGAGTCGAGTCAGTTACATCACTTGAGTCCTGCCATGGAGATTTAACCGGGTTACCTCAGTGCAACTTGTGTATGGATGCAGGGTTCAGGGCGAATTCTTACCTTGTTTCTTCGCATCCCAACTCGACCAAATGCTTCTTCTTCGCTATACTATATGCTGCTGCCGTTGTTAATGAGTTTGGACCGGAGGATGTAAGATCAGCTTCTTGCATATTGGGCGTACCCTTGTCCAAATCTGCAAATGGTACAGACTCAAATGACAAGAAAAGGAAATTGGTTTTCGGGTTTGTGGGGGGCGTTATCGGAATGTGCTGTGTAATAATTATCTTCATGGTATACAGGAGGTGGGAAAAGATGAAAGAAGAGGATGTGATGCATGAAAAGTACGTTAGCTCTGTCAAGTCCAAGGTTTTGCCTAACATGGGAGCTAAATGGTTCCATGAAGCAGAATTGGAGCAAGCAACAGAGGGATTTTCGCAGAAGAACATGATTGGGAGGGGCGGATATGGAATTGTGCATAAAGGGGTACTTTCAGATGGGACTGAAATTGCTGTGAAGCAAATTCTTGATTTGGATTACGAAGATAATGATGATGATTTTATGAACGAGGCTCAAATCATCAGCAGGATAAGACACAAAAACCTTTTACCTCTAAGAGGATTCTGTGTCACAAGTGACAGATTTAAAGGCAAGAGGAGGTACCTAGTTTACAATTTTATGTCAAATGGGAGCCTAAATGATCATATTTTCAGCAACGAAAAGCATTTATCTTGGCCACAAAGGAAGAACATAATTCTTGATATAGCAAAAGGGCTAGCTTACTTACATTATGGGATCAAGCCCGCAATATATCATCGTGATATAAAGCTTACAAACATTCTTCTTGATTCAGAAATGAAAGCAAGAGTTGCTGATTTCGGGTTGGCTAAACAGAGCAAAGAAGGCCAATCTCATCTCACCACGCGAGTAGCTGGAACTCATGGATATCTAGCTCCAGAATATGCACTCTACGGGCAACTTACGGAGAAAAGTGACGTTTACAGCTTTGGGATTGTGATTCTTGAGATTATGAGCAGCAGAAGGGTTCTTGATGCTTCTGAATCTTCTAAGATTTTGATCACTGATTGGGCGTGGGAGCTTGTGAAATCAGGAAAAGAAGACGAGATTTTTCATGAGTCGATAAGAAAGGAAGGAGTGAAGGGAGTAATGGAAAGATATGTACGAGTTGGGATTCTTTGTGCTCATGCGATGGTCGCACTTCGACCTACCATTGCTGATGCATTAAAGATGCTTGAAGGCGACATTGACATCCCACGAATGCCTGATCGTCCATTGCCTCTCACTCATGAGATGCTGCAGATGTCGTTCAACATTAGCACATCTATAAGTGAGGAATCAAGAAATAGGTCAAGCATTAGCAGTTATCACGATTAGATTTAGGGCCCCTTCACAGTTTTCGACAGCTTATAAGCTCAGCCAACACCCCCTCAATCCATATTCAGCTTGCATATGTATGTATATTTTGATGTACAGAAATATATTATGCAATATAATACCACACTCCAACATTTTTCCTGAAATAGAACGATACTTTTACAAGATAACCAGCTTTTCCATTTTCAACTAGATATTTTATGTGCATCCAGTTATACTCATTACAGAAGGACTAAAACTCAAACATCACAGTATTGCATCAATAATACTTTACTTTAGGACAGGTAGATTATAATTTCAATCAAGATTTCAACTCCCTACTTTATTTGGATGTCTAATGCTTTAGTGTGTCAAAATTTGCTTCCTTAAGCCTCCAAGTTTGATTTGCTAAACTTTCACAAGCCAAAAACAAGACTAAATTTAGTGATTTGTTCCTAGATCAAGAATCTTCATAGTGCTCCTAAAAGACAAATTAATTCCCTAAAAAATCTAATAATTGCTAAATCTTCATATTAACTAAAATATATTCAAGATTCCTCCAGTAGTTCACCATCAATTTATCACAAAATTCAACAAGCATTTCAGTATTATATACTATGAAAAATCAATTATTTTCACACACACAACAAGAATTCATAAGAGTACAGACAAGTAGTCACTGATCAAACCTCTGCAGCATCAAATGTATGTGATTAAGTCAAGCGAATAGAAAATAAACCAGAGATTCACTTGAAATCTTTGAAGAACTGGAAACACGAAGACTACTAGAAGGTCATACAAAGAATTTCTTTTTCTTTCCCCACAACCAGACAGGATAATAATTTTAATCTCGAAATTCAAAATACCCATTTAGTAATCAACAAATATCCGATTAAGATCCCTAAATATAAACAATTCCACAGCACAAATTAAATTCTCGAGAAGTTAACCCTAATACAAGTTAAAATTGCAAAGGTACAACCATAGAAAAGAATAGGACGCATTTTATTTAAAAATTTAAGTTTGGCTTGATCTTTTCGCCGTCAAATATATTTATACAGATGTCTCAACATTCAGATTTTCTTCTTACCTTCCACATTTGAACCCCCCTCTTCAAAAGTAAGCTGAAAGGTCCTTCGCAAATACTGCAATCCTCGTTTGATTATGAGTACCCAAAAAAATAAAAAATTGATACAACGTTTTTCACGGACAGAAAAACCATGGTTCTGCCGCAAAGGAATATAGTCCAACTTCAGATCATAATTAATCAAAACTACATATCAGACATATCAGTAAAAAAACAACACGATAGTGATAATAAACTCACCTTCAACTTCTCAAAAGGATATTGCCTATTGATGGCTTCAAGATCATCAGCACATAAACATTTGGATAAATAAGAGATAAAAAATGTTCATCACCTGCAAGTAGAAGTTCCAGAAGTATGTTAAGCATCGAAAAATAATATATACCTCTGAATAGTGCTCCTTAATTCCATTTCAACATCAAGACTAACAAAGTCACACAAATGGCCGTTAGTAAAGAGTCTTCTGCCCTGAAGACTGGACCCCTCAAATATGCAGTCAAAATCACCGCCAATGGCCATTTGTTTATGAAGCTGAGACAGTCCCAGGCATGCAGGTGTTCCCTTATAATACAATCTAAAGACAGCTGAACCACAATCAATTTTGGTGTGTGGTAAGACCTTCAGAAACCAAAGATTGCCAAGAAATAAGTGCACAGAATCAGAGATTTTGACACAATTATTCGCAGTAAATTAGACAATAACTGGATCGCTGTCAACCAAAATCAGAACCATGAGTAGCAACAACAGTCAAATGTCAATTTCAACAGCCATTTTGACATTAGCAGACAAAAAAAGCACAAGAAGGTAACCATAACCCAAGACAGATTGAGCAATGCACTTTTACCAACAAAAAAGATGGTTATCAATTCTAATCTTTCAAAACAGTCGCACAGGAAGAACCATGAGGCACATTAAGTCATACAGCCTTGTATGCAGATGATGAAAAGAAAATGGAGAAACTCGTAGGAATAAAAACATTCCTCACTTGCATTCTGAAAATGAAATTGAATGCTAAGGGTTGATTGAACAGCATGAGTATGCATGTCAATGGCTCTATTGTCGCAATTTCAGCCGTTAACGACCCATTGGATCGTCGTCTTCTTCCCCACGTCGCTGTTGAATCCCCGCCGATGAGAATGCCGGGCTAAAAGGGTCTTTTCCCATAATGGTCGACTCTTTTTTTCATTAAAAAAAGAGTTTATATTTTTATATGTCTAATAATTGTCACATTTTTTAATTCGGTCCACCTGTTTCACATTTTTTGAAATTGGTCCTATAATTTTAAAATTATTTTGATTTTAGTGCATTTACCAGTTACAATAGGTTGTGTAATGGGATGCCTCCACATGGGTTTCAAAATACGATGTAAAAATAGATTGTTTCAAAACTAATTTTCCATCTTTTGCGCGTGTAGAACCTTCGGACCAGATTTTCTTCAGTCCAAAAGGTGCGTATTTGAGTTTCCACCCCACAATGACAGAGAGTGTAATTACGTCGTGCTATGGAGAATGAATAAGTGGTGGACGACATTTTTTAAACCGGAACGATTTCCTTCTCCTGGAATGGAGTTACGGTTGATGCAAATCAAAATGGACGAATTGATTCTCCTTATTTTGTAGAAGCTGCTCCCAATTTTGGTTCTCTCCAAATGAAAATGATTCCAGATTGTATTAATAAGTCAGACTCGTTTTATTATACTCAAGACTCACCCCCTTAATAAGCCCGACCCATCTTAATAAGTCACACCCAATGAAAATGATTCTCAATGAAATTAAAATAAAAATTAAATTAAATTAATTAAACAGTTAACACATATAAAATCAAATGCAAAATTAAATTATATTTCTAGGTAGAGACAACCGGTTACACAAACTATTGTAACATGTAAATGTACTAAAACCAAAATAATTGTAAATGTATATGACAAATTTCAAAAAGTGTAAAACGTGTGGATCGAATTAAAAAATGTGATAACTTATTGGACATATAAAAATATAAAACCTTTTAAAAGTTAAATCTATGGGTGCGACTTTTCAAGATATATTTAGTATTTTTATTAATTATTTATTTTTAAATGATGTATGTTTAGTAATTGAGGTATATTGAAAGAAATTTGGGTATGTACAGTCGTACCTCTCCAATATAGATTTAATAACTGTAGATGTGAAAATGAAATATTAATAATAATTTATTAAAACTAATCTTGAAAATGATATCTGAGTTATTAAAGATTAAAAAAAAAAGTCATAAAGTTTGACAAATTTCACGAAAGCGAAGTGAGAAAATGAAAAATGCATAGTTTTTATGTGTTTTATTATTATTATGCTTGGAACATTTAGTCCCACCATTCAATATGTCTTTTGTCCCATCACGTCACGACACATCGATACTATCCACAAAAATTTATCTGATGAGATAATAATATGAAAATGAGATAATAATCAAATCAATGCATGTGTTTCCGCTTACTATTTCAGGCGGATGCAATTTATAGAAAATGAAAATTATATAATCGCAGCAATATTTTATAATTTGATGATGCTGCCATGGCATCATCATCAAGTTGTTATTTTTCTAATAATTTTCATAATTGCCCATGCCACTTCCAGATGAATCGGGCCTTCGGCACGCCGTCGTTTTGCCCCCAGTTCAGTTGCGTCGGGGTTTTCGGGCCGGGGCCCGGTCTCGAGTTGCAGAAGTCGAAGAAGAAGAGGTGGTTGGAAGTGGGACGACGCCGTTTCAGGCTGCTTGTCAGCGCTCAGCTGTCCAGCTCGCTGTCAGTGAACATTGGCTTGGATTCTCAGGTCAATTCTCTCTCTCTCTCTAGGGTTTTCTATTGTTGCTTCAACTGTTAAAACATGTTGAATTACTATTCTGATTTTGTTTGATTACTGGTTTTCCAATTTACGCAGTAATTGCTGAAATTGTCGGATGATTATATCTACTTTCCTAGTTGAATGATTCCAGCATTTCATTTAGTATCTTATTAAGCGCAATGGATTTTCGTATCGTCATTTTATCTTGCATTCTGGGTAATATTAGGGTTAAAGTTATACTGAATCTAAGAAATGCTTGAATGAAAATTTGTTGTCGTGCGATTGTTAATGCTGTAAATTGACAAACTTATCTATGACTTTGAAGAATATTTACGCCAATGAGTCATCACATTTACCCTGGGCTGGACCTCTTCCGGGAGATATAGCTGAAGTCGAGGCGTACTGCAGAATATTTAGAGCTGCAGAACAGTTCCACAATGCTTTAATGGACCAGTTGTGCAATCCACTAACTGGAGAATGTAGTGTTTCATATGATGTGCCTTCTGAGGATAAGCCACTATTGGAAGATAAAATTGTTTCTGTTCTTGGTTGCATGGTCTGTCTTCTGAATAAGGGAAGAGAAGACGTTCTCTTGGGACGATCATCTATCATGAATTCGTTCCGTGATCTGGATAAATCCACAATGGATGATAGCATCCCGCCACTTGCAAATTTTCGATCTGAGATGAAAAGCTACTGCGAGAGTTTGCATGTTGCTCTAGAGAACTACTTGATGCCTGGTGATGATCGAAGCTTAAATGTTTGGAGAAAATTACAAAGACTGAAAAATGTGTGCTATGATTCTGGATTTCCTCGGGGTGATAATCGCCCCAATCAGACATTGTTTGCAAATTGGGGCCCCGTTTACTTCTCCACGTCTAAAGACGAAACTGAATTGGGAGACAATGACGTTGCATTTTGGAAGGGTGGACAGGTAACAGAAGAAAGTTTGGAATGGCTATTGGAGAGAGGATTTCGAACAATAATAGATCTCAGAGCAGAAAATGTGAAGGATAACTTTTATGTAACTGTGCTGAATGAAGCTATATTGTCTGGGAAGATTGAGCTGATCAAAGTTCCAGTTGAAGTTGGGAGTTCACCTTCAGTGGAGCAGATTGAGCAATTTGCTGCTTTAGTGTCAGATTCGAGCAAAAAGCCCATTTATGTACACAGTAAGGAAGGAAGACGAAGGACCTCATCATTGATCTCAAGATGGAAGCAATACATGGATCGCATCACATCTGCTAAAAAGCGAATCAGAACTTCTGAATTTGGAACTCAAGGTACAAGAGAAATTGAAGATTCTGATTTATCTATGAGCTTGGGAAAAGGTATTTCTTCTGATAATGGAAATGGGGCACTCCCACAAAAATCGAATAAGCCCTATACGGCTCCTGGGGCAGATGATCATGACCCTCCAGCTAATAGTACCATAATGGGCACTGACGAATCTGCTCTTGTCTCCGTTAACGGTGGAATAGAATCAATTGTGGACTTCAATAAAGATGTGAAACCACTGGATTCTCAACTACCTCCTTCTAATATTTTCTCCAGAAAAGAAATGTCCAGCTTTTTGAGAAATAAAAAGATCTCACCTGGAACGTACTTTAGTCATGAACAGAAAAGATTGAAAAAGCAAGCTGCTTTCCTGTATAAGCACAATGGAAGTGCCTTGAAGAAAGATGCTGACACTGGTTTAAGCCTCAATCAAGAACAGTCTATTAATGGAAAAGTTAGAGTAGTGAAATTGTCATCGGAGCCACAGAATGTGGCTGTGACTAATGGGTCATATCAGGATCCTACCCGTCTTTATAGTCCTACGACTCATCTCGATAATGGTGCACGTTATGAGAAGAGTACGGGAATTGGTGCTACAAACACAAGCAATGACCTAAACAAGAATCCAATGTCTCTGATGGTTACGGAGGACAGGACTAGTGCTCAAAGCTACCTTTCTTCAGATGATGAAAACCTGGAAGTGCTTGATATGTGTGCTTCAGCAACTGGCGTTGTGAGGGTGCAATCAAGAAGAAAAGCTGAGATGTTCTTAGTTAGAACCGATGGATTTTCTTGCACTAGAGAAAAGGTAACTGAATCTTCCTTGGCATTCACTCATCCCAGTACTCAGCAGCAGATGCTTTTGTGGAAATCCACTCCAAAGACTGTACTGCTATTGAAGAAGTTGGGTGAAGAACTCATGGAAGAAGCTAAAGAGGTATATGCTCTTTCTTTTGTTTTTCCTTAGATTTAATAGATATTTTAGTGAAATGTTAGAGCAGCCTTTTTCGTTGTTGCATAAGGTATGCATCATGCTTTCTGTGCTTTGGTAGAATTCAACTTTCCTTTTATTCATGTAGATAAAAGGAAAAACTATAGTTAATATAGCATATTAAATTCAATCTGGCACCATCACTTGAGCATGATGGTATCGTGTTGCTAAAGCTGCATGTCCATACAATTTCATTTCAAAAAGCTGATTAGACTGCATTGGTAATCTGGGTCTTATGTTTCATGTTATTCTAGTTCTAATAAGTGTATCTGTTTCAAAAACCATGATAACAGCTTGTTACATAGCACTAATGGTAAACAGACCATGACAGCTGTGTCATCTAGTTATATTTCTGTTTTCCCAGTCTCTCATATTGCTAAGAATGTCGTTCACAGTTTTTACAATTTCATTGTGTTTTTGTGAATATTTTAATCTCAAAATTTATATGTTCACTCTTGTGTGCTTCTCTTATAATATATATATATATATATATATATCACCAATTATTTTATAGAGAAGTTGCTCACTTGTAAAACCGCTAATTATTGTTAAACTGACTGTAAGTTCTCTGTGCAATCCAGGCTGCCACTTTCTTATATCACCAAGAGAAGATGAATGTTCTTGTTGAACCAGAGGTTCATGATATTTTTGCTAGGATTCCTGGTTTTGGATTTGTTCAGACATTCTATAGTCAAGATACAAGGTCCTCAAATTTTGGGTCCAATGTTTTCTATTTGGTTACGTTTCTTCTTTAAATTTAAAATGTTTCCTGACCTGCTACATATATATATTGCAGTGATCTTCATGAGAGGGTTGATCTTGTTGCTTGTTTGGGGGGAGATGGGGTCATACTTCATGCATCAAATTTATTCAGGGACGCTGTTCCTCCTGTTGTCTCATTTAATCTTGGATCACTTGGATTTCTCACTTCTCACACTGTATTTCTCTCTCCTTAATCTTCAATTTTATTTTTTCCCTCATTTCTTCCTGACTCCTATAATTTGTCTTTGCAGTTTGATGATTTTAAGGCTGATTTGAGGCAAGTGATTCATGGGAACAACACAATTGATGGAGTTTATATTACCCTTAGAATGCGTCTCCGCTGTGAAATATTCCGAAATGGGAAAGCCATGCCTGGAAAGATATTTGATGTCCTGAACGAAGTTGTTGTTGATCGTGGTTCTAATCCATATCTTTCAAAAATCGAATGTTATGAACATGATCGCCTCATAACTAAGGTTTGTTGTGTTACTTTTTAACTGGTTAAGCTTTGAACTGGGCCTGAGGTTTTCTAGGATATTTACAAGGAAAGTACTTCATTAGAGTCTATGATAGCGTCTATTATTCTTTTGATAGGTACAAGGTGATGGAGTCATAGTAGCCACTCCAACTGGAAGTACAGCCTATTCCACAGCTGCTGGTGGTTCTATGGTACGTTCTGATGATAATTACAATGACCTTTGTTCCTATCTAATCTGCCCTATTGTATCGTATAAAATGAAACTGCATTTCAAGTTATGTAATGCTGGAGAGTAAGAAACTTTTATCATGATAAAATAACTAGGGCATAAAAGATGCTGTGCACGTAAACCTCATGGCATGAATGCGATTGTCCATAGCAATTTTGTATGAAAAGGTTCTCATGAAGTTTGTAGGTTTGATTTCATCAATTCATGTTTTAATTTCTATAACTGTTTCAAGAAAATAGAGATGGCATCTCTGTGTTTGTATTGATCAGAGCACTTGTTATTACTATATGTTTGTATATACAAATATGTTCTTATGGGATATGACAAGAAAGAAAACGACTCCTGTGATTTTAATCGTTCTTATTATTGAACAGAAAAGGTTTCTTTTAGGTTTTTCCTTTTGCAGTTTATATATAACTTAACACCGTGGATATAGTTATTTTCTTTTTTAATTGGATATACTGAATTTTAAAGGGAATGAAGTGGCTGAGATAAAATTATGAAATTTCTATCTAGAGTATAAAATGTACCCCTGTTTTTGGACTAGTATAAATTAGCTTTTGTTGATCTTGATGCAATATCTTTTGGAGGCAAAGTTGGTAAATGGTACTAAGAATAGTCTTTTCTGTGTTAAGGTACATCCAAATGTTCCATGTATGCTCTTCACACCAATTTGTCCGCACTCACTATCTTTCAGACCAGTCATACTTCCAGATTCTGCTCGCCTGGAATTAAAGGTAACGTTTCCACACGTGTAATAAAAGACGATTTTGGTAAGAATACTCTTTTCTTGGACTCTATTCTCTGGAGAACAATTTGCAATATCTAATTTTCTTCATTTCAGTACTTGAATTGAGAACTTCCAAAATAAAGATTGTACTGGATACAGTAACATAATGATAGTTTTTGTAATGTTACACATATTTTAGTGGGAAGAATAATGAGAAAAAGTATATGCACTAAGGTTCAATAAAGGAGATTGTACATTTGGAAGTATATCTTTTAGGTTTGTTTTAGTATCATCACTCGGTCTCAGAAATTGTCACATTATATCTAAATACTATCACCATTTTGCAATAATAATTGCTCTCTCTCTCTCTCTCTCTCTCTCTCTCTCTCTCTCTCTGAAACAGATTCCAGAGGATGCAAGAAGCAATGCTTGGGTATCGTTTGATGGGAAGAGAAGGCAACAACTGTCAAGAGGAGATTCAGTGCGGATATCAATGAGCCGACATCCACTCCCAACTGTGAACAAGTGTGACCAAACTGGTGATTGGTTTCGAAGCTTAATTCGTTGCTTGAACTGGAACGAAAGACTCGACCAGAAAGCCCTATGAGGGGACACAACCATACAAATGTAAGATCTTTTCATTCTATCTGTTCTGCTGGTGTATATATTACTGTACAGTTGATATAGCAAAAGGGTTACAAAGTGTTCAACTGAGAAATAGCATTGTAATAGGCTGTACGTTTCGTCCGACTGTACACTCTTATTTGTCTCCTAACTCCTGACGATCCCTTTATAACAAAAAAATAAATTATTACAACAAAAGTTTCTCATATCATCAAAAGGGGCACCAATGATTTTATTTGAGAGTTGTTATATGGTTAGATGTGACATATTAGCCTGTTCGGCTTAACCCGTTTTAACAGCTCTAGCTCAAGTATAAGCAATTTTGGGGTAGATGAATTTGTGGCTAACAGTTTTATTTTTATAACTGGGAAACATGATTAGTTAATTACTTGATTTCCTTATTTGATGGAAACATACGTTTTGCGCCACATTGCATCATTTACAGCATTGTGTAATAGTACGTTAAGGTATGCTCATACTGGTCTACTTGCTACATTTGTTAAACTATATAGAGCAACTTTTGAACAAACATACAAGTAGGGTTGCAAACGAATCGAATCGAATATCATAGTTTTGTATTTGTATTTGAATAATAATCGAATCGAATTCGAATCATAAAAATTCGAATACGAATATCATAATTCGAATACGAATACCTAATCGAATCAAAAGTATTTGATTCATTTACAACCCTCGGGTAAGAGTTTGAAATATAGGTGCATATGATATCTACATTATTATCTAATGAGCTTACATCCTTAAAATAATAGTAATTATAGTAGCCATAAATTTCTAATGGTCTATAATCTTAAAATAATAATAATAGCAATAATTATATTAACTATTAAGTCTATTATCATTATAATATTTATAAAAAAATATTTAATCGAATATTTACGAATATCGAATCGAATATCATTATTTTGTATTCGTATTTGAATAATAATCGAATCGAATATTTGTAATCGAATTCGAATCATAAAATTTCGAATACGAATATCAAAATTCGAATATGAATACCGAATCGAATCAAAATTATTTGATTCGTTTGCAACCCTACATACAAGTAGATTCATAGTTGAATTCAAGTGCATTTGTGAAGTGTTACTTTATTATTACAGCTTATAAGATATAAGGAGTTTATTTTAAAATCTTACCAGCTGTCAAATATTTTATTTTACAAAACACTTTAATAGAGTTTATAAGCATGTTTAAAGAGCTTATAAGTTCAGTCAAACACCCTCTGAGTGTATATGTAGTCGCGGACAAAGAAAGTACAGTTTTATTCTACAATACTAAAAATAACTTTATGAAAATGTATTTGAATTGTGCAATATTATGCTTTCTTAATTATAAATATAATTTAAGAGGATGCCACAAGACATAATGACATATTTTGATTACTTTAAAAAAAAAAAAAAAACTATTACAAGAAAGTCGAGAACTCAAATCTGAGATTTTTTCTCAAAATTGAGTCATGCACCAACCCTAAGGTGCTCAAGGACTTCACTAATACACAACCAAATAAGTAGAAATACCAAATAAAAGATACAAATTAACCACTAATTGGTACATCCATACACAAGTAATAATACAACATAAGTATGCATGTACATATACACTAGCTCACTCACATCACATTGCTTTCACAGCTTGAAACCTTGGTTCTTTAGGCAGAAACTTCTGCTCAACATAAACCGACATATAATCCCCAAACACAAACCTAGGATACTTACTCCCGACCTCCTCCACCTTCTCCTCCGCCACCAATGCAGCTGCCGGTTCAATGGTGGCCTTGAACGACGGGTTGTAGAATGACGCTATTGACCTTCTATTCCCCTCCGGTTTAGCCAAAACCCGATGCCAAACACTCTTGTACCTCCCATTGCTCAGCACCTCTATCTGATCCCCTGTGTTGATCACTATAGCATTCCTAAGTGGCTGCACATCAATCCACATCCCATCTTTCAGGATCTGGAGCCCACCCTCCACGTCATCCTGGTACAGCAAGATCACGCCCCCTGCGTCAGTGTGGGCCCGCAGCCCATTCACTTTCTCCGGCTGGGGGCAAGGCGGGTAGTGGCTCACCTTCGTGCCGAAGAAGGCAGCGTCGCCGCCGTTGAATGCCTCGTTGATGTAGCCTCGTGGGAGGCCTAAGTTTTCGTCCATTACTTCCATCACTTTGATTGCCAGCTTCTTTAGCTCTGCCCTGTATTCTTTCATCGTTTCCCTGTTGATCCAAGCAGTTGATTAGATAATTATTAACATAATGCAAGTTAAATATAGGGAAATTACAGTTTTTTGTCTTTGAAGTTTCATAGACTTTGTTTTCCGTCTTTTTGAATTTTGAATTTAGTCCTTTAATTTATAAAAATTATGATTCTGAGCTTGTGACTTGTTATGTCCGGTCACTCAACTGGTTACATGATCAAAATCATAATTTTATGATTTTGTTTTTTTTCTTTTAAGTTTTGAATTTTAAATTTAGTCCTTTAACTTACAAAAAATTGTGATTTTGATAATGTGACTTGTTATATTCAGTCACTCAATCGGTTATAGGACCAAAATCATAACTTTTTGTAAGTTAAAAACTAAATTCAAAATTTATGAAGATGAAAAACAAAAGTCAATGAAAGTTAAGTGGCAACCCTTGAATTTACTCGAGCTAAGTAGCTATTCACATCCAAATTTGCTCAAGAAAAACAGAGCTTGATATTAAAAATGTAATCCTTATCAAGTAAAATGACATTCTCAAGATATAAAGCCATTTGTGAGGTACTTTTGATTTATATATAATCATATATACATATTATTATTATTGTAAGTATAAATTTACCTGAAACCAGAAGTTTTTGATGGCCAATCATCATGATTATCATCAGTGAGCAAGAACACATCCTCCCAATCCACATCTTCTACTCTTTCCTCACTCTTGTTTTGCAGCAATTCATTCAGCATCTTCATGGGCTTGGAGTCCTTGAAAAATGGCTCCCTTTCCACCTTGTAGCACTCTGATGCCACCTTCTTCACCTTCTCCAGCAGCTCCTCAGATATTCCATGGTTGACCAACTGTCACAATCACCAATTTTGCCACGCACAGACCAAAAGACAATATTTTACAACTGCTTAAAAAAAATTGGGACTTGGATCTTGTGCTTTAAAATATTGTACCTTTTCTTTTATTATTTTTTTAGTACACAATAAAACCGTGCGATTTTATTGCACAGAACGGTCCTGTACAGCACATAATCCAAATCCGAATGTGGAATTTATCGAAGTACCTGAAAGAATCCCCAGTCTTCACAGCAAGAAGCAATCTGGGTCAGAGTTTTGGCTCTGTCCTCTCCTTCAATCTTTGAGAAATCGATGACTGGAATTGCCATTTGTAGTGAACAAGATTAAGAGCTTAAAATGCAAATTAAAAATGGAGTAATTGAGCCTTAATTAAGCTTAGATTTTGCAGTAGTAGTGGTCTGGTGATGAAGGGGTTAAGTCTAAATGCTATTTATAGAGGAGCAATGATTTTCCTGTCATATTGGAATGTCAACGCTTTCTATTAATAAACTTTAATTATCTCCAATAATTACGTTAACTTGAGGGGGCCATGGACGGTGACAGATTGAAAAAATTAAAAAGGTCAATGTTTTTGCTTATTAAGCACTTTTTTTTTATGGAGGTCAATATTTTTGCTGATTACTATTTTTTTTTTCTAATAAAATAGTGACATTATTTATATATTTAATTTTGCAATCAAATTTATAAAATATAATAATAATATATTGATAAATATGTATATATTTTTGTGAGTGCATATGCAAATTAAGTTTTTCTAAAATATGCAAGTTATATTGGAACATCTCAATAAATAAGTGTGCAAGCAATTTAGGACAAAGAGAGTATTTATTAGTCAAATAATTAGTTTTTTTTATCAGTAAATGTTAGTTGTTAGTAGTTAGAAGTTATTTCATCAATTCCCCAAATACTTCAAAAATTATCTTCACTGAGAGAATCGGACCCGAGTCACTCACCGAAGTACGGAGTCCGATGGTCAGATGAGCTAACTCACCTGATTAAAATAATTAGTAATGACGGTGAGAGGTATTGTTATCCCACAAGAGAAGCATTCTCCCTATCAAGAGGTAATTTTATTCTTGAAAGAGAAGGGGATTGATGTAGGATTCATCATTTAATTACTGATTATTATGACTGGTAAACAGGGGATTAAGTGTTTGCCAAATGGCAGCTTGTTACTTTTGATAGTCATATTCTCCAAATTAAACAAGCAATAAAGTAGTTGTGGATTAGTGTTATGCAAAAGTATGTTTAGTCTTCGGCCATTTTACTTATCAATATATTTTGAGAATATGATACTCTCTATCCCACAGGAATTTACACATTTTCTTTATTTGGACGTCTCATACAAATTTGCACACTACTAAAAAAAGAAAACATTGATTTATGTGCACACTCACAAACATATATACATATTTACTCATATGTCACTACTTTATATATAAAACACCTTTTTTTTAAAATGTGCCGTCCCGTAGGGTGCAAATTCCTACGGGACGAAGGGAGTCCAATTCTTTTATGGTTCGCTCGCTGATTCAAGAATCGATTAATTCGAGAAATTAGTTCATTATTTATTAAAAATCTAGAGAGAAGTGTCAAGTCTTAATTTACATCACGAAAACTCCCGAACTAATGACATGATCAATAAATTGAATTATAGTTGCATTATTGAAAAGAGGGTAAGTCTTTCCGGCAACGTGCAACAAAATTTCATTTTTAAAACGATACACAAAATACTACTATAAGATATATTTTTAAAAATTTATTTTTCAGTAATAACACGTGTGACTTTTGAATAGCAAACGATGTGATTTTTTAAAAAAATACATTTGAATTGCACGATGCATCTCGTACAAGATTAAAACTAAAAAAAAAAAAAAAAAAACTCATTTGACTTGATATTCAAACCTGTGCCGACTAATTTCATGTATTGCGTCCACTATAATACTGTCTTTCTTTTTGTGGGTAATTAATTAAATAATTAATTATTCTATCTGCCATTGACTTCCTACAACAAATGGCATGCTCCACTTTGGTATGGTGAGATAAGATAAAAAAAATTATAAATAATATTAATCAGTACCACTGATCTGTAGCCATAGTTGAAGGGTTAAGATATATGACTTTAAATATATATAGTAATTAAATAATTTCACCAAGTCAAATATTTATTAATTAATTCAATTAACAACAATCGCCAACTGCTTCATATGTACTCAATTGTTAATTAATTAATATTTTTGCAAGAAAAATGAACTGGACATGTTGAACACAACCTGGGCTGTCAAAACATTAGGGAGACACTATTATTGGTTATCTAGTGCAGCCAATATTAGTGCATTGTAATTATTTTACAATTTTATAAAATAAAAAAGGAATCTATCATTAAGTCGTGTAAATACAAATTTAATATATATGCAATTAATAAAAACTAATCATATGATTAATTTTAAATAATAAACCTAATTAAATCAATTATATAGTGTATTACGTATATTTTTAATTAATTTATTCACCGTATGAAAAAGATGTCATTTGCATTCATTTATTAATATCATTATATTGAATAACTAGTACCATAATATTTATTTTATGCAGTTAGATTTTTTTTTTACATGTGTGTTTAAATTTGAATTTATATACAACTAAATACATTAAAAATTAACAAATAAAATTTTTTTAGTAGTGTAAAAAAATAAATTTATAAAAATTAAAAAAAATTAAAATTTTCAACTCTAATTTTCTAAAAGGTTGGCATGACTTTGGAAAATATTATCAAAATTATGTACGGTTTTTTTAAAAAATTTGCACATATTTTCGATATACATTTTCAAAAGTTTGTTCAGTCTTCAAAAAAAAATTCTCAAAATGAAATGTTTGAAAAAGAATAGTACGTTTAAATTCATTTGGAGGTGTACTAAATAACAGATTGGTTTTACAATGAGTAGGGTGTACTTCTCAAATATGTGGATCTAAATAAGCTGGGTCAAAATATTAAAGCCCGTCATAAAAAGCCTACAGAAATTAAATATATAAAATGGCCCAATTATAGTTGCAAGTGCTTATGGAGTTGTCAAGACTCAAGAGCAATACAAGGTAACAATAAGTATATTTTTATAACAGTGATAGTATATATGAATAACAGTGATAGTGATTACACATGACAGTGACATGAGTTCATGTGAACTCGAGTTTACAAGAGACATACTCTAATTAAATTGCATATACTCCCTCTGTCCCATAATTATTTTCACACTTCCATTTTTTATCCGCCCCACAATTATTTTCACACCCTATAAATGGAAACTATTACTTTTAACTTTATCCTCACAATATTCACATATTTACACAAAATGTCATTACTTTTGCATTCAATCTAACTAATCTTATTATTTTAATAATATAATTTTACACATCACCCATTTTTTAAATAAATTGTATCATCCCAAAGGTGAAAACACCTCTGGAACGGAGGGAAACTAATTATTCTTCAGATGAATGCTCCTATATAGGCATAATCACTCTGCAAAACCAAGAAAAATAAAAATCAGACCTATGCATAAAAATACAAAATATAAATATTCTTATATGTTATGGTCAACAATGCAAAACAATATTAACCCACATATTAAATTTTGTATCCACCGTGAAATTAAAGTGATTTTTCAAAAAGCAAATTTTTACTTAATGATTATATCTATTTGTACAGAATATATTGTTGCAGTTGTCCAATTCTAACTGATTAACTAAACAATTTATAATATTTAAAAATTTATATACTTGAATTGCACATCTGATGCATAAGAGACCTATTCAGTATTAAATTTAAGCACATAGAGTAGTTTGAGTTCGATGATGAAAACTCATTAACTATTATCTAAGTACCATCACTTGTAATATTTAAAGGATACTTGATTTGTCACACCCTTGTATAGTCTCAAATATAAAGAAATTAATTAAACAAATAACTAAGGGGAAAATGGATACCAACATGACCCGAATGGAGATCCGAATCTTGAAGATTCGGGTTGGAGGCTGTAGAGTTGAATTATATGATCCCAATTGAAGATCATCTCCAAAGAATGGCAACTGGTTCATCAATGGCTGCTCTACCACCATTTTCAGTTCTGTCATTGCTTGCTGATGCTGTTCCATTTTTGCTTGTTTATGAATTTTGTTGAGTTAACAATGATTGTTTGAAATCAATTGGAATAAAGAAATTGAAGAACACCAAGATTTACGTGGTTCGATCAGAAATGATATACGTCCACGGATGAGGCACCTCTCTCACTAATCAATGGAGGATAATACAGATTACAAGTATTTGTATGGATATCTCTCTAAGTATGTGATTTTCTGTGTTATGTTCTCTATACATATGTGCGTATATATATATATATATAGGAATGAGAACCCGAATTAATCCTTGAGTTTGTAACCACCCAAAAATAACTGCTACAGTTGCAACCGAAAATGAATAATGATTAGAGCCCAACTGTTTTTCAATTTTGATTCTGTTAAACTGATCGTCAGTTGCCCAATTTGGAAGTTTAAACCGCTTCATAATTGATTCTTGGTTAATTCCTGACTTGGAGTCAGTATGCTCCTTTCAGGTCTGCTGATATGATATGTCCTCAACTGAGTCTGAGTACTCAGCTGATATCATCAGTAGACCATCATCCTGATCATTCTGACCTGACCAACCATCCTGACTGACAATCATCCTGACTATCCTGACCACTCAGGAGACTCCACCAGCTGACCTCCTCAGCTGATTTCCTCAGCTGACCTCCTCAGCTGACTCCGCTGATATACCAGATGACTTCCAATAGACTTATCAGATGACCCCTCAGCAGACCTATCAACTGACCTCCTCAGCTGATAGTATAATGTTCAGTTAATCGGCAGTACTTGTTCATCTGATCTTTATTTCACTTTCTTTGCACTCATAACAATCTGAATGAAATTCAATTAAAGAAACAAAGTCTGAGGGTAATTGTAAGTTAAATTATAACTACCTTGTTCTTCTGTGCTCTTTTTAGGGTTTTGGATTAAAAATGACCAGTTTGTGTATATATATATATATGTCTTTATAATATTCTTTTTTATTTGCAAGGTAATTAAACAAAAGATCTCTATCTATATACATGGATGCATGGAATTTTCTACTGAGTATATATTAATTAATTGCATCAAATTAAAACTTGAAGAAATTAATTAATAATTCATCAAACAAACAAGTTAAAGTTTGTTTAATGTTAAGAAAAATGTGTTTGAAGAAAGCAGGTTGAATGCAACATTGTTGTTGACATTTAACCAACGCGGTAGCTAGCTACCAAATATTCCTGAATTTTTCTATTTTTGGAAACTTAGTCAGATCGAGGACCAAAAATTCCAAGGTTTCCTATTTCTGGGGACTGCAGAGAGTTGGACTAAACCATCATTATAAATGGTGTGTACAATTTCTCTCACTTAATATTCTCCCCACTTGTTGGAAAGTACCATACAATCTTCACACTCAAAATTTACACACTTTAAAAAATATATATAACTGGTAAAATATTAAAAGAAATCCATAAAGTTATATCATTAAATTAATGAAATTGGTTGGATTGAGTATAAAAAATAATGACATTTTTTATAAAAATCATATGAATAATATGTAAATAAATTAACTTAAAGTAGTAAGTTCTATTTATAGAGTGTACGAAGTGTTGTGCCGAAATAAAGAGAAAATTTTGGAAAATTATGTCATTATTGTTTCTCTAATTAAAAATATTTAGTGACTAAAAAATGATATTTAATGACAAGACTTGTCGATAATAACCATCATTATCCTGACATTACAGACTTTTAGCTTCAAAAGTTATAATAACAAGATCTTTATCATTAAAGATTAATTTTCGTATATAGTACATACAATTATATATATATATATATCATTTTTCTTTCCCTCATTTTTTCTCCTATATATTTTTTTTTTCACTCTCTTATGCTTTCTCTTCTGTTTCTTTCATCTCATCCATTTTCTCTTTTATTTTTCTTTCACATCACTCGCTAACAATAATAAATTATTAATAATACATTCTTGATTTCACGTAAATCTCCACATGCTCTTAATTATTTTTCCGTCTCTAAAAAACATAATTATAATTCATGACTAGATTATCTTAGGGAAAAAACAATTAGGCCCATAATATGTTTCGTGTTTGTGGAAATAGAACAATATATTTTCTAATCTATAAAAAAAGTATAAATTTTTTATCTTGTTAAAATAAGACAATATATTTTAAAAATTTATATATAAATATAAGACAATTGAGCCCAAATTAAAATCAAATCAGACTAGAATGTGACTCTCATCTAGGGTTCACATGAAACCTACCCTTATCCCATCAGCCATATATTTTAGTGTAGTTTTTTTTAAAAAAAATAAAAAATACAAAAAGTCATATATATTCTTCGTCTTACACCCATTCTTGCACTGATAAATTAAATAGAAATAGATAGGAACGAGCATATCCATTCAGTCTTTAATTAGTGGATGATTTTATTTTATTTTTTGAATTTTTTAGAAGCATAAATTTCATAAAAGGGAGAATAATGCTTACTAAATTTAATGAACTAAGTGAAGACACTTGAAATATTTCATACTTATATTAAAAAATTTAAATTTGATGGAATGTAGACACTTTACACATATCATAATTTATATTTTAAAAAGTAAAAATTTATGGGATGTACTACTACAAATATTGTGATCTAAATATCATGGGTCATATCCCTATTGTAGTTGCAAGTCTGAAGTTGTCGCAAACAAATGCTAGGTAATTAATTCATTAATTACATTAATATTATATTATATATTATAATATTTTGTCGTAACCCTTCTTCAGATGAATATAATGCTCCCACGTAGCATAATCACTCTGCAAAACCCAAAAAATCAAAATCAGAGCAAAAACATGAAATACGAAATATATGGGGTGATTTACATATATGTTTAAAAAAATCATTATATTTATAAGTAGGTTTATAATATTTGCACATAAATATATTTTTTTCTGCACAAAAGCACTTTTTTTTTTCTGCACAAAACTTATTTGTAAATATAGTGATTTTTTTGAATTTATATGTAAATCACTCATGTATTATATATTCAGAGAACAAAAAAAATTTCGACCCACATTGTTGGGGTGATTCCACCTAGATAATTAGCCACATAAATCATCTACTTAGATTATCCAGGTGGAATCACCCAAACACACATCACTATATATATATATATATGTTATGCAAAATAATATTAATCTTAAGAATCAGATCTTGTAATTATTATGATCAATTTTCATTGAACAGTTAAAACAATTAATTTGCAGTGAATAGTTGCAGTTATCCAACTAACTATTCAATACGAATAATTTTAATTAATTTTGCATGGCACAGTTAGTATATTTATAAATTGGTTTATAATATTTGCATAGAAGGAACATTTACATATTGGTTCAAAAAAGTGATTATATTTATAAATTAATTCATAATATTTGCACAGAAATATAATTTAATTCTTTTCTACACATAAGTATATTTTTTCTGCACAGAATAAATTTGTAATTAGTGTCAATTTTAAAAATTGTTTAATAATTTTCTCAGAGGATTTAAGCACACATGGTAGTATGTTTCCAAATGTCACATTTAAAGTTAATTAATGTCCTAAATCGTCAGTCCTACAAATTTCGATCCAATTGAGACATTCAAACCAAAATTAAATGTCCTAATTAAATTAATGATCAAAAGATCGCTAAGTTATTATCTAATTATCATCACTATAATATGCTTCTTCCTTCCACTAAAAGTACACATACTTTTCTTATTTGTTCGTGCATCAAAAGTATTTTACATTCTTTTTATGGAAACTAATAATTTTAATATTACTCTAAAAAACAATTATTTTGTTCATAAGTAAATCGCATAATACACTCACATTGTCCTTAATTTATTTATTTTTTAAAAAATTCGTGCCCTAATGCATTCTTTTAAAGGACAGAGGAAATATAAAGCATGCTTGATTTGTCACACCCTTGTATAGTTTCATATATTAATCAAGTGCAACGAAATTAATTGAACAAATAATTGAAAGGGAAAATGGATACCAATACGACCCGAATGAAGATCCGAATCTTGAAGATTCGGGTGGGCGGGTTGGAGGCGGTAGGTGTGGGAGAAGAGGGGTAGAGTTGAATTATATGATCCCAATTGAAGATCATCTCCAAAGAATGGCAACTGGTTCATCAATGGCTGTTCTTCCACCATTTTCAATTCTGTCATTGCTTGCTGATGTTGTTCCATTTCTGCTTGTCTATGAACCTGATTGCTCATCAGCTAATCATGTAATGCATTCAACATTAATTCAGTAAAGAATTATTACAAGATTATATAGGGTAAAATATTCACGTAGGTTTGTCCAAATTACCAAATAATAATAATAATATTACCTCCGTCCCGGAACTACTTTCATAGTAGTCCCGGGCACGTGAAACAAGGAAAAGTAAGTATGTGAGTATAAAGTTAAATAATAAAATAAGAAAAAGTGTGTTTTGTTGACTTTTGTGAGTGAAAAAGGTTTCCTTTTTAGGTGTGTGAAAGAAGAGTTGGGACGTCCAAATAAGGAAAGTGTGAAAGTAGTTTTGGGACGGTGGGAGTAATAATAATAATAATAATAATAATATATAATATGGTTTGAATATAGGAAGAATATTTCTTTTTAGTTCTATATATAAATCACCTTTTATTTTGATTTTAGTCCTTTCTGCTTTTAAAATTTGAAAATAGTCATATAACTTTTATTTTCTTTCTGGCATTTTGGTTCGGTTTCCAAATGCATGCAAGAGGTGAAATATTCAATTGACCAATTAAATTATGTCACGTTAACATCAATCAAATGTTTTACCTCCTATGGCAACCGGTTATTATGTCATACTATAAAAAATTAAAAGTTATTAAATTATTTTCAATTCGTGAAAGTCAAATCGAAAAAGGAATAGCATATACAGGAACTTAAAAAAAAAAAAAAAAAAACTAATTACAAATATAATTACTTAGTAAGTTCAAAATATTTATTTGACAAAATGAAATGACTAATTTTGCATTTGTTGATTAGTCAAATAATTTTGTTGAAAATTAATATAGTATATGGTAAATAATCAAATAACGTAATATATATTTTTGGTCATTTGAATAAATCTACGGAGGATTTTTGTCATTCAACCATCTAAATATTTGTTTTAAAAGATGATCATGATATGAATGAATGTATTTAAATTGTACTCCCTCTTTAATTACCCAGTAGTACATTTCTTGATTTTCTTTCTCCAGCAGCATTTCCTAAACATATATATAGTCAAATTTAATATATATATATATATATATATATAATTGTAATATATGAAAAATTAATTAATTAATAAACGAAAATGTTGAATAAAAAAAATATACATACCGTCCTCTTCAGATTTTCCAGTTGCTCATGAAGAAGCTGAAGCTGAAATATTCATAAACGGTAAGGCCAAATGATTCTATAAAAAATAAATATAAATGTTTTAAAATATATAATATTTTGGTTAAAGTGATCTTAGTTTTACCTAACACTACTCTTCTTTTTTTTCCTACAATATACAATCAATTTAAATCATTCGTTCAAACTAATAAATGGATTGCAAACATTCATGTACACATAAATGTGATTTTTATAAATTACTTTTTACCTTTCGAGCTCGAACTTTTTGGACGGATTGTTCGAGCTGGTGTTCAAGTTCTTTGAGCTCTTCAAGGTGAACACCGTTGAGATCGTCGCCGGTGTACTTTTGAAGGCTTAATTGAAGATTCAGAGTCTCACTTTTCATTCGAGTCATCTCTTTGTAGATTTGATCCTACAAATTAAATATCCATTTGTTACAATTTATATACATATACAACACTATTTAATTATACTATGTTGTAAAAGAAAATATGTATGCATACGAGAGAGTATATGTAGAAAGATTAATTAATACGTACATTATACGCTCCTTTCAAAAAAAAAAACGTACATTATACGTAGCTGGTCCACGGTTGTCATTTTCAGGGAGTGTGAGCCCCTTAGTTTTCATATACCTGTCTATAATCTGCTTCATGCTGCACTCCAAATAATTAATTAAATTAATTTGGACATTTAATTTTGTGTCACATTAACCATAATATATACGGTTATTGATCATTAATAAATTAACTTTACAATTTTTTTTTATGATTTAAAAAAAATATACTACTGACTCTCCATCTAATTTTATTAGACTTACTTTTCGTTTATATCTATCCAATAAAATTAATTTTATTTTCTAAGAAAATAATATTTATACTATCAACTAATAATTTACTCTTACTTATTAAATTGATATGGGATTAAAATTTAGAGCATGTGGAAAAAATAAATTATATATATATATATGTCATCTTGAGTGTGATGATTATATATGATGATATATGGATTTTGAAAAAGGAAAAAGTATACATCATTGTGAAAAGGCTGCAACCACGTTCATAAGATTTTCTCTTTTAAACAAAAAAAAAATCTCTTTATTAATTAATTCATTTGCAAGAGTAAACATGAAGGGGAATTGAAGTTGCAACACCAAATTAATTTGGTGGATAAATTAACTCAATATATAAGAGAGAAATTAAAAATAGAATTTGGGAGGTCCAGCTTTATACTAATTTTATATATATATATATAAGCAAATAATTAATGGAAATTAAAGAGTACTGTTGTCTCAAGTACTAGGTCAAAAATTATTAATATATATTTTTTAAAAATAAATAAATGTAATATTAATTACAATAGTCCTGCAGGTTTCTAATTAATTAATGTGTAAATACATTATATGTTGAGAAAGTAAAAAAATTGAAATTTAATTAAAATAATTATATATATATATATATACCTGAGAGGAGGAGTGCAGTAGTCGGTGAGTTTTCCATTGGTGGAGAAGATAATGAGGCCGATTTGGGCATCACACAGAACCGAAAGCTCGTGAGTCTTCTTCAACAGACCGGACCGCCGTTTCGAAAACGTCACCTGCCGGCTCGTTTTGTTCTCAATCCTCTTCACTTCTATCTTCCCTCTTCCCATTTTTATTTATTTATTTATACTTCTCTCTCTCTCTATATATATATATATTAATTAAAAGGTCAGATCTATGTATATAATTAATTAATTAATTTGTAGATATAAAAAATGCAAAATCTATCTTAATTGAGGCTTGGCCTGCAGTGCAAGACACTAAGATCCAAAAAAAAGGTTTCGTCGGAATTAGGAAACATGAAAATTTATGGTAAATAAAATTACTGCAATCTGAATGAGAATTATTGTTATAGCGAAGAATATGTGATCAAAGAGAGGAAAACAAACAAATTTAATTTTACCTTACTCTTCTGCTTCTTCTTCTTGGTATTTAGGGTTTTGGAATAGCACTCACCAGCAGTGTGTTGGTGTGTGTGTATATATATATTCTTTTTCATTTAATTTGCATGCAAAAGCTCATCTCTCTCTCTCCCTCTCTCTCTCTCTCTCTCACATGGGATTTTACTGCTGTATAATTTATTAACGAGTAATGTAACTTTTTAAAAATATACATGAATTATATACAGTGCGCTGCACTACAAGATTAAAGCTTAATTAACCTAAATTAATTGCACCAAAAACTTGAAGAAATTAATTAATCAAATAATAATGGGACTTTAACAAGTTAATTAAAGACTGTTTTGTCTGTGATTTTGTTAAGAAGAGGAAAAGGTTGAATGCAACATTGTTGTTGACGTTTAACCAACGCGGTAGCTAGCTGCCAAATATTCCTGAATCTTTCTATTTTTGGGAACTTAGTCAGTGGACCAAAAATTCCAAGGTTTTAATTCTATTTATAGGGACTGCAGAGAGTTGGACCAAACCATCATCATTAATAGTGTGAACAATTTCTCTTAATCTCCCCACTCGTTGGAAAATTAAATAATTATACTAACTCCATCCCCAAAAAAATTTACGGTACTTTTTGGCACGATTTTTAAGAAAATATAATAAGTAAAATGTGTACGGTAAAAATTGTGAGGTAAAAACTTTTAAGATAATTTTTTTTAAAGAATATTGTCATTTTGGAAGTGTGCAAATTTTTGCGGGACAAACTAAAAAGTAAAGTATGCAAACTTTTGTGGGGCGGAAGTAGTAATTATTATGACTCACATGGTCCCTACACACCACGCGTAATTTATTTCATCTAATTAATCCTTGTATAATTAATCTCGCAAAATTTGTTCATAAACAGATATTATTACATAAAATCGTTGATTGTATTAAATGCATGCACTAATACCAGTGAATACATGTGCTCTAATACTTTCATGCATGCATGATCGTGTAAATATATCAATGATGTCTTCCTCATTTAACCTTTAGTGGTTTAATTTGCTGAATGTATATCCCTCCGTCCACAATAAATGATCCTATTTTTTATACTTGATTTAATGCAATATGTCGGAGGGTGTTATGAGTTATTGTGAGGTCCGTTTACGAAAAATATGTTTGTATATTTTTCTTATACAATTTTTAAATTCGTAAATGAATCTCACAAATACACCATAATACCCTCCGACATATTGCATTAAATCACGTATAAAAAATAGATTCATTTATCACAAAACCAAGGGAATATTTCCTTGCACTCATTATTCGAGACCAAAATATATATATAGTAATGCATCGCACTTGATCAATTCATGATTCACAAAAAAGGAAGAAGAAATATTAATACGTGAAGAAAGATATATGTTGAGTATAATGTATAAATATTTTATAATGTGGTAACAATATAATTAAATATACTGGAAAATGAAACTGCTACCTCACATGACTATTCAGATTTTTCAGTTGCCACTTTACAGAGATTCATCTCAGCAGTCCCCACCCCCACACTAAATGTGCAGAATTAATAAAAAGCATTAATATAATGTGATGTATAATTTATACTACCTCCGTCCCACAAAAATTTGCATATTTTTCTTTTTAGTTTGTCCCACAAAAGTTTGTACACTTCCAAAATAGAAATATTCCTTTAAATCTACACCTTTAAAATCTTTATCTCACAATCTTCATCATACACATTCTACTCATTACATTTTTTCTTAAAAGCCGAGCCCCAAAAGTACCGCAAACTTTTGGGGGACGGAAGTAGTATGATTCAAGAGAGAGTACAGTAAAAAGTAAAACGAGTGGCAATTGAATTTTTTTTTTAAAAAAAATTTATGGTCGATTAAATGGGTAATTTTTTAAAAGGCTAAAGTGATATAAGAAATACAACAGTAGAAAATACAAGGAGAATGTATTGAAGATTTGAAGCTAATAAGAGTGGCTATTGATGTAAATAAGAAAATTATAGAGATAATTATTTGATGGAATGATGTCACTTACTTTCCAGAAGTGGAATGAGAAGTTATTTGGGGTCACCCAAAATAGAAAGAGGGAAGGGAAGGGAAGTGGTATTCTTGTTAGGGATAAACTATAAAGATTTGTCCAAATTCAAACGAACTTCTTGATTTTGTTACAGAACCTCGCAATTTGGGTAAATTACATAGAAACCCATCTAAATTATTCTTATGATTTTACTTGAATAATTACCCAAAAATAAGTTATAATTTATCCAAATCATGGGCTCATTTGATCATGAACAAGCAACTTTGATGCATAGTTGTGATTTATCAAAATTAAACTGCATGTTTCATTTAGTAACATGGATAAGACACATACTTGAGGAGGTGTTATAGTTAATAATTACTCAAACCATACGATTTGTTTAGTAATTTGGACAATCACATCACGAAATAGAAATTTAAATTTTGGATGCATGAACTATATATATATATATATAAAAGAGTAGATGCATGAATTATTCCAAAACGTGAAAGCAAAAGATTTCTAACAAGAATAAGCAAATATGCAAAGACAAGGGAGATTTGTGCATATTTAAAAGATTAGTTAATTTTGGAAATTAGTCAACTGCACAAAAATTGATCACACCACTTCTTCTGAAGAATATACCGGGGCAAAATGGTAAAATAAAGTTCTCTCATGTACTGGAAAAAGAAAACAGAGAAATCTGGTCAAAACACAATCAATTCCAATTCCTCTTCCCATCAGTTCAGTCATGATGTTAAGTATACAAACATCTTTTGAATGTACAGCAGTTGAAGCCACATGTACAAGATTGTTTCAGGTGCTAAAGTGGCACATGATAATGACTAAACACGCATCTGTTACAACTGGTTCAAGGATTTGGAACATCTCTAGCTGAGTAAACTGAACCGGAGAAGGCTGCCGCATGTTTGGATGTCGCCAGCAAGGCGAGAAACTCCGTCTCTTCCACCCACGCATGTACAGACCCTTCTCCAGTACAAAAAACCAGCGAGGGTGTTATATGTACAGCAGGCTCAACTTCAAGTATAGATATCAGGATGGCCTACTCCTAATATAGAGGTGAAACATCATGCTTCAACTGACAACAATTAGACACCATTTACTAACTCTTTAATAATCTACAAACCAAAATGAAACCTGGGGGAGAAAATCGAGGCGAACACTTGTGATCCAGAGCTATTCTAGATAAGCCATCATGTCAAACTCGGATTCTGAGAGCCTGCCGGAGCAGCTAGCTGAGGGTTTGTTTTGGAGGGAGGAGCCGCCACGTGCTTATTGTTTTTTTGCCTTTCCTCCGCCTGGGGAGCCACTGCCTTCTCCAAACGAAACTGAGCTTCACCCATATCCAAGTTTGGCTTCCTTTTTACTTTCTTTTTGGGTAATAAATCCACTAGCACGGTGTCGAAGGGATTACTATTGTGACTAGCCTTGGCTCTTTCTTGCTTCTGCTTGTCCACATTAGGGACATTTGCAATTGGAGCAGGCACAGCTTGAGATATCAAAGCACTCGCAACCGGCTGGCTTGTTGAAGGCAAAACAAGGTCGGTTTGCAACCCCGGGTTAACATTGGTAGCTTCACTTTGAACAAACTTCTCCATTTTTGTAGCTAGCACCCTCTTCTTCTTAATCTTCTCTTGATCCTGAAAGGGAGGCTGCTATAGAACATTGAAAGTTCATAAAGACCCCGGAAGAGTTCTTGAATGCATAACAGATTATCATCAAGAAGGTGTCATAAATTATAAAACACCAAGAAAGCTTACCGCTTGCAGTACTTGTGATAGATAAAAGATTGCATTTGTCTATGGACTAAAGAAATAATGATGTGTGATTATTGAGTGAGCTAATCCACTTTCTCCATGCAAACTTTCTTTTATTTCAAAATGCTTATTTTGCATATTAAGTGATTTTTCTGTCTGTTGCAACTTTACTAATCCGCATATCATTAGTTAGAAAGAATAAAAAGGTAAACTCTTCAGGGGAAAAGCCATGCTAAGTTCACGTATCCCAATTCTCACAAAAGCTGGAAAAATAAACACTATTGTGCATAACTAGAAGGGCCACATGCATAATATTGAAACTTAAGAGAATAATGCAACAAACATAAGCTTGTCAAGAAGTAATAGGGTACAGCAAGCTTTCTCATGACAAAGTAATAGAGATCATTACCGCACCAAACTGAAATAACAATTCCCATCCTAAATGGAAGTAATTCAAAGTGAAGTCTCGTTCTCAATACAATTATACACAATGAGGTCGAAAGCTATCCCTCCTATCTCAATTAAAAAAACACAAGTACACATTTTCATGGTTTTAGAGTGATGAGCATTAAGCAAGACCCTCCAGATTTCGTTGCAGAACAAGAAAATCAATTCAAATGTAATGAAGAAATGATACACATACCTTCTTCCGGACGCTTAGTGTCCTCCTCCTATCTTTTGCTTTATGTATTGCACGTTTAATTCCATCAGTGTTCATTACTCCACTAGGCCACAATGCTGAAAGCTGCATCAGGTAAATGTGAACATCATATTTTACTTGCATACAGCTCTTACAAAAAGAAAACTAATGTTCCATGTTCATAAATGTAGTACCATTACTACTTCGAAAGATCTACTGTAGAATCGCAAGTGTAATAAGTGAGATACTTCAATAAGCATAATCCGAGAAAATGAAAGGCCCCTATTTACCTCAAAATACTTTCCTCAAGATAAAATTAAATCACTTTAGACGTTAACTGTCGAAGGAACTAGGAAGATGCTGCATGACATTTTCCCTAAGCTACTTTACAAAACTACAAAACATATGTCAAGTACCTCTTCATAGAGTCTTCTGACTGGTGGTCCTGAATCTTCCTCTAGTCTCTGGAACATAGTAAATAATAACAAGCTATAAGCACTACAGAAAATATTCATTGAGAACCTCAATTGGGAATAGAAAAATGTGACACTACCTCAACATATAGGTCATACAAATCACAAATTTTATTTTCCAATGCATCATCCATGCTGTATTTTCTTTTCAAGACTTCTTTTTCTTCTGGGCTAGCTTCTTGGAAATCGTCTGTATCTGTAGTCTGTTGCTGAACCTGCAAAAAGGGCAAATATCAGAAAACAATTGACAGAGAAACATTGGACTCAACATTCAGCAAAAGGGCCTTTGGCAATAGAATTAGTAAAAAAAAAATAGAAGACATACTTTGGAATTCATATATTGAAGCCGTTGCTTAACCATCTCAGCAACTTCTTGTTTTGTCTTCTGCAATCGATCATCCTTCTCTTGTTTAGCTGACAATCCCAAATTAGCCATGACTCTAAGATTTCTCTGATAAGAAGAAGACTTAATTAGCTGAAATGATAATCAATCAAACGTCAGGAATATGTTAGATCTACAGTTAGCTGCTGAGATACATTATAAAGCTGAAGAAATGGTGCAATAAATAGGTTTATTTCCGAAATCAAAACTACCACTAATTATAATATTCCCCATCCACCATACCCCAGGTAAAAAGCAAGGTATGTAAAAAACAAACCAAGAGAAACACCATGTGCAAAAATGAGAAAATGGTAGCTAAAGCAGCGCAAAAATAAGGAAAAAATGGCAGCTAAAGCAGTTTAAAATACTAACATGTTTGCTCTATGGAAAGAATACTAATGAACACACATATTTCAACACAAACAATAACAAAAATTAAATTCATTTAGGCTGGAATGGGCAACAAGAAAATTTGCTATCAAAGATAAATCATAGTTATTAGAGGTTCATGGCACACTGCGGCATAGCGAGCTCCCTGGAGCCTGAACACAAGGAACACAAAATAAAATAGTAACCAATAAGCAATAATTAAAAACATATTTTTGCCATGTACTGATAGTAATATATTAACCATTTAATATTTTGATTCAGTCTACTTTTCATTAGTCATACGATGTAAATGCGTATTACTTACAAACTACATGTTAATGATATTTTCTTCCTTGTATAATTGATATGTGCAGTAGATAGATCATTATCACTGTTTCCTTAATTAGATTGCAATCTTGGGTCATTTTCTCTCACTATAAATACAGGAGTCTTGTACATCAATGATATACCCAAGATCCCTACACTACTATATATTCTATACACTAAATTATTATAACAAAGATAATGTTTAATTATACATTATATACATATATATAACCAAAGAGCTAAGATACCAAGCAGGGTGAACGACGGACTGTTTTAAATAAAAATAGTGATAGTTTATGTCAATTAGTAATCTCAATCAGAACTTAGAGGAGGTACCTTCAGCGTCCTAAGTTGCATCATATGGCCTACAATACTCATCAGACGATTGATCACATCCTTGGGTATTTTTCCATAGTTAGCTTGCTGCAGCCATCCCAAAATACAAACATTTAGTTCTCCCAGATATAGAGCCTAATGAAAGAACAAACCTATAAAAATATACAGTAATTAGTCAAGTGCTTGGGACAAATATGAACTCGTACCACTAATCTAGCAACTTTAGAAAGCCTCTGTTTTATTTCAGGCGACAATCTCCTTTTGACTCCCTGCGAAGAATTATCAGGATCCTGAACCTCTGTAGAAGGTGGTCTAGCTGTTGAGTTCAAAACACACACAAGAAAAGGTAAGCAATATGACACAATTTATCACATAAAGTGAAAGAAAACGAACAAGGAAATAGAAATTATAAATACATTCTGCCACTATTTTCTCTAACTCTCTAATGGCTTTGTCGAGCGTAGTCACTTTTGGTCTAACATTAGAGCCTTCTTTTCTGATGAGAGGAACCTTCTGAAAACATTATGTAAAGGAACTCATTAGAGGCAACAATAATAAATTGACTGCATCAAAATAAATGACAGAAAATGAGATATCAGTACTCTGTACATAAATACAGTGCAGATTTAAGAATGTCTTTCTGCTAAAACTTCAGAAAATACATATTTATAAAATACACTTAACATCCAGCATCATATAACAGGACTACAGGCCTAAAACATAAAGCCTCGGAATGAGTTAAGTCTCAATTAATTTCTCTATAAGAAAAGAAAACATTATGGTAAAAGCATTATACTGAACCAAAGATTAGTTGACCAAGGGACCCATCATTAACTACTACAGGATGGTAGTGCAAAAGGTCCTTAAAATAGTATTGCCATTCACCAACTAGATTTATTTCATATACAGATAATTATAAAAAGAACCAAGTCTACAATGAGTTCAAACTTTGGCATGCCAGTCCATCAATGATTACCATAGCAGGCCCATGTGACAGTGGCTGTGATAACATAATGTGACTAATTTACAAAGTCTTGGGGAGCTCATACATGACGATATGATAACAAAAATGAAATCACCACTCCATAACAACTAAAGAATGATTACCAAAAAAATTAACCCACCGTAATTTGCACTGGATCCCTACTTGCAGGGACGTTAAGGTCAAATCTGTCAACAAGTGCACTTTTTCCTTTTTGTTGAAGAGATTGGTCCAGCTCATCAGCATTATTTGGTTGTTTAACAGAATGAGATTTGCTTACAAGTGAACTGCTGGGCCTCTGAGTTGAAGTATCTGGAAGATCAATATTGTCGTTCAATATGCTATTATTATTCTGTGATGAGATAACTCCAGTTCTCCGCTGGTCAGCATCCTTATCCTGTGATAGCTCTGAGGGGCCCATTCTAGTTTGGGTATCTGTGGTTTTCTTCTTTAACAAAGCTTCAGCAGCATTTGTTTGAGAAGCCTCTAGCACATTCACTCCATGTACGTCTGGAGCAGCGACTCTGTTAGCCTGACCAGTTGAGCTTCTTCCAATCAAGGAAGATGTTTTTCTTCCTTTATTTCCTACTTTTACAAGCTTATTAGGATTTTGTCCATCATCATTCCCATCTTCAGAGTTCGTCACACCTTTACGTCTCCTTTTCTTTGGCTTTTGTTCAGTTGATATGACAGGTTCACTGAAAGAAAAGTAAAGGTAAGAATTTGGTGGATAAAAGAAATCGGGTTGACTAGTAATTGGAAAAAAACAGCATGCCCTAAACAAGGAATACAGTGATCTAAATAGGTTGAAATGAAGCAGCTGAACAGAATTAGATATTAAAACAAACTTTTTAAGTGTGAACTGCAAAATATAGGATTTTCTGTTCATGAAAAAATGCAAGGATTTCAACAGCAAGTTCAATGGGAAAAAAATATTACTTTCCAGAGAGCAACAACATTAGAAGTAATACAGCATCATGTGTTTTATATGGTTCATTCAAATCTCTCATTATTTGCATAATTGCATTGCATACAAGTTACAACTCAAAAGTTCCTCCCATTAGCCCCATTATTTGTCTATCCACCATTTAATGCAACTGTGCAGATCTTAAAAGAGATGCACTGAAAAATAGAAGTCCAAAGAATTCTTACTCTATAGCCTATATTTCAGTGTACTCACTACTCAAGTATAAAATTTGCTTCTTCTTCCGTATCTCCCAATTATTAAAGTCAGGGCATGTGAAAACATTGTAATTGGCATTATCATTGATTCTATGTTAATGAATAAATAGTTTCCAAGAAAGATAATGAATTAGTCTTACTAAGTATCTAGGTATGATTTATCCAATCATACCGAAATGAAAGCAATCAGTGTAAGAAAGCATACTAGCAAACAGATTAACTATTATGTTATTGATAAAAACATGAAAGTTAAATCTAAAGAAAACTCACATGCGCTCCAACTTCCCACGGTTTATGAAAAACCCATCATGTTTTATTGATGAGTTATCAACCTGGAAATAATCATCCTGCAGCGCAGTCAAATTAATTAATAACTACTCTTGCAATTATTATGCATATTGCATAGTATTGAGTGGAGCGGAGAAAGAAATCTGGCAAATTGATGAAAGCGCAGCACCCACCAATTCAGCATCATCAATGAAGGAATCCTCTGTATCATACTCATCGTCATCAGGTACGTCATCAAGAAAAACTTCTTCATCCTCACTACTGCCTTCGCCCTGAAAATTTCACACAGAAATAATCTAACATGAGTGAACAGAGAATCATAAACCATAGCATCCGTCTAGCTCTATAATAAGCATAAATTATTCAACTACACCATTGAACATCTTTTAAATATGACCAGAAGAACCCAATTCCACAACGATACACAGAATTACATATCGAAACAATCTCAATTATCAAAGAAACATTACAATTTCATCCACTGCCTTGACTAACGTGAAAAATGGACGTGCAACTGCAACTTTATCTTCAAAAATTAACGTATATGCATCCTTCCGAAATAGCACATTAGCTAAACCGTAATGTTAGTAAAAAAAAAAAAAAAACTATCTTCAAAGATTAACGTATAAAGTTTATTGAAAATAGTACATTAGCTAAACCGAAGTTTATTCCAATAAAAACTATACACAAACGATAAAGTTGATTAAAATCACCAATCAAACGCAAACATACCGCATACATACGCTCGATTTTCTCAATCACATTGCTGAGACGGCTTGTCCCTGCCTGAGCTTGGGAATCCTTCGCCTCATTCTCATCCGGTATCTTCGGCGCCGCCAATTCAGGCAACGGAGGCGGTGGCTGAGAAACCAACTGCTGCTGGGCTAGCGAAGATGGACCAGCCCCATTGGACTTACTCGAAGTTGACTCTTTGAGAAGCTTCTTCCACGAAACGATCGTCGTTTCTCCCGGCCGGAGTTCCACCGTGAACCGAATACGGTCTCCGAATGATTCGCATGTGGACATTGGTTTTGACCCGTGACCCCTTTCGGCACCAGCACTGTCGCCGCCCTCTACCATTAAATAGTCTTCTGAAACGAATTGGCAAAATTAGGTTAACGAATTCGCAGAAAAGAGGGGAAATTTGAGCAAATGCAAAACCCTAGAGTGGAGTTCATCAGGCAGAGAGGGGAAAATGGGGGGATTTGCTTTTTTCCTTTTTTTCTTTTTTTTTTCTTTTTTTTTCTTTTTTTTTTTTTTCAATGGTTGCAGCCTTGAGCCTCGAATCGAAGGATAGCTGCGATTGGTCGGCGAAGGAATTAAGAGTGTGCTTACCGAGCGATTAAAAATAAAGTACTCTTAATTTTTTTAAAAAAAATATCTGAATATTAGTATATAATTATTATTTTTTATTTATGGATATTAATTAGCACTCCTAACAAGAGTTCGTTTTAAAAAAAATTGAATTGTCTGCAAATATTTATAAATAGAAATAAAATCAACAAGAGTTTATATACGCAATTTATGAGTATAAATGAAATGAAAACTATCAAATGCAAATAACCTTTCAATATTCACTTAACCAAAAGCTAGTTAATTATTAGAAATGTATGTATACTTTTTTACAATATGAAAATCAGTATATTTTTCATGAGACTGTTTCCTATTTTATCTGGTTTGTATAAATGTTTCAGGAGTAATATATTGCTTGTGTTTTAAAAAATGAATCGAACCCTTGGACTGGACGTTTTGGCCGTTATTTGGACAATCGACAGCCCATAAGCGTTGGACTGTTTTTATTTTAAAGCACCTAAAAAGCGGTCAAAATGATAAAAGTGGGTCGGACCGATCAACTCAATGTTTTTTTCTTTAATTGTATTTAAAATGTGAGTTTTTTTTTTTTTTTTTTTTTGCAACTTGTAACTTTTATTGAAGCTATAATATAATACTTCCTTCGTCCTTAACCAATTTGCACACTTTCTATTTTAGGTTGTCCCAAATCAATTTGCACACTACTTAAAAGGGAAACATCGATTTGCGTGCACACTCACAAAACTTTCCACACATTTACCCATATATCATTATTTTATTTAAAAATATATATTTTTCTTAAATCACGTGTCATTCTAGGGGTGCAAATACCCTTGGGACGGAGGGAGTATTTGATTTTCAATTTTTATATCATCTCAATCGTGTTCTCTATCCTTCTTCTTTCACGAACATTTTAATCTTTATTTTTATATCTATCTACTAAGTCATATACGAAGTTTTGACTTGGAAGCATGAGTCAAGCTCTAGTGGTATTAATTTGAATGTTCCTTTTTATTAAATCTTTTCATATTGTTCATCGTAGATATTTGGTGATCTTGTTTTATATTTGATATTTGTAACACATTTGGTGAATTTGGTTTTGCATTTGATGTATTTATGATATATGGTGGACTTATTTTAGTAATATTAACATTTGAATTTGATTGTTAAAACTGAACTTTAAATAGCAATTTTAGAGGTACATTTATTTAATTTCTATCCTAATTTATACATATCATTTACTATTTTTGAAAAAAACTATTTATAATTTCTTTAATATTTATATTATTTAATTATAATGTCATATCGGTTCAATAACTCTACTAACAACCAGATTCGATCTGACCAAAAGCGCTAAAGATTTTTGCTTCAACTTCTGCTTTAAAAAATATAGTGTGTTTGTCTCACGTGTCAAAACAATGTAACATTACTAATTTAATATGAGAAACTAAAATAAACCTAAATAACAATCGTTCACTTAGGACTCATTTGGTTCGTACGGATAGATATGTTTATCTTACGAACCAAATGAGCCCTTAATAAAATAACACAAGGGTTAGAATCATATGACATTTATTTTAATGTTTAAGACTAATTTATTAATAATAAAAATAATAATAATTTGGAATATATTTAAGATTACATAAGTGTCCTTTACCTTATGTTGAATTCGCATGTAGGTTAAAAGAAGAATTAGGGAGAGAACTTGCAACAACATTCAATTTTCCAAACATTGAAAGAGTTAATATGCAACAACAACCAAAAATCAAGCTGTCCAGCAACAATACTAGGGATGGTAATTTGGTTTGCCCCGACCTGCTTCGATCTGAACTCGCACAATATGGATCGCCCCGCCCCGCGATCCGCAGCGGGGCGGAGCGGGTATGAATATCATTATCGCCCTGCCCCGACCTGTCCCGCTCCATTTTGACCCGTTTATATTATTAAAAATTGAATATATATGATATTTATTAAAAAAATATTATTATTTATTAGTATATATATAGTATAAATAAGAATAAATTAATTTAACAAATATATTTTAGATCAATATATACTAATAAAACATAATATGAAATATATTATGATGTTTTAACTATAAATTTTAATTGATATCAACATATTTAAAGATAAAAATAAATTCGTATACTATATTTTTAATCGCAAATTCTAGTATGCACCCCTGTGCATACTATGCACCTTGATTTTACTTTAATTTTGAATATAATTTGATATTTTTAGAAACACACAGTACACGCCGCACTGTGTGTTTTTTGGGTATAACTAAATTGTTCTTTGGGTATTTATTATTTATTCTTGGGCTATTAATAATTTGTTCTTCGGGTATTACAAATATGTTCTTGGGGTATTAGTTAATCTAGCAATAACTTTTTTACCCTCTGAATTAAATCAGCTTCCATCTACAAGCAATTAAAGTAAGCACAAGGAAAAATGCCCAAAGAGAAAAGGTGAAACCTCAACAGTGGAGGCATTATCGGACAGCTCATGAAATTAATAGGCCAAGCTATCTCAGGGAAGTCATAATCGAAGGAAGATTGGCAACTCTCGGGGCTAAGGATAACCATTACTGAAGTTGCATGCATTTAAAGAACAGGCAGGAAAAGAGCAGGTATTGTTTTTTATGGAAACATCAACCAGATTGATGGTGAAATTGTGGTAATTGATTCCTTTAACTTTGTATATCTGGGAGTTGATATATAGCAAGGTGGCATTGTTTTCGCACGATAACTCATGGTCGGGATAGCCGCAGTGTTGGGATCATGTTTGAGTCGGAAAGGGAAGCTAATATTGCTGATAATGCCACAGGAAGAGGGGCTGCAAATATGGGGATTAATTGTTTGGTTAGTTGCAAGAGATGTTTGGATGGAAATAAGGCCCAGAATGTAGAGCAATGTCAAGAAAAGTAGGTATCTTTTGTGGAATTTCCCGGCGTAGAAGAAACAGACGACCCAGCGATGGCGGTTTTTGCAGTGGAGATGCAGCCGCCGCCGGCATCTGGCGGTGGTGGATTCCGTTGTGTATGCTGAGGCCATGCAGGATGGATCTATGTCTCTCTCACAGAGTGTAAAGGTGGGATTATAATATTATTCGTATTACTAAATATTTCTTTGGGTATTTATTATTTATTCTTCGGGTATTACTAAAGAATTCTTTGGGTATTACTAAAGACATCTTTGATTATTTACATAATATTATTCATAATACTAAATATTTCTTTAGGTATATATTATCTATTCTTCGGGTATTACTAAAGAATTCTTTGGGTATTACTAAAGACATCTTTGGGTATTTACATAATATTATTCGTATTACTAAATATTTTTTTGGGTATTTATTGTCTATTCTTCGGGTATTACTAAAGAATTCTTTGGGTATTACTAAAGACATCTTTGGGTATTTACATAATATTATTCGTATTACTAAATATTTTTTTGGGTTTTTATTATCTATTCTTCGGGTATTTATTATCTATTCTTCGGGTATTACTAAAGAATTCTTTGGGCATTACTAAAAAATCTAAATAATTGAGGAAAAGATTAGTTATAAAAATAGATATGAATGGATAATATTTTGTTATAATTTTCTCACCTTTTAACGTCCCACATATATTAATTATCAAATATTTTTTTTAGTAATTATCTTTTATATTTTTATAACCTTATACAAGAGTCATGATCCAGTGAATATTGTTTATTAAAATTGATGTACACACTGTAAAGTGTATACCATCCATCCACCTCTATAGTTCTTCAGATATTATATTACACGTGATTCTGTAATTATATTAGCACTTTTCATTATCTGAGCTTTGAGTATTATTTATTTATTATTTATTTATTTATTAATTAGTACGATTAAATAAGAAAGATGACTTAATTAAAGGGTGATAACTTTTCACTGCAATAATAAAAATTTAAAAATTGAATAATTGATTGGATGTTGATTGCATGCACCCCATGTTACGTATTAGTGCATGTAAATTTTATGTCGTTTACTGAATCCATGTATATGTTAATCTTCAGATTGAGCAATAAATGGCTTTTTTTTTAAGCGAAAGGTGTGGCATAACAAAAATTTAACTGGAGATAGTCAAGATTAAAGGGTGCATACCATGCACCCTTGTGCACAGCATAATCACTCTTTTTTAATATCATAAATTTACTTTTTTAATTAAGACCTTAAATTTACTTTAAATATGAAAGAATATATTATATATTATAAAATTTTAATTTAGAATGGATCGATCTGCCCGCCCCGTGATCCGTAACGGATCGATCCGACCTGACCCGCACATAGAGTGAAGCGGATTGGATCTTTTAGTATCCGCCCCAACCTGCTCCATTTGCCATCCCTAAACAAACCTCCATGAACGTACCCTTTCATCCAAAAGCCAAGAATCAACAACTCCAACAAAATTCAACATAATCAACTACTCCAGCAACAATTAAGTTTCAATTCCCAAAACATCAAAAGCAATAATATCGCACTTCGACTCTCAACTCACCAAATCGCACAATCAACGCAAGAGCCAAACTTTGTCACCACAAGATGCCTCCGAAGTCGATTGTGTTCTCCCCAGTTATACAAAGCAAACTTTTGTTGTGAAACATTACTCAGAGGGTCGAAACAGACGTTTTTCTTTACTGACAACGGCCTTTTGCTCTGGCTGGATGAAGTTTTCTTCTTGTATTGTAGCTAGGGGAAAGAAGAAAGAGCTCTAATTGATGTTCCTGGTCCAGCTCAGTCAATGATTACACTTGACACCGTCTCCTCATCTCTGTTTGCTGTCACTCTGTCCCTATCTATAGGATTTTTCCTGAATTGGGTTAGGGCTTGCAACACAAGTTTAATTGAGACATTTTTTTAGTAATATAGATGTTTAATTTTGGATAACATGGAAAGAAATGACTGTAAAAAATAGTACGAATAATTTAAACCGCTCAAAACTATCGAATTATTTCAAATAAATAAGACGCCTTAAACCCGAATTTCCCACATATTACCCGAGATTATAAACTTGCAAAATAAACTGCTTATAAAATTATATTATCTAATTACTATATTATTATCCCTAAAATAAACATAGCCATATTATCTAATTAATATATTATTATCCCTAAAATAAAACAACACTTGAATTGTCTCATTCATTAGTGCAATTTTAATTATTATTTTTATATAAATTTGTAATAATTAATTTATTTCTTTAGATAAATTCGTAATCTTTATTCGAAGATTCTTATCGGATTTATTGTGTAAAAATTGTATCTTGGTCACATATATAGCCATTACATACTTTTGGCTCATTTGGTTCGTAAGATAAAAATATTTATCCGTAAAAAACATGCATGTTTTTTACGGATAAATACTTTTATCTTAGGAACCAAATATGACTCTTAAAATTAATGAATAGAAATGAAATTTGAGTAACTTTTGTTTCATTTTTCTAATTAAATTTATTCTATTTTCAATAATTACAAGCCTAAAGCCCTTCCTCTCTTCCACGTTAGGGTTTTCGGCCATTTCTCTAAACTGATACAATGTGGAGGCCCTTAGCAAGAAGAGCTCTACTCTGCCGTCGCACGGCGGCGCCGGAGTTGCGTCTTCCTATCAATCTCCAGGTACTAATCCAACCACTATCTTCTACTGAATCTGCATCTCGATTTTCTCATTACTCGCGCATATCCCATTTTCACCAAAATTCGAGATTTTTCTCATCAAACTCAACTGAGAAACACGAGGACCTGCCATCTGAAAATCTCAGTCCAGAGGTTAATGAAACCACTGGTGGTTTTGATTTTAGTGGAATGAATGTTCTCGGAGGAAATACAAAGTCTGATTTTGAAAATGAGGATGCTATTTTTAACGATGCTTCAGATAATATAGAAGGGATTCAAGGTTCTGGTGAATATTTTGACGATTCCGTTCCTTTGAATGAAAATGTGGATTCTGTTGAGGAGAGTGTAGGAGAAGTGAAGACGAATGATCTGGAGGCCGTTGAGAGATTGCTATCTTTGATGCAGAGCAGTGGTACCGTTGATGGGTCTATAGAAACTCATTTTGAAGAAATGAATCTGGCGTTGGACGAAGAGCTTGTGTTGAAGGTACTTGAAACCCCATATGTTCCAGAGGAGAATTTTATGAGTTTCTTCAAGTGGGCTTTGAAGAAACCCGAGTTCAAATTGACTACACGGGTGCTGGATGTGCTTGTTAGGGTGATATGTGCACAAAAAAGGAAGAGGGAGGTTTATGGATTGTGGGATTTGATAAATGAGGTGGGGAAGAAGGAAGAGGGGTTGGTGAGCACAGAGAGCTTGAACGAATTAATAGCTAAGTTTTCGATTTTAGGGAAGGGTAAGGCAGCATTTGATGTGTTCAGTACTTTTGAAGAGTTTGGATGTGTACCTAATGCAGATACGTACTATTTAACCATCGAAGCTGTTTGCAGGAGATCCTTCTATAATTGGGCTCAGTTGGTTTGTGAAAAAATGCTAAGTGCAGATCTGTTGCCTGATGCTGAGAAAGTGGGAAAGATAATAACATACTTGTGCAAAGGAGGCATGGAAAAAGATGCGCATTTGATATATCTCTATGCAAAGGATAAGAAAATCAATATTTCTCAATCATCTATCAACTTCTTGGTTTGCTCTCTTTCTAAAATTGAGAAAACCAAGCCTGATGGCAAGGAAATTGATAAAAAGTTCGAAAGAGAAACTATTTCTCTGGCATTAGAGATGCTGAATGATTACTCACCAGAAGATCGTAAATGTGCTATTAGGCCATTTTCAAGTGTCATTGAGAAGCTGTGTTGGATAGATGATGTTGACAGAGCTAGAAAGCTGCTGCTTGAGATGATTGAGTCAGGACCTCCTCCTGGAAATGCTGTATTCAACTTTGTAATTAACGGGCTTACTAAAAACGGGGATATGGAGGGGGCCCTGAATATAAAGAAAGTGATGGAGAGCAGAGGATTGAAACCTGATGTATATGCATACGCTGTGATTATGAGTGGTTATGTGAGGGGTGAAGATATGGTGGAAGCATGCAAAATATACGAAGAAGCCAAACTGAAGCATGCTAAACTGACCCCAGTTGCGTACCACTCACTCATTCGTGGATTCTGCAAGCTTGAACAATATGACAAGGCTGTGAATTTGCTGGGTGAGATGAGGCAGCATGGAATTCGCCCTAATCACGATGAGTACAATAAACTGATCAAATCTCTTTGCTTAAAGGCTTTAGATTGGGAAACTGCTGAAAAGTTGGAGGTGGAGATGAGAGAGAATGGTGTGATTCTCAACCCTAGAACAAGGGCTCTTATTAGTGCTGTCAAGGAGTTGCAGGTCGGCGAGAGCGTTGAAATTGCTGATGAGGTAATTTAGCTTGGAGGAATTGAACTTTAAATTTTTTAGTCTTTTGTATTGCCACATTTTGGTGATGTTAATTTTGAAATTGATACAACATGGTTTGTGTTCATGGATACGTAGCATTCTGATGAACTGAACAAGAGTTTCTTGTAGGGGATGTAGCCTTGAATCAGTTGCTGTATTTCTTACTTTGGTTAATAAATAGACTCACATTGAAATGAACTATATTATGTTGAGAAATTGTTGTTTTTTCCCCAAATACAGGAAAGGGCTGAAATATATATATATATATATTTTCACTGTTATTTTTCTATTTCCCTTGTTTGTAGAATAAGCTGCGGTTTTGTTCCGGATCCAGTTTTAGATCAACTCTTATTATTATTTAAAAAATACTTTGTTTTATGTGATTATTATTTTCAAATCACTAATTAGTGATGCTTCGCATACTTAAATACTCCCTTCGTCCATGATATTTAGTCTACCTTAGTTGTGCACGGTTATTAAGAAAAATTGATGTTGATGTGTAAAAGTGAGTGTATTAGTATAAAGAAGTGTTAATTATTAATAAAGTATTTGATGTGATGTGTAAAAGTGAGTATATGTGTATAAAAAAATAAAAATAATGATTGAAAATTTTCCATTTTGAGTAAGTAGACTATTTATTGTGGACTGCTATTTAAGATAATGTGGACTAATTTTCATGGACTGAGGGAGTAATATTTTGTGTGGCAGATGGTGTACTAGGTTCACCGTAGTTCATAAGACTTGTGGAAACAAGTTTATACAAGTTTGTTACTTAATTTTTTTCTTTCTCAAATCAACCGACACAAAATTTCTTTTATTGATTCCCATCATATAAATCAAGAAGAAATGAAGAAGTTATTATTCCATACTTTCATGAAATTTATGAAAGTATTACCAAAACAGGTGAAGGACTATTTGATTTTTTTAACAAGTTGGGTTACATTTTTTTGTAGAATACAAAACTTTATCTAAATATTCAAGTGAAGAAAATAATAAAAATATATAAAGTTTTATATACTACATAAGAGCATTTTCAATGCAAGTGACCAATTTTTAGGAGCAACTCAATCCATGTCATGTCACATTAAAATTTTCACATCCTTACGTCAGAAACTTGGAGGGGATCTGTACCCCTAAAAAACTCCGACCCCTCCAAATTTATCTAATCCCAAAATTAACTATTCAGGAGTCATATTATATAATTATTTACTGATTTTACTAACTTTTTAAAATATATACTCCACCCGTCCCATAAGAACTTGCAGACTTTTCCTTTTGGAACGTCCTACAAGAACTTGCAGACCCAAAAAAGAAATTTCTTTTATAAAATCCACCCTTACAATATCTACATATTTACACAAAGTGTCATTAATTAATCACTTTTTGAGCTCACATTACACTCAATGCAACTAACTTCTTTATTTTTTTACATTAAATTTTACCAAATTACCCCTTAAAACACTACTTTATTCCACTTTTTTCTTAATATGTTTGTTCCTCCCTCCTTGCAAGTTACTATGGGATGGAGGGAGTATCATTCTAGCTTTTGATTAAGGAGAAAATTATTGGCTTCATATCATACCAATAAATTTTACATGAATCTTTGAACACTATTACTAAGTTATTTATAATATCTTTAAGGGTAGTTTAAGAAGAAACACAATTAATTCATATTGAAAAATACAAAATGTCATTTAAATGCAAATAAAATAAAGAGTCAAAATTGGCGCCACTTGATTTGCAACAAGAAACCAAGATAAGGAAGATCACTCCATAAAAGACTTTCAGAACTATGTTTGGTAATTGTATCATTGTTAGATATAGAGAGAGCGATTCATTTAAACAAATATATTGAAATCAGCTAATAAAAAATTTCAATTATGACGACAAATCAAAATCTATACTGCTGTGAACTGTGTGTGGAAACAAGAAAAAACTGTGCACGGTATCATCATCCCTCTATATTCTTCAAAAGCAGAAAGATCTGAGATGGTTTCAGCTTCACATCTGTAATCAACTAAAACTATTTTGATGAATCCCAATAAACCGAACCCTACAAAATTCGCGACGCACCTATTCACGAGGCATGTGCTGCTGCCTCCATAAGCCATGCCAACATACATTCGTTAAGCATCGATGGCCACATCATCACTCGAGAAAATCAGGATGTATCTGTACATTTACTTAATCATCAGGGTCCATTTCGTCATCTTGCTCCCCAGACGGTACTGAATCTGCTTGGCTATTTTCAACCAACTCCACCACATCTATATCAATGTCTTCTTCTGGTGTTTCAGTATCATAAGAACTCGTTTCTTGAGACACGACTGTTTGAGGATGTTCCAAACCTTGAGGACACTCGTCCTGTCCTTGATACATTTTCTTCTGCAAACGTGTTAGATCAGCAGTCTTGACTGTTGTACAAGAACATTCCAGAAGAGGGTGAGAGAGAAACGACTTGGGCTTCACACGATTATTTCCTTGCAGAATGCCGTCTTCTGCTGTGCTTTTGTTGAGGTGTTCTCTTACAGCAAGAGTCCAATTGCGTGGAGGATGGTAAAGATGATCACTGGTACTGTTGAAGAGTTTAACAAGATATTTCCTGCATATGGAAACGGCCAAATTATTGGAAGAAAGCTTTTTGAGTAAACAAGATTAAACATAGGGCAAATGACAAAAAAAAAAAAAAACTTGAGGTCCGGCCTATCTAAAGAAACACCTATTATGCTACTGAAATCACATTAAACCCCAAATGTGGTAATGTGACCGCCCACTTTAAATCTTTAATTTTTGGCCTAAATATGCGACCCAGCTGAAATCACATAAACCCAACTGAGGTAATGCAACCTACCGTGAATATGCAAAATTTGGGCCTAACTCTGCCAAATTAAAATTTAATGGCCTAACTTTGTCAGCCATAAACATATTGAAATACAATTGGTATCCCAATAGTATGGTCCTTTAAATATTATTCCCGAGAATAACTTTAGCTTTGCAAATACAATGAAAATGCAAGCACATTACCTGTCAGGTCTGTATGTTCTACTCGCAGCCATTTTGAACAACCGATGCCCCATTACTAAGCTGGAAAAATCTGGCCATATACTGCCATCATTATCAAAACCAGGAAAGAATGCATCAGCTTCAACAGAAACAATATAATCAAGAGCATCCCATATCAAACGATGAGCTTGCTCCCTTAAATCATTCGGGGAAAGATCCGGTTCTGAATCTTTTTCTTGAATCCAACCATACCACCCTTCCTTTTCATGTCTATAAATGGGTCGATCCGGAGGTGGAGGAAGGGGGCGGGGCCTAGGACCCGCCTTGTCCCATTCTTCTTTTAATTGTTTTGCACTTTTTGATGGTGGAAATTCAAACACATCTGGAGGAAGCTCGGTTTCCTGGCCTATTATATTGGATATCTCTTGTTTGCTGCACAAAGAGGTACGATCCACTAAGTTGGCGAACATGGCACGTAAAGGAATCAGAATCCTTTGACCACCAAAGGTTTCAGAACCTGCCAGGTATATTCTTGTTCTAGGAGGATAACCCATAGTTCGAAGAAGAAGTCCAACCTACAAATTTGACGAGATAACTTTAGGTCTTGATTCAAGAGAGAATACTTTTCAACAAGATGCAATATAAATCACAAACCTTCTAATTTCACAAGCTATGTTATAGTTTGAACTAAAAGTTTCTTCAATTGCCCCTTTTTAACAATAAATAATTTGGTAACTTTGGCAATCGGAAAATGTGTTGGAAATGAAAGCTTCAGGGGGCACTTAGTTCAAAATTTTCAATGGGAATGATAATTAAAACCTCTTTTCCCTCTATACCCCCATAAGGAAAGGGATGTGTTGGAGAAAGTAAGTCCCAACGGTGGTTTTATTATTAGTGCTTTCTCATATTTTGGAATAAAGAGCAAAAATGATTGTTGGTTGTGAAATAGTAAACCGGTTGAGAATAGATAGTTATAAAAGGGGAGGTAGTTAATCAAAATGGAGTAGTAATTAATTATTTAGAGCCTCATTACCCCGTACAAAGTATGAAGGTGAATTGATCATCTTTTATTCCCATTAACCACTTGAATGCTCCATGTTCATTCTCACTACCATTCACAATGATTAATGTTGAACCAAGCACCCCTAGAAAACTAAATATCGCACCTCTAATACAAAGTTAAAAACATCCGATCTTTAGGTAATAAATACAAATCAGGGCCCTGAATAGCATAACTGAACTAGCCAACATGAAGGACATTAGGACAGGACTAAGAACAGAATAACATGGCCACATGCAAAAGTTTTACTGCAAACTCAACTGAAGTTCCTAGATAAAACAAAACATCTGCACTTCAAGCCTCTAAAAAGAATAGGAAAGAGGGTTCATATATCCTGATATGAAAAAATATATACCTCTTCTGGAAGTAGTGGGCACGAACCATTTCCTTTTCGAGCATATGAATCTACACTTAGCTCTTCTCTTATTATTCCTTGCTTGATCATCTGTGCTCGACGGTATTGTATCAGTTCCGTGTGCACATCCTACTCATACATATAGGGTCATATTCAGAGAGTCAGCATATATTGATAAAATTTCAAAACTGTTCATGTTGTCTAATATAGATTACAAAGAACAATGTAAAAGAACAAAAGAAAAGAAGGTGGGGGGTCAGTGGTGAGCAGCTCTCCTACCTTAACTATTTAATAGACATTTAAACAAGAAATATTTCCAATAACAGCAACTAAAATTCTGACATGTCTTCCAACGATATATCACCTCATTTCCCAATAAATACATACACAAATATGTATTCCCATCACCAGAACACATTCGCCAGTAACAATCTCTCCAGAATGATCAGGGAGGGGACAAGCTCTCTCCCTTTCCCTCTGTATATCATGTATTAAACAAAATACAGTAATGGTACTATCAGTTCCCTTCATATAATTAATTAGAAGACTTAACCTGCCTAAGGCCAAAAGAGCTCCTGCTAAAGGAAAATCACATGATGAGTTTTTCCTGACATATCACACTTTAAAGCACTGTAGCTGCACCCCAACCAACCAAAAAACAGTTGACTCTCAACTTGGTACTCTATATTACTAAATCCAGGAAAACAATATCAAATATCAGTTCTAGAATGGAATATGGCTAATAAATTAATTAATAATACAAGACCTGCTTCAAGAAACACACAAACACCACCAAAACAACCACCCCGGCCCCGCGCTATAACCATTTGAACATCACTACTAAAAAATAGAAGAGCATGCCAGAGACACTAAGATGCATTAATTACCTGAAAAAGTTCGGCACAACCATGATATGCTAGGGTTTCTCTCTGTAGCCCGGGGTGATAAGCAAGATAAGGTTGACCAGAACCTTGTAGCCTGTAGAATGGAAATAGAACATAATAACATCATCTCCACATTTAAAAAACACAGTACGGTCACTGTTTAAGATTTCCATTAGATTATCTATGTTCCTTCAAACTAAGAGAAAGAAATTATGACCTTGTGTATTACAGGGAATATCAAATATAAATTAACCATATATTTCCTTATTTAGGCTGTAATGACTATTCTACTGGAAAATCTGTTCAACACAATATCAACTCTTTAAATATGATGACCACGAATGATGAGTTTTCTCACTTTATTAACTAGGATCAGAAATGTATGAAGCACAATTACAACAGCTTCTTAATGTGTATATTAAAATGTTTAGCACATGACCGTTCACGAGATAAAACTAACTAAAACATATTCATCATCCCTTTTTTTGTTCTTTTAAATCTTTACTCGTATATTACAAGTTACCATCAATAATCATAACATTAGATGTGGTATTTGTTGTTATGATCCTTGATGGTAACTTGTAATTTATGAGTTATGGTTTACTAAACATAACTTGTAATATATTGCTGTTATGATTATTTGAAATACCAAAAGCAATCAGTTACTTGCCTTGCTACCATTTGATGTGCAACTTCCATAATTTCTGCACGGAAACGCAATGCATGAAATGCAACTCGGCATCTGAGTCTTTGGTATTCAACCAATTTTGAGGGAAGGATGGACTGGAAGAGCAGAAACGTAAAAGCAATCAGTCGTGGTGGGAAATGTAGGAGATTGAAGCTATGCCAGCTGTGTTGCGAGTTTTTCTGACAATAATCTCTCAAGTCATCCCTACTTGAAAGAGTAAATTGCAAAAATTGTTGCATATTTATTGGGTGATGGCAATTTAGTCCAATAAGAATCAATTTCTCAATTAACTCCCATTATTTTTAAAATGATGTAATGTAGTCCTATATTAACAATATTTTGTTTTAGGATGATACTTACTTTGTGATTTTTTTAACTGAAAGCGACTTCAAGTCATTAGCTTGGTTGCTACATGAAATTCAAAAATCCTGCAATATCGCCAGTATATGACTAAAATTACACCATTTTAAGAGTTAAGAGACATAATTGAGGAAATTGATACATGTGAGACTAAAATCGCCAACACCCAATATATAGGTGATAAATTTTGCAATTTACAAAATATGTAGAAGATTTTAAGGACTAAAAAAATAATTAACACGTATAAACCTGTAAGCATCCACCGTCTGCAAGAATTAAGCCAATGACCTTTGATTTCTTCAGTTTGGGTAAAATTTCATGCAGAAAATAATTTGGAGATGAGGAACTCGGGGGTTTGATGATTGGATATAGTTTCCGTTTCCTGCCTTCCATCAACTTTGATGGTAGGGTTTTTACAACGATCACATCACTTGCTAAAGCTGCAATGAATTTCTGTTCATCATACAGATAGGAAAAGCTCTTGAACTTGGAACTGCAGTGTGTTAAATGCAATTTAGGAGTTAGAAATGCCAATGAGGCGTAACTTGTCATTTGCTTTTTTCTCATCAAAATTAACATAAACCTGATTCCTTTTGATAGAAGGCTTTGTTGAATCTCTGGTATAACAAGAGTAGCATTTAAAAGCCTCGATACCGCAACTAGATCACAAATCTAGAAAACGTAGAGCCAATTAGAATCTCATATTAAACAAGAAAGGAAGCAATTTTTAGAAGAGAAAACTGAGAATACCGAGGCTCTAATCTTCTCAAAGCCACCATAAATTTTAGCATATATGAAACCATTATTTTGCTCGTCCGGAACTGAAACAGAGAAGGCAGTAAATCTCATATGTTGGTAGTTCAGAGACAAGGTCATTGTACAAGATTATTTAAGCAACAAATCAACTCCCTATTCCCCACTCAACAGCATTATATTCATCAAATAGACGATAAATCGATTGAACAATTTTAGCAGTGATATTTTCTCTCATTACCATCACCATATACGTAAGATACTAAATTGCATAAATCTTTATTGAAGAACCTGAATCCACCACGTGGTTTAGCTAAAGTTTCAATATGGCTTTCATTGCTATTCTCTATATAGGGAATTTGAGATACTTAAGTATGAGTAAATGATCTCCTCTCGTCGATCTTATACAAGAAAGTTGTTTATGAATATTAACTGTAGAGAACTTTTAAAGCATGAAGGACAGGGAGCACTGCTAATTTGCTACAAGTGAAGAAAGATCTCAAAGCATATACAAGAGGCAAGAAAAATATCCTGAAACTTAAGATATAAAAGATACAACCCACAGGAAGTGAGTGAAATTGAAACTACATTTTACTTTAGAGCAAAATGCAGTAGAGGGAAAACACTTTTTATATACATACAGAAGCAATCAATTTCAATCCTGTGAACATACCAAACCATGCACCAGCAACATGCACAAACATACTTATAATTGCTCAGAGCCTCCAATTAATTTCTTTTCAATCTAATATTGGTATAATATTTAAATTTTATTTGCAGCTAGCTATATCCTCAGTTCTTTCAAGACCTCATACTCAACTAGTACATAAACAGGAATTACTTCTTTCTCCTGAAACTATTTTTACAAGTTCCTCAAGATACAGTAATGCAATTTAAACCCTAGAGCAAAGCAAATATTACACCATTTATGTAAGATTCACGAATTATAAGTGAAATGAAACAGAAAAGTATATAGCGAATGGAACACACAATGATGGATACATGTAATATAAGGAAAAAGTGCGAAGACATTGACAACATGATTCCACTTGCAAGTTAGAAAGTTTTGAATTCCACTTGCAACAACTAAAGGCAAATTACCAGGATATGGTATAGTTCTCGGGTTTGCATATGGCTCCAAGGGCTCCAACACCTTCACCTTTCCCCACAACCTCCTATAGCCAGCACCCTTTACCATTATCCACAGAAATTCATACATTAATAGGACATACAAATCTAATTTAAATTACAAATGAGTTCATCTCATTTTAAGTATCACCAGAGTGTAACAACTTCTCTCACCTTTCCAACAGCTGTGTCGATGTGATTTACATCCTCAGTAAAAGCTGTGACTGCACTGTACTGCACAAGGCTACTCGACTTCGCGAGAAACATATGCAGCATTATAGACGCAAATGATAATACTAGTCCAGCCAGTGCCACCCATTTTATTTTGGATTTCATTCTAATTCTTTCGAACCAATCCAATTTTCAGTCTCCAACTCCACCCCTACCCTACAATACTGCAATGCACATTCAACACCAGCATAAGAGCAAAATCAAATTGACCCACAAATGGAGTAGTCCGGAATAGAGCCCAAACCATTGCAATTTCAGATTAAATTAATCCAAATCAAGAAAGGATAAAGTGATAGAAAATAAAATTCAGAAAAGAAAAAAAAAAGTGAATCAGCAGCAATGGGAGAGTGAAACTATTACCAAGAGAAGGGGGAGGCTTCAATCAACAGCATGCGTGAGAAGAAAACCCCGCAATAATAAGGTTCTGTACTCAATAGAGTAGATATAATCACCAGATCGCAGCTCAGCTATCGTACACCAATTTAAATAGCCATCTTAAGAGAGAGAAAGAGCGGGATCCATTTCCAATGCAGGCATCAGCGCTGATTTCACCCCAAAAAAAACTGGGTTTCGTCGAAATCACGAAACCCTTGTTATCTTAATTTCTACTCTTTGATTGGATCGATGACTGAAAAAAAATATATACACACTACGAACTTCACTACTACCACTGAATTTATTGATCGAAACTCATAAAACCCAGAATCTAAAATTGAAAATTAATAATGATGACAGGTTGTTTTCTGAAGAGTGGAGGGTTTAAAGATTTTACGTATATAATTCTCCCAGATTTGTTGCTTACTGGAAATGGTAATCACCAATTCCGATCATTCGTTTTTCTTGTTTCCATCCTTTTCGTATAATATATGTTTTCTCAATTAAAAAATAAATAAAAATAAAAAAATATGATAGTCAATTACCACTATGCCCTCTCACCTCCCAAAACACCGTATGTACAATCGAGATTTCTCCATTTGACCGTGGGCAAAAGTGGAAACATGCCACTATATAGCCCTTCTTTTACCCAATTTTCATCCTCCATTAGCTCTGAAAGAAAATTGAGGCAATTTAGAGATGGGATTTCTTCAAGGGTGGTTGCCCATCTCTTTTCGCCGATGATTTTTTTCTATATTTTAAAAAATCAAACAGCCCTTTAATTATATCGATGTTGTAAACAGATATGCTATACATACACACAAAATGATTTCCATGTTTCTGTTACCTGAGCAATATAAGGCTGTGTTTGGATTTGAGATTTTGATTTGATTTCAAAGTTCCGGCAGCTTTCTGCTGTCGGTGGTTTGGAAAGCCGTGGCTTCAAACAGGGTATGAGGTTGTGAAGATTTTATTTCTGAGCTAAGGATCGGGCATTGAGAGATCCGACCCGTATCTTGGCAGGGCGATCAGGTCGCTGTGACCTTGTATCACATGTGGCCGGCGATTTGCAGCCATGGCGGCGCCGCCATCTCTTTGCCTCCTTTTTACAGATCTGAGCCTCCGGTACACATATTTTGAATATTTTATATTAATGTGATTAATTTTAGATATATGGATTACTGAAGTACTACAAATTAATTATTTGACAAATACATTTTTTTGTATAAAAATTGAAGTCACATAGTTCCAAAAATAAAAAAATAATATTTCTTCCACCACATTACTTTCCCTCTTATGCACTTTTAAATTTTAATTCTACTTTCACACTTAAAAAAATTACACTCAAAATTCACAAATATCAATAATATATAAAAAAAATTATTATATACTAATTTTTTCTTAATTCGTATCTAAAATAATTATAAAAATAATTTTGAGACATAGATAGTAATTTATTAATTTTTTTAATTTACGAAAATTAATATTCCTTTTGTCTCCCTCAACATTTTAAAAATTGGACAGATCATTGAATCAGATAATAAATTGGATTATATGTTTGAGTTATTATTTACTAGTGTTGTACGGGTGCAATGCACGATGATATATATTTTCCACGTTTTAACTATATGTTCATATTTTTTAAGGTCTCTTGACTATTTAAAAAAAATATAAAAATACTATTGGGACGAAGAGAATTACATTAAAATTAACACAATTAAGGCAATAACTATTAAATATCTTATAAATAAGTATTTTAAGAATATAACAAAATATATTTAATTCATTTGTCAATTACTTTGTTAATACAAATAAGTGAGTGCTTGTTTCAAATTCTAAAGTGGTAATGAGAATGAAATTTTAATTTCTCTATATCCTTATATAAATAAAATGGGTGTCTGTCTCTATGGTGGTTACATCATTAGTATTGTGATTCAATTTTTAAAAAAATAAACAAAAAAGAAAGTTGTTAGTTTTAACATGAGAGATTGATTGAAGTGGATGACTATAAGATAAGGGAGGGATAATGAAATAGAAATTACCTCATTTAGTAAAAAAATAATATTGTGTATATCTTTTCTTCTCATTACTTACTATAGTTATTAATTATTATGTATTTATCCTCGTACACATTATCCTCCTAAATTTTTTAAAAATTTATATGAATGTACTTAATGGTATGAACCATTAATATCTAACTTTAAGAACTACAATCTAATTTTTTTATGCTCTTAATTAAATATTAATAAGTCAAGTATATTTTTTAATACCTCAAAACATATATATTAAGTTTAAATATTATAATATTATATTTTTATGTTAAAATATGAATAATTTAAATATTTTCATATTTTGATTTGAGTTGTCTATGACTTTTATTTAAAAGATGTTCAATATATTATAGAAAATATAAAAAAAAATAGATATGAAATATTTCAATGTAGAATCATGCTCATTTTTTTTTCCAATATAAATTTATTAATATTAATAACATTTTATACTCCATACATCTCCTAATAGACTTCATATGTAGAGAGCACGCTTTTAAGAAAACAACTCCTTTAGTCAATGCATGAAATTATTTTGAAATACTTAAATTGGATATTTAATTTGAGAGTTTTTTTTTTTATTTCTATTTTAGAAGTGTAAATATCAATATGGTAATGTTGATAAAAAGTAAAAATCTATTAGGAGACTGGGCAACGAAAGGGATAAATTTTTTACCATATTCTTAATTTTATAAATTTTCATTTTTTATTACATATTTTAAATGCTTATTAATTTCAATTTAAAACATGAATATGATTTGTAATATTAAAAACTAAGATTTCATATATTTATAAGTTGGGATAATTATAACTGAGTGTCAAATTCTCTACTCACTTTAAAATAAGTGTATCAAAATAATTGATTTACAGATAGGTTCATAAATTCAAAATTTAAAACCCACCTTGTTCTCTCTCTCAGATGTCTCCCTCCCTCACTTTCTCAGGTTTCTCTCTCATAGGGCACGGCACTCTCGGATTTCTTTCTCACAGAATGACAAAAGGGGGGCGACGGGGGAGACGAACGATGACAGAGGACGAAGAGGTTGCGGCAGCACATGGGTTTCACAAGGGAAGTCGAAGGAAGAAGAAACCATTAATTTCACGAAGGGATGAAGATCTCCATGGCCGGCGACGTTGCTTTACTTTGTCGGCGCGGCGACATCATCGTGGTGAGGGGCGCGACATCTTCATCGTTTGAAGACGGCGGCATTTTCGTCGATCTGAAGGCATCCATGGCTTCAATCCGGAACAGGGGAGGTGTCCATGGCTTCTAACCAGAACATTGGAGGCGTCCATGACTTCAAATTTGTTGCAGGTATTGAGCGTCCATGACTTCTCCTTTATTTTTTTTTCCTTTTCTTGTGGAATTGATTTTATGATTGAACACAAAATGGTGTCCATGGCTTCTAACTTGAATTTTTTATTTTTTATTTGTTGAATTGGAGATGAAAATGGGGTTGAATTAGTCGTACCCAACTTGAATTTGTTGAATGAATTTGAATTAGTTTTGGGGTGAAGTATTCGTTGGCTTCCAACTAGAAAATGGTTTCTATGGTTTTCTCATTTTTTTCAACTTGAATTTGATTTTGAATTTCTGGGTTTTGTTCGTTTGGTTATTAATCATCAATATAAAACTGATTCGGTTAAATTTGATTTTTGCAGATATGGTTTGATTTTGATGAAGGAGGTTTGGTTTTGCAGATTTGGATGAAAGAAAGCGGATCAAATTTTATTTCAGTTTTGAGATGTTATTTATTGATTTTGGAGTAATTATTGAATAATGGAATGAATTTTGTATATTTGTGCTAAGTTCATTTCTTCTGTGCAGATTTTTAATGTTCCATGTGTGCTAAATTAATCTATCGCTTGTGCAAATAAACTTGATTAAAAAATGAATAAATTTAAAATTTTATAAAAATAAATTTATATGTAGATCAAAAATTGCAAATTAATAATTTGTGCTATCTAATTTGGTCTGTTGTGCAATCTAATTTTGATCTGTTGTGCAAATAATTTATGGTATGTTGTGCAAATAATTATCTGTCTTTTGTGCAGAATATTTTTTATCTATTGTGCAAATAATTTTGTGTATGTGTCTGCAAACGAGTTTGTGCGTTTGTGCAGATGAACCTATTTGTAAGTTTGACTTTTTGTTGAATCTATTTTAAAGTCAACTCTCCAAAATGAACCAATATGTAAGTTCCCCATTTAAGTTCAATCAAATAGCTATATAGTTGATACAATATTTTAATTGCCCTAACATTTAGCTTTAATACTATTATGTACTACCAAATGTATTATAAATTTAAAAGTCAAATGTGGATAGTTTAAAATGATTAGAGTTTCACTATCTAAAGTTTTGAGTTTGAGACACGGAGAGTAAAAATTTATTTCCTCTTGTGGTGGTAGTTTCCTCTTGTGGAAATTGCAGTTTCGCTTACATTACAGTTCTGGAGTATAGTTCCAGGTGGTCCCATTTTTTTGGTGGTTGCGGTTCTAGTCTATAGCGAGACGAAATAATACATATCATATATTCAGTGATAGAATAAACTATTGTAATTGATTTTTTTTAAAAACTATTTTAAAAAATAAAATAAAATCAAAATATTTATATTTTTCATTTAATTTTTCATCCAATTATATGTTCTAAATTCTAAATTATTTATGATAAGTATATTAATTTAATTTTTTTTCGATATATATTGCGTTGCTTCCCAAAAAAAATCCTAATACTTAAAAATTTATGGCTTAGTCTTGTATGCACCAAGTTCATTGTGCAACTCAAGTACATTTTTATAAAGTTACACCATTTATTATTGAAAATTCACACGTACTATTACGAAAAAGTAAATTTTTAAAAGTATACGTTTCAGTAATAATATGTGTGATTTTTCAATAGTATTTTGTATAACTTTTAAAAATGCACTTGAGTTGCACGGTGCATTTAGTGCACAAGAGACGTACACATAATTTATTATTTTAATATATTGTCAATAAAATTACATGTCCTGTAATTACATTATTTGTACTATATATATATATATTGAAAATATAATTATGATTATATAAAATAAATTTAAATTTATTTGACGCTTAAATTTTAAAAAAAATCAATTTACGTGTAATACAATTCTTACTCAAATATCAAAGCTAATAATAATAATAATAATAATAGCCAGCACGCCCATAATTAAATATATTAATAATGATGATGATGTTTTGATGGCCAGTAGCTGGATAGTATGCAGTCACACGCGCAGCAAATTAAAGGAGGAAAATGTGAAGTACACGGACTATTCTGTTTATATATATATATATTTGAATAGAAAAGTCATTGGTACACGAGTTTGACTATTAGAAATATTGTATAAAAATTGAATGACTCGAATATTATTTATTTATATATACTTTTAAAAATTAATGGGTAGTGGTTCTTCGATGATAGTTATGTTATTGTTATTCTCACTATTCTTGAAAAAAAAAAGTGCGGTATTGATTTGTCAAAAAATATTACTGTATTATTTCAGCAATAAATTATCTAAATCTTTATAATTTTTTGGACAAAATTTTGCTAAAATGTGATCAAACTCCCAACCAACTCTTATGGAATAGTTGTATAATTGTTTAATTTTTTTTTTCAGAATCAATAAGAGTTTTATAATTGTTTATTTTATTTTTTTAAAATTTGGTGGTTGCTCATTGTGCCTATCTCATTGATTTGTGGAATAGGGCGATGTTGAATATCTCATTGAGTGGTGGAATAGGGTGTTTCTCTGTAAATTGAAGAGACACTTATAAAATGAAAAGAATAAATATTTTTAAATATTTAAAAAAATAGTGTTGATATAAATTGATGGATGATTTACATATTGATCCAAAAAAGTGACTATATTTATAAATTGGTTTACAATATCTGCACATAAGTATAAATTTATCATGCACAACAGCATATTTTTTTTCTATGCAGAATTAATTTGTAATTATTATCAATTTTGTGAACTATTTTGTAATTTTCTCTAAATTGATTATGTAAGTGGGGGTATATAATAAATATGTGAGGTGTGTTTTATCTTTGTGATTGCACAGTTTTCAATAAAAGTAAGGTGATGTGTAAAATTATACTCCTTTTGTATTTGGGCACACGGATTAAGAAAAAATAGAACATGTGAGTGTGAAATTAATTAATAAAATATAAAAAGTTTACTTTATTAACTCTTGTAAATATAAATTATTTTCTTTTTAAAGTAGGAAAAAAGAGTTCGAACATCCCAAAATAAAATATGTGAAAAAAAAAATAAAGTTTGAAAATAATTATGAGAAGGAGGGGTAAGTATATATAGTCGGGCCAAGTCTAAATAACAAATAAACTACAGAAAGGGCTCAACCCAAATATGAAAGCAAAAGCCCAACTCATATATTGGCCCAAATGTTGTGACATGTATTAAATTAAAACTGAAACCTAATTCCATTTACTGTCGCACGCGACTGCCATCATCGTCTTCGCGGTGGAAGGGCCGTTACGCTTCAGTCTTCACCTTCTTGGTTCATCTTTCTCAAACTTCCTCTTTCATCATCTTCACTGCTCATTTCGGTTCATCCCCTCCATCAATCGAGGATCTGTAAAATTGAATTGGGGATCTGCAAATACATCAATCATTAGCTCAAAAATGAGGCGACCGGGGAGACGGGATTTCTTAAGGGCGGTTGCCTCTCTCCTTTCGCCGATGATTTTTCTCCGAATAAATGTTTGAAACAAAGAAACAGCCCTTTTTCCATGCAGGAAAAACATTGCGAAATCATCTGTCTGTGTATATATGTACTGTGAGATCAGTGTGATTTCAAACGTCGATTATCATACTTCTCTTCAATAGTCATTTTTTGCCGCCGGATGTGACATGCAGTTTCGAGGGGCTGTGACGATTTTTCTTTGTCGGAGCTAATGGATCTGGCATTCGGAGTATCCGGCCCGCATCTTGGCTGGGCCACCAGGAAGGCACGTGATCCGTCACGCGCAACCGGTGATATCGCAGCCATGGCGTCGCCGGTTTCCTTTTGCCTAATATTTTCACTGATCTGAGCCTCAAAGCAGATTTAACGGCCATTTTTTCTTGATTTCTTTTCCTTCTAAAATGCATTATGATTTTTTTTTAAGTATTCAACTTAGTTTTGATTTTTAAAAAAAAAATCCTTCCCAGAAATTCTGAAAATAAAAAGATTTTCTTTTACAACTCATGAATTTTAACTACGTAATTTATGTTTATGTGTTTATTTGATATATAGATTTTAAATTTATCATTCACATTTTTTTATTAAATTTATACTTTAAATATTAAATTTGTGATGTTATGTACTCCTCCCAAGATAAACTTCACACTTTTCTTATATGGATTATACCCAAAAAAGAACAACTCATATTCACAAAAGTCAATAAAATATATTTTTTATATTTTATTATTTAATTTCATATTCACATATTTTATTTTTTCTTAATACACGTGAAATTTCAGCTTTTAAAAAAATGTTAGGACGGAGAGAGAGAGTAATATTTATTTAAAAATAAATAGTGATATTACAAATATCTCATATTAAATGATATGGAATATCCACAAATTTAACGGCGTCAAAAGGGTATTTTTAGATTTGCGTATTATGTTAATTTTAAATTAAAATAGAAAAACATTTATCTTGCTAGTCAATTACAACCATACCCCTTCACCCTCCACATCAACATTCGTGAAATTGCAATTTCCTGATTTCAGCAGGGGTAGGATGGGAACTAGGTCGCAATATAAGCCTTCTTTGACCCATTTTCCATTTCACATGAGCCCGGAGAGAAAATTGAGGCGGCGGAGAGATGGGATTTCTTCAAGGGTGGTTGCCCCTCTCCGTCGCCGATGATTTTTCTCCTTTTTTTCCGAAACAAACAGCCCTTATATATTACGCAAAACATACATACATATATACTCCCTCCATACAATACTACGTGTCTGTTTGAAACTCTTGTGATCAAACTTGTTTGATCTTCCCACTATACTTTGCCTAATTATCATTGAAGGATGTATTTGCTTCAAAATCGTGTTATCAAATCCCTGGTGGTTTTATTTCTGCCGGGGTTTGTGGTGGAGGTGGCGGCGGTGTACGGTGGATCTGGTGACTGGAAGAGGCTGTGATGATTTTTTTTTTCGTTTAGTCTCCGAGCTCATGGATCGGGCATTGGAAATTGTGACAAAAAGTGACCCGTAACTTGGCGGGGCGACCCGGATGCGTTGTGAACTTGTGTCACTTGCAACCGGCGATTGCAGCCATGGCGGCGTTACTGTTTCTATGCCCCCTCTCTCTTACAGATCTGAGCCTCTGTGTGAATCGATTTTATTTTGATAAATTGTTGAATTTACTAGAAATTAGATTTTTAAAGTATTTTAGAGGATTAAAATGAACTTAACATAATAAAAGAACTACTCCTTCCTATACTTTTAAATTTTACCTTTTTTTTTAATGTTTTATTATAATTTTCACATTATTATTTTTTAAATATTTTTATTTATTAGTATAAAAACACGTGTTTTGGAAGATATAAAATTTTAAGAAGGAAGGAAAAAATAATTTTGGAACAGAATTTTTTTTTTAATAATTTTTTGTGTATCAAGTGCATAACTTAAATATAATTTTTTAAAATTTATATTTTATAATGCGTTTTTCAATAGTGCTGCATACCATGATAAAACATTTTTTTAATATTTTCTATATTTTATTAAAAAAATATACATTTGTGAAAATATAAAATTGTAAAGTTTTGTAGTGAATTAATAAAATACATAAATTAAAATATTAAAGCAATAGTTCATGACATGTTCTATGTAGAGCTGTTATACGAGCCGAGCGAGCCCGAGTAGTGCCAGACTCGGCTCGGCTCGTTAAGCTTATCGAGTCGAGTCTAGTTTGTTAAGCAAACGAGTATTTTTTTGAGCTCGGCTCGGCTCGTTTAACACTTCGAGTCGAGCCCTTAACGAGCCGAGTCGAGCCGAGCTCACGAGCAGCTCGTTTATTTTAACAACAATAAAGCTAAAACTATCACCAATTCACCAGTATGAATGATTTGAGAATATGAATTGTATTATTATGTAAAATATTAATATTTTATACCCTAAATTATATAATATTTATAAAATAATCTCTATTTTTCGAGTCTACCGAGCAGCTCACGAGCCTACCGAGTCGAGCCGAGCCGAGCTCGTTAAGCAAACGAGTATTTTTTTTGCTCGGCTCGGCTCGTTTAACATATCGAGCCGAGTCGAGTCGAGCCTTAACGAGCCGAGCTCACGAGCGGCTCGTTTATTTTAACAGCTCTAGTTCTATGTACATGTATACTAAAATTTCAAATTAATTAACTGAAATTTATGGAATAGGTCTCTTATTCTATAAACTAAAGTTTGCACAAAGTGAAAAATAAAATAATTTTGAAGATTGAGATGTGTTTTATAATTTAATTTAAAATAAATATATAAAACTTTTTTGTTAAAAGGGTTAATTATATGAAAATGGACCGCATTTTACTCAAATTTCAATGTAATTCTGAGCTTCACGATTATTATAAAATATTCCAATCTTTTAAATGATTTCAATTTGATACACATTTTTTATTTTCGGCTGACAACTGATGTGTCTCGCCGGAACGCGTGAAAGGTTGTCATGTTGGCGTACACACATATTAAATTATTTTTTTATATTTTATTTTTTAGTTTTTACATCATATCTAATATATACCATAAACACAAAAATTTATATTACAAAATATTTTTTTGAATGACAAATACAATGAAAAAAATATTTTTTACACCGGATTCTAGGTAGAGTTAAAACAACTCTCAAAAATATTTTTTTAATATAAATTTTGTTATTTTTTGTGTATATGATATATGACGTGGAAACTAAAAAATAAAAAATAAAAAAATAATTTAACACGTGTACGTCAGCGTGACAATCTTTCACGCTCTCCAGCGAGACACGTCATCAATTGCGGGCCGGAAAAAAAAATGTGTATCGAATTAAAATTCTTTAAAAGATTGGAATTTTTTATAATAATCATGAAGTTTGGGATTAAAATAAAAATTAAGTAAAATGTGATATATTTATATAAAATTAATCCATGTTAAAAAGAAAAAAATCTAGTTGTCCAATTGATATTTGGTTCTCTTTCAAGTTTCAACACAAGTTTTGCAAAATCATCAAATTTAGACGTTTAGGTTTAGATGTTGTTTAAGTGATCAGACCTATATTTACCTATAATTTTTTAATTGAAAATATTAGATTAGAAATTAAACGATTATCAATTTTTGATTTTTATCATTTTTTATGTTTATTACAATGATGTATTGAAAAGTGTAATAATGAGTTTTATAAGTATTGTAGCTGAAAATTGAATATGGAATTAAAAAATTACATAATAAATTTCAAACTTGTATGAAAATATAAAGTAGAAAGTTCTAAATTTACCCGTGTGAATCAAAATAAATATAGCCAAATAAATTATAAATTGCATAATCATTATCGTGTAATTAACTATGTTAAATATCACTTCATTCTTCCATCAATTTTATTTATACTTTTATTTTTGGATGGTCTATTAATCGTATTTTTTTTATTTTTTGAAAATAAACTATATATTTACAAATAAAATTTAAGCCACATAATTCTTTCTCTTTTTATTTCATCTAAATATTAAATATAATACTAATTTTTATTAAATACTATTTAAAAAAATATTAGTTTATTTTTGTGGACACAAAATTAAGAATGGAAGAGTGACAGTGTGTATTTTTAGATTGTCAATTACCAAAATACCCCTGGGCTCACAAACAATTCCCGATCTCTGGCATGGGTAAAGTGGGAAACAAGATTAACATGTAAGCCTTCCTCGATTCATTTTCAATTATCCTTTAGCTCAGAAAGAAAATTGAGGCGGCGGAGAGATCTGGGATTTCTCAAGGGCGGTTGCCCTCTCTGTTCGCCGATGATTTTTCTTTCATCTCTGTAAAACAAACAGCCCTTTATCATTGTCATCGCAGATATATACCTTCAGTTGTTTACTTATAAGTACACCCACAAATATGAGTTCTCAGTTATTGCCAGCATATATACATATTGTTGGACGTTGGTTGAGATTATAAGACTGTGTTTGTTTTGGGATTACGCTGGTGATTGAAGAGGCTGTGATGATTTCCTTTCTCCTTTTTCTGAGCTAATGGATCGGGCATTGTGAAATTCAACCCGTATCTTGGCGAGGCGAACCCGGTCGTCGCTGTGATTTTGGTCACATGCAATCGGATATCGCAGCCATGGCGGCGTTGCCTTCACTTTGTCCCATCTTTCCTACAGATCTGAGCCTCCGATGATGTGGGTATTTTATAATATTTTATGGTTCTATTATTTTAACTTTTTAGAAATTTCTGAATCTCAATTTTTATCAGTTCGTCTCTAGTAATTCGACCGCTATTTGTTTTTCTTGATACACCGGAAAACCCCTCATTTTGATGCTCATTTCAACAGAAACCCTTTTGGAAACTCTGGTAAAATTGTTAGGGATTGTTTGCTTATATGATAAATTTATTATCAATCCTAATCTGCATGTCTAGAGGAGGATATTTAACTTTATTATTTAAAGCAAAAACAATGCATTGAAGAATAGGGTTTTGAAAGAGAATCTAAAGGAGTCCTAGAGATATTTGCTTCCTTGTGTTTGATTTGGAATCAGGGCGAGTAGATAGGAAAACTTTAGTATTCTAATGTGTCATGAACATTGTGCCTTCTGTATACAATTGGGGCACAATATAGAAGAACTTCAGGAATACTAACGAAGACAATTAAACACATTTTCACATAATGTTCTATAATTTCAATTAGAAGATAGAAACTTTTGGAGAAGCAAAGTCATACTTGTGAATCAATTAACAATAGCTTCAGCCTGAATATTCAGTTGAAAACTACCAAAAGTTCATGTCAGGCGATCTCGAGACAAAGCCAACCACTTCTTCTGGTGACTTCTCGTCTGCTTCCCTGGGCAATGGCATCACGGTGGAAGAATGCCAGAATATGATTAGGAGGAGTCTCGAAAGTATTATTCGTTTGAATTTTATCTCATTTATCAGCTCCACAATTTAGTGTTCTTGACTCACTTCGGATGCTATATATTGTAGCTCCCATGGTGAAGATTTTAAAGGAGCAGATGGAGAAATCTGGATGTGGTATCGGAAGCAATTTTATAAGGGCCATTCGTTGTGGAGAAGCAGGAATAGCAGGTGGTTTTGAAAATGACAAAGGGGTATTTGAGAGATTATCCATTCCTTTTTATTTTTTTATTTGGTCTGTTGATGCTGCATGTGGTGAACTGCTCAAGTAGAACACCTTGGCTATTATATATTTGCACATATATGCATTGATGTGTTTGTGATTGTAATTTTAATTAGTTTTTGATGAGAAACATTGATAATATTTTTGTGTGTGTTGATGTTGGATAATGGTGTAGTTCACTATATTTATCATCAAGCATAACCTTTTTACACATTACAAATTCGAATTTTGAATTTCTAAATGACCAATATACATGTGTTGCAATATTAAAATTTGCTAGATGAGTCGACTATTCTATTGCCAAATCAACCTATGAGAATTTGTAGAAGAACTTTTTATAATATGAACATGCATCATATAAGATTAGGATACTAATTTTTTCTTGAGTAACACGTGGGTGCACTAGTTGCACAACTAATATGTTCAATGGAAACAATTGATATTGCTCAGTATAAACAATTTTTACCATTTACATGGTGCAAACAAATATTTGTTCTTTTCTCTTGTTTACTTTTTTTTTTTTTGCTATAGATAGTCATATGTAGCGAGGGAGTGGATCATCAAGACGATGTGACCCAAGTAGTGATGCATGAGCTGATTCATGCATATGATGAATGTCATGCTGCAAATTTGGACTGGACTGACTGTGCTCATCATGCATGTAGCGAGGTTTTGCTCTACTGTAAATTACCTTACTCTTTTGAGTTTTTGTACTTTTTGTTGATTAAGTTAATTTTTGAGAAAAAAAAGGTACTAGTTATGGAACCCATCATTGTTTTCTTCTCATACTGATGCATATGGCTAATACTCTAATGTTTATGGGAGCAGATTCGTGCTAATCATCTCAGTGGTAATTGCCATTATAAAAGAGAGCTTCTTCGTGGTCACCTAAAGATAAAAGGCCAAGAGCAAGTAAGTTCCATCTTATACTTTCTCTTAAGATCAAATGTAGTGATGTGAAACAAAAGGAAATAGTGACTTTTGTCAATGAATAGTTGCATTTTTTTCTTGAAACTATTAAGGGGGTGCTTGGTATGAAAATTCTTCAATGGTAATGAGAATGAGGATATAAACATAGTAATTATTGTATATAATGGGAACAAATGATGCACATAGCATTGTTTTTCCTCCTAATAAGGTAATCATCATCCCCATTTGATTATCACCATCTCATCTTATAATCATCCTCAATCAATCCTCCATACCCACAACCAACAACTATCTTTTTTGTCAACTTTTTCCAAAATTGGAGCACAACATTAATGATGTAACAACCATGAACACAAATTCTCATTTAACATATGTAAGGATAAAGAAGGAAAATAAAATTTCATTCTCATTACCATTGAAGAATTTGAAACAAGCGCCCCCTAAATAATGAACAAGAAACTGTGACTGAACCTATAGCCTGGCTTTTTAGATTAGTATTATGCTGTTAATTTGTTAAGCTGATGCATAATTGGTGCTTGTTTGATCTGATTACACAGGAATGTGTGAGGCGAAGAGTAATGAAATCAGTGACTGCTAACCCTTATTGTTCAGAGAGAGCAGCAAAGGATGCCATGGAATCTGTTTGGGATATTTGTTATAATGATGCAAAGCCGTTTGATTGAGCTCTTTGAAATCATATGGTCACTATTTCTTTTCCTTCAGGAGGTCTTTTGTGTGACATTTTTATGTAACTGCTATCCAAGGGGGGAGTAATTTACTGTTCACATGCTCCATTTTCATTTTGCCATAAAAAAAACCATTCATCTGCAGTAGTAAGATCCACTATTTTGAAATAAATATGATGATATTGTTTGCTTTTGGTACTCCAAGAAAAGGTCATTGAATATTGTTATAATAATGATGTTCTCTGGAACTGTGATTTCTTAAGGCAATCTAATTTTGCTTTTCGTTTGGCCTTTTCTGTTAAGATATTTCGTGTTGGGTTTTATTTCTAGTTCGTGGTGAAATGCCATCCATGGTTCATGTCCATTTTAGGAGTGAGTTTTCTTTAATGTAAATATTTCTTTTTTTCATTTAATGAAGATCCTGTGATCATGTGAACAAATATGTATTAATGGAGTCGTTTTACTATGCAATATGCTCACTTTGTATTTGGATTTCAGTAATACTTTTAGAAGCAATCAAAAATACCTTAAAAAAGTAATTAATGATATTCAATTATACAAAAATTTACTATTGGAGAATTTAACATGCTATTGTGTGTTTCAAAAAAATAATTAATTAAAATTTAAAAATGACATGATATATTACTCTTTTACTTTTTTTTTTTATACTCATTTTAAAATAGTAATAAAAAAATATACCAAATTAAATAGGGTTCAGATTTTAGCTTTAAATCGTGACTTTTTTTTTCAAAAAGAAACCCATATTTCACTACAATTTCATAAATTAAATGGAAAATAGAGTAATTATATAAAATAAAACCCAGTATCACGCTAATTTACATGTGAGATAGAATTGTGAAATAAATTTGCTTGTCCTTGGAAATACCATGTCTGCCCTTGTTTCCACGCATTGGAATACCACCATATATGCCCCCACGAAATTTACTAGGCCAAATCAGTTTACATATCTGCCCTTCCTCACATTGAAAAGTTTTTAAGACCCTAGAATCAGATCGTCCATGACCGATTAGCTAAAAAAATTGAGGCCAACGGCGAGGAGGAGTTCTTCAAGGGTGGTTGCCCCTCTCTGTTTGCCTATGAATTTCTCCCAACTCAATTAACAACCCTTTACAATGCAGAAAGGCAAGTATGTGTCTGTTTGAAATCTGTCCGACGCTTTTCTGGCAATATCTTCTTTTTCTTTTCTTTATTTTTCCAAGCAATTATGCGTCGGTGTCGGCCTGCTTTTACGCACTTCGGATTGAAGGGGCGGTGACGATTCTTCACCCTTTTTGTTGGAGCTAATGGGTCCGGATCGGGAATATCCGGCTCGTAACTTGGCGGGGCGACCCGGACGGCGCGTGATCTCACGCGCAACCGGTGTTATCGCAGCCATGGCGTCGCCGGTTTCCCTTTCCCCCAAACAATTTCACTGATCTGAGCCTCAATCGCAACATTAAAATTGGAAGCGTCAACAGTTTTTTTTTTTTGGTTTTTTTGCTTATTATATTAATATTTTTAATTAATTTCATTTTTCTCAATTTAAAAAACTGTTGATTGTGCTAGTCAATTACCATAGCACCCTTCACCTCCCACAGCAGCATTCATAAAACTGCAATTTCGTGATTCCAGCGTGGGTAAAGTGGGAACTAGGTCACAATATAATCCTTCTTTGCCCCCTTATCCATTTCACACGAGCTCGGAAAGAAAATTGAGGCGACTGAGAGATGGGATTTCTTAAAGGGTGGTTGCCGCTCTATGCTCCCCGATGATTATCTCTATTTTTTGTCGAAACAAACAGCCCTTTAATCTTACTATTGCAGCAATCTGAGCTTGTTTTGCATATATATATATATATATATGTATATGTATATACTCTTTGGGAAATACTTACTATCTTCGTCCCAAATAATAAGTTATATGCCTGTTGCATGATCACTATAAGGGTATGTTTGTGAGATATATGGGTTTCAAATTTCCGGCGGTCTTTTGCTGCCTGGTTTTGTGATACGGTGGTTGTAGTCGGTGGATCTGGTGATTGAAGAGGCTGTGATGATTATTTTCTCTAATTTCCGAGCTCGTGGATCGGGCGGGAGAAAGTGTGACCCGTATCTTGGCGGGGCTGCCCGGATGCGTGTGAATTTGTGTCACGTGCAACCGGTGATTTGCAGCCATGGCGGCGACCTTTCTTTTGTATCCCTTTCTTACAGATCTGAGCCTCTCTACAGTCTACTGACTCCCCCGGTTTTTTTTTTAACTTATCACAAAAATTTACATAATACTTAAAATATATATATACTCCTTTAAATTTAGGTGGGACTATTCATACCCCAAATTTCTCTAAATATACCCTCAATTATTAAATATATTTAATTTAAAATAAAAAATTAATTTAAATTACTAAACATACCCTATTTTTTATTGATATTTTTTTTCATTTTTGACTTATTAATCCACAGTGCATCGCTATTTTTAAGAAATGAGAACTAAAACTTTGCATCGTCATTTTATCTGTTGCAACCGAATAAAATTTTAAAAGAATTCATTAGACGAACGCCATGTCTTCTTCTCCACGTTCTTCAGATCTCACAGAGCTTTATTTTTTTCCGCTTGAAAATCACCATTTTTCCCATAAAAAATTTCATAATATCCAACCTTTCTGTATCGTCTTGGAAAATATATACTCCCTCCGTCTTTCTATAAGTTGCTCATGTTGTCATTTTCGTCCGTCTTTCTATAAGTTGCTCATTGTTTTTTTACCTTTTTTGAAAATTACTATTCACTTCTTTATTATTATTTTCAATACTTTTTATACTATTTTCATTACTTTTTTACTTTTCTCTATCACATCACTCATGTTTCTTCACTTTTTCTATCACATCACTTATACTTTTTCACTTTTTTCATCACATCACTTATACTTTTTCATTTTTACCTTAATTCGTGTGCCCAAAAGCAACGAGCAACTTATAGAAATATAGAGGGAGTAATTTAGATTAGTTTGATGTCACTAACAAAGCATAAAAAATTAAGATTGAATTGATCGTAGAACTGTAGAATAGTTTCAAAGATGATTGGACTCCATGAATTTAGCAGTTAGGACGTGAGAGAGGTGAAGACTAGGTCAAAATTGAAAAAAAATATTAATAAAAAATGGGATATGTTTAGTAATTTAAATAAAAAAAATTAAATTAAATATATTTAATAATTGAGGTATGTTTAGAGGAATTTAGGGTATGAATAGTCGCACCCTTAAATTTATTCTCATTTATGTGGTAATGGTATATGATTTTTCTAAAAATAAAATCTAATAAATAAAAAGCAAAAATATTATGTAATAAATGAAATAATATTTTCTAAAAAATAAAAAGTGAAAATAAATTTGGGAGATAGAAAATATTAATTTATATTAATGTTCATAGAACGATACACATAAAAATCAAGCCAAACTTAGGTCGGGCCCAAGTGAAGTGGTCCTTTGGTCCAATTGGGCTAGGCCGAGGCCAATTATGCAAAAAATAAAACAGGGTGAGAAAATTATGATAAGAATTTAAGTTAAAATTAATTTGTCTGAATCTTTATATATTTATGAATAACTTTTATTAATATATGAGTTATTAAAGATATTATATATATATATATATATGAAAGTTTCATAAGTATTAGATGAATTATTAAATCTATAATTAAATACGTCTCAAGTACAAAAATTTATTATAAAACATGTTAAAACTAAAAAAAGTTAAAAAATATTAAAATGTGTCTAGAAAAGCAATATATCCCTATGCATATGTTGATACTGTTTTCATTATTAATAATCGATTATGAGAGGTATAACTACAAACGAACAATAAACATAATAAATATAAAGAATATGAAAAACGCACACATACAGGAATAGTTTGAGAGCACTTCCCTTGAATATATATTTTTCAGAGCTCTAAAGAGATCCTAGTCTAAAGTGTATTACTAAGGTTGTGAGTCAATTGTGAGAGAGAGGGAGGCAAACTCCATACAAATGTGAGGGAGGTTCTCTATTTATAGAGAACTAAATCCTAAAAAGTTCAAAAGTCCAAAGATATCTAGAACTTTTATTTTACGGTCTATTTACAATCATTCCACGAACTAAACGATAAAAATATATACTATTACATGTATTGCTCTTATATTTTGATATCTTCATTGATGCTGATCTTTGATCTTGTCGGGTCTGTATATCGTAAAAATATGATTTTTTAATCATAAATTAGGGTTTCGTAGGCCCTGATTCAGAGGCAGATTTACGTGAAACGAAGGATAATTCTTGATACAACAATATATTCTTAGAAGATTTATTATTAGTTAATAGTTTCTAAAATATCTCTTATATTCTAATAAAATTAAGTAAACTAAAATTTATACACATATTCCTGTTTATATTCCTAAAAGATTTATTATATGTTAATAATTTTGAAAAGATCTCTTATATAGTAGAAAAGTCTAAATTTTATTCTATTTCGATTCTCATAGCAATTTTTTAAATACTACTCATATTCTAATAATCCTAAAAACTAAATTGTGCATTTGAATTGAATATACCAATTTATTATTCTAACTTCACGTCATGCAACACATGAGACGAAGAATTTCCCATGATTTTATACAATTTTCAAACATTTTTAGAACTGTCCAATGTTGAAAAAAAAATTTATACTCAAATGAGTGGTTAACTTCTCTGTGCAGTTACATCAAACTTAATCTTCATGTTATTGTGGTTAATTTACCTAACGAAATAAATCTAAAATATACAAATATAATATTATTATAAAGTGCTAAATTTGTTTTTATTAATAAAAGACAGTATAATTTAAGCTACAATACAATATAGCTTATATAATCTCCATATTTGTTGATAATAATTTACTAATAGAAACACAATATTAATTATGCATTATTGAAATCATCAAACTTTTAAACCGTGCATCACAGGGTCAGGGTGACATAGTAATTTAGAACAAAATAATAATAATAATAATAATAATAATAATAATATTCTGGACTTTATTTCAAGGTTTAACTAATAATTTTCAAAGTTAAATATGATAATTTTGTTGACGCAAGTGTAGAAGTGATTAATCACATATACTCCATCGTTCCATTTTTTTATAGGAGTGAAAATACAATTTTTTTTAAAGGAAGTATGTAAATGTAAAATTAAAAACTTATTTTTATTGATTTTTCTGAGTATAAATATTTTTTTTTAAGATGTAAAAAAGAAATAGATTTTTTTAAATAAAAAACGTAAAAAAAAAGGACAGATAGTGAGAATATTTATTTCTATACACCGATTTATTTTAATTAGTAATATTGAAAATTGATTTACAAATTGCTAGATTATTAGTTAATGGCTAGAATTGTTATGAAGTTCCAAATTCCTTAGTTGAAGACTAATGTGTACAACTATTATGGCAATAAATCACAGACGCGCATTAGTTTTTTTTAGCGGGAAATGTGAAATGCACGCACTTTTCTGTTTTATATATATATATATTAGACACATCATATCCTTAAAATCAGGCTTTTCGGACCAATCCATCGAGGTGGATAGTCATGCATCTCTTCCAATTCCACCCATATCCTCTCTACCTTTCCTTGCCTCAATTTCAAAGTCTACAACTTTGACATATTATCCTAAACCTAATTTCATAAAACCAAAAAAAAAAAATTGGTTCTATTCCTTCTAGCCCACAAATTGTCATCCACCTCCTTCCAACAATCAAAGAAGGCTCATCCCAAGCTTTGAAGATCTGAAAATACTCGTGCCTAATTTGATTGAAAGTTCAGCAAAAATGACAATCCCAAAATCTTTTTTGAAACTAAATAGAAACATAGCCCTCCCTCCTATGCTCTATCTATCTCAAGAGATCAGAAAGGGAAAAAAATCAATCGAAGAACTTACCTTACAAGGTAGAGCGACGATGGAGTGAACCAAAATCAAAGATGGAGCAACGAACAGATCGTACATAGGGTTGAAATCGCTCTCACAATCTCATCCACCACCTAAAATCAAGGATATCATTTGAGCAAACTCAGTGATTTGAGACAAAAATTGGGGGACTTATAGAATTCATATTGTGTTTATCGTTGAAAGGGACAAATAATTTATGGTGAAGGAAATAGTGAAACTCACGTAATTTTGCCTTCTTTTGTACTGGATCACAGGTATAAAAAAAAATCCATATAGAGTTTGTAATGTCTACCAAATAACATTTTGTATGGTATATTTGAAATTCTTTTTATATAACCAATTATCTTGTCTAGAAAGATTAAGTAGTCAAATATGCAGATTTTATAATTTTTGAAACAATGTTTGTACTATATATTTATTGAATTACAAAATTTTCTATGTAAATAAAAACTAAACAATCCAATTCAAAGTTAAAGCATAAATTAAACAAAATAATATTGTCATTCTTCATCCCGATGCTGCATCTACATTCTTCATCCTATCTAACAGAAATCAGAAATCATCCGATTAAATTTTATATATTAGGACTCCTATAAAACTTGTCATAATACAAAATTTGTACAATTAAATGTACTTCCACCATCTCCAAATAATTTCCATACACTTTTTCCAAATTGTTCAAAATTAAACTTCACACCCCTAGATGGAAATAAAACATTTCCATAATATCAACTTTATTTCGAAATACTATTCATTAATTTGGAAAAGAAAAAACTCAAACAGTTCAGGAAATTTTGCCGCACATACTCAAATATATTTCAAAATATAATAATAATATATTTCAAAGTATATTATTATTATAATTATAAATCTCCCTATTTTCTATTTTTAACCATTTTATGTCATCTAATATCCCATATCAAACATGCCCTATAGTTTGATAACTCGCAACGAATCATAGTACACCACGATAAATTTGACCTCTGTATCAAAAGTTACACTCTAAAAAGTACAAAACTGGAAAATTAAAAAGATTATAATACCCTCAATTGATACGCGTAACACATGTTTTGGGTACTTTTACCTTAGTCGACTAATATTGTACGTTGAAGTGATTTGGACTAATATTGCACGTTGAGGGGGGTTCGTCAACGACTAGGTAAAAATTCCCAAGATTTGGTCCGATTTATACCCCCCCCCCCCCGCCCCCCTCTCTCACTATTTCCCTTTCGCACCTTAAATAAAAACCGTTTTGTCGACACCGCCAAACAATTATTTTTCCCTTGCAAGATAGCGTACTCTGATGTATGTTTACACACAGAGGCGTTGATTATACTTGTGCATACAAGTCTTATGTTTTTCTTTTTAATCAAATAATCGAATAATTCGGCCGCGTTGATTTTCTGCGCGGTTGTTGATTTTCGACGGGTACGGCCTCAATCTGCCTTTGCTATCGCTTAATTGATTCGTGTTTTTATCGCCGCCCACATCCAGCATTGTTGAAATAGTTATTTGGTAATTAGGGTTTTGGTTTTCTGGGTAATTAGGGTTATTGGGCTATCTGTTTAAGGCCTCTTTTGGGATTAATGATTGTGTGTTTATATCCAATTCGTACCTGCATTGGTGTGATATGATGTAATGTTCTTCCGGTTTTAGTTTTTTGTTTGTGCCTTTCCTTGTCTACTTGCTCGCTAAAATTCCTGATAATTTTTGTTTGTGTGCTTTGTCGTTTCCCATGCTTGTGCACTTTCCGCGGCAGAGACATGTTGCCCCCTCTTCAAATATTAGCATTAGCGGAGTATCTTTGCGAAAGAGTGCTTGTGAAACCTTTTCTATTGCCTTACGTATCATTGCCTTATGTGGTTTTCAGTTGCTTATTTATGTCCTGATATATGGCTAGTATAGATTTATATGCCTCTCTCACTCTCTCTAAATGTTGGCAATTCTTTTTCCCAGTAACTGTTTGCTTTATTTGCTTGTCCATGTTAATTTGTACCTTATTATTATGAGATATTCTACTGTAAATCACAGGGAGAGAGTGTTTTTATTGGCTGCATAACTAGTGCTTGCGAGGTTTTCCATCATATCTAATGAATCTCAGTGAAACAGGTAATATGTTTACAGAGACATCATTTGGAGAAAATATAGGTGGGATCAAGGTTGATCCATCCATGATTGATCTTGATTTGGACATTGAAAATCTATCAATTCCTTTTTCTCCTTTAACATATCAGTCCTCTTGTGTGGAAGCTGATGGATCATCTGTGAGCATGGTCGAACCAGATGTTTCAGGTGCTGATCTTCTTTCAGCATTCGATTGGTGTTTTGAGCCAAGGGATGGTGTAGCTCCAGACATTAATGCTGATGGTTTAAATCCTGTTGATCTAGTTGACCTGTCCAGAAAACAGCTTGATGATGGAAAATATACTTGTAAATTCAATTCTTCTGACTTGGCTACTATTGCTGAGCCTTCAACACGCGGGGATGGGGAAGCTGAGTTATCAGTTGATATTGATAAGACCTCTCAAAAGAGTCATTCTCTAATTGTATATACATCTTCTGGGAGGAAGAGCACACGCTCTACTAAATCAAATCAGACCAGCAAATCCAAGGAACCATCGAAGTGTAGAAGGACGGCCAACAAAAAACCAGTTTTTGATTTCAGCTCCTTACAAATATTAAGGAGGAATAGAAGTTCATTTTCTACGCGAGCTCGATCTTCTGTTTGGGGAAATATGGGGAATATCTTGCCAGCTATTGAAGAGAATGGTAGAATTAACTTGAATGTACGTAATGAGAAAATACTAAGAGGAGGAAGTGGTGGTAAAGGTAAAAGGAATGTAATTAAGAATCAGACAGATGGAAAATCAACAGGGAGAAAGTGTACTCCAACTGGTCATATTTCTTTGAAGGTTAGGATTGGCAGTAAAAGGATTGACAATAAAAGCTGTAGTGTGGGTAATGCTATTGAAAATTACAGTTCATCAGGGAAAGACACTCCTAACTTTACTGACACAACGGAAAACAGGTTGGTAGAGAAAGTGCTTGGAGGTGTGGTATCACCATGTGAAAGGAACTTGGAGAAGGTGATTTTATCTGATGCTTCTGCTATGAGCAAACATCTCGATGTCAGGGGTAATCAACCCTTTGATAATTCAAGCATCTTCCATGAAATTAGAAGCCTCGAGGAGGGTGGAAATTTGGGAGGTTCGACTGAAATCCGGTGCTCTGATGCTGGAACTTCACCTGACTCAGAAGTTATAAATTCTATACCTGATGCTCTACATTGTGAGAAAGGTCCACCTGATTTGCAGGATAGGCTAATTTTGTCAAAGGCTAGTGTCCCCATGAATGATTTGTCGATTTTGACTTTATCACCAAAACATTCCAAGAAAGGAAAGAAGAAAGATAAGTTCCATCCGGCAGGAACCAGAAATGATGCTAATGCACTTATTTCAATGAAGAACACTCCAAGTTTGGGTGCACCGCTGACTAAATCTAAGAAAGGAAAGAAGAAAGATAAGCTGTGTAGCGTAGACGATTCTAGTGTTGAAAGCAATCTAACAGGTGCAGAAACCACAAATACTGCTAATGCACATGTGGATTTTGTGGTGGGCCAAAAAGCTGATATCTCTGACTGTAGTGATACTTCCATGATTAGAACTGCAAAACAATTTCAAAATGGCGCTGAAGCGAAGCCTTGTTCTGGGCTTGTTGCTTCAAGTGTTTCCTCAAACTTGCCAGTGCGTGAGACGTTGATTCCTTGCAGCAATGGGAGAAAATTCTCCAAATGCTCCAAAGCAAAGGGAGGGAGCAAGGGCAGGTCTGGAGTTTTCCCCAATGAGGAAGATAAAGCCTCTGAAAATGACAACAAAAACAGTGTAGATGGTAAGCAACTAGTTGATGATGAGTTTGCTGCTGCGGATGACCTTAAGAGAGTGGAAGGCCTTCTACAAGCAGGTGTTAATTGAAGATCTGATATAAGATACTTGAACTCACAAGTCCCCTCTTTCCATCCAGAATTACACTTTAGTCTTTATCTTGCTTTATATTTACTGTTCTTTTGAGTTTGAGGATCTGATATGGTCTTGAGGATGTGTTTGTATATGTATCCACTCTTGCCCTCAGTCCATTGTCTCAAAATTTATTTATTTACTTCCTGCTGACTGTAAAATGAGCTTTATCATATTTTAATCAAAATTTCAGGAAATCAGTCATCACCTGATATTGGAGGAATTGGAGCATTGAGCAGTGATTTAAGTGGTCCAATCAACAGCCTGCAATTTTCATCTGATGGGGTCATGGAGCAATATGATCCACCGAGGAGCGCGTGGGTACTTTGTGATGAGTGCCAAAAATGGCGAAGGATACCAGCTACGCTTGCAGATCAAATTGGAGAAATTGACTGTGGGTGGTAAGTAATCATGGTTATGCAGTTGGTGCTGCCTATATAAGAGGCCTATATGATACATGCATCTTGCCATAATTTATAGAGATTTGTGTTTCATATATTTAAGCTTAATTGACAGTTTTGAGTAAGATGCCCAGAGGTTGTGCCTCTCTGAAGGTGTGCTTATCCATTCTTGTCTGATGGGCCATATTTTTTATGAACTTGTTTGTAATTTACTTGGTATCTGAGTGCAGGATTTATTTATCTTTGACTACAATATTTATCAAGATGATCTGGTTTATCACAGATTCACAAATATTTTATCACTCACTTAATATTCAAAGGGTACTAGTACTTCATAGTCACAAGTTTGTTGAGTCTGTGCAATCTATTGTGTCATGTAGTCATACACCTGGAGTTGTAGATAATTGATTCAGGTTATTTTCTTGGTTAATCCAATTCCCTGCTGGAATCTTTTAAGGATATGCTATATTATCAATTACCATGTTTTCTTCAATTTTGTTTGCATTCTATAAGTTCTGACAACGGGCCAAAGAATGTCCCCCGTCCATGACATATGCGAAGTTAGTGAAGTTTGTTACACTTACACATTATTTCATAAGAGTGTTTCGAGGGAAAAAATCAACTGAGGTTAATAATTAAAAGTTCAATTCGGTTTTCAATAAAGTAAATCAAGTTACTGTTTACCTAGTGGAAACATGCAATACTGCTACACTTCAATACCATTCATTAATGAACTCATTGATTAAGTACTGTTGGGATGCATCTGTTACTTCTGGATGGAGTTATTAACACATTTATCTCTTCAAGGACTTGCCGAGATAATACCGATAAAGACTTTGCTGACTGCTCAATTCCACAAGAGAAGTCAAATTCAGAAATCAATCAAGAGCTGGAAATATCTGATGATGCTTCCTGCGAGGAAGATGCTTGTGGTACCTTCATGCTGTCTAATCAAGACAAATCAAAGAGTATATCTATCATTCTTGAAACAGAATTTTTCTAGAGAATGTGCATCTCCTTACGCTGATTGGTTTTGTTTATTTTACAGCTGCTCAGAGCTCATCTTGGTCCCTTATTAAGTCAAACTTGTTTCTGAATCGAATCCGCAAAACTCAAACCATTGATGAGGTGAATGGTTTAGTTTTGTCTACCTTCACTATACTCAGTTTCGATGACATATATCTTATAAAGTTATCATCTTGCTACGATTTATATTGTGTCGAATGATGATGTCCTTTTTAGGCATAGAAATGTGTTATGAACTGGACCTGTAGGTACTTAGATAATCTTTAATATGTGCATGCTGTGCTGCTATTCAGACTTATTCTAATAGAACAAAGAAGATGATTTGGCAATTCAACTTGACCCAACTGGGATACTGACATGGAATGGCTTTTTCAGAGGTCTTAACATTTTTTCATTGATTGATATATTATGTTTGGGACAATATAACTGATTCACTTTACAGCATTAGAGAATTTCGTTCTTCTTGTGCTTTAACCAGAGGTTGTGTTCTTCTATTGTTTCTTTATTACTTTTTATTAGTAAAAGAATGCCAGAAAATGAAGCTTTGCTTCAATGATTGCATGTATAATATCTGTGACTCATTGGTGCATTTCTCCATATGTAGTTTCCAATGCACGGTATCTTTTTGAAACTTTGGTGTTCATTTTCTGCACAAACTCATCCTTTTCTCTCTGTTTGTGCCTAACAGGTTATGGTTTGCCATTGCAAGCCTCCCTCAGATGGAAGAATGGGCTGTGGTGAGAAATGTTTGAACCGGATGCTTAACATTGAGTGTGTTCATGGAACTTGTCCATGTGGTGATCTTTGCTCAAATCAACAGGTGCAGATATTTTTTTTTCTTTTCAAGGCCATATATATCTAATTGCTTTTGTGTCTACAATTAACTTTCATTTCATACTTGAATGCAGTTTCAAAAGCGCAAGTATGCTAAATTGAAGTGGACTAGGTGTGGAAAGAAGGGCCATGGTCTTCAGGCACTTGAAGACATCTCTGAAAGGCAGTTCCTTATAGAATATGTTGGAGAGGTAACTTGTATTCCATACACTTACGATTTAATCCTTCTGTTATTAGTCACATAAATTAATTAGATACAGTGGACTGAGATTACATTTTTAAAAGCAGTTTTTGTGACCTCTACAACTGATACTTGTAAGATGCGTATGATTTTTTTCTGGTTAAAAAATGAGTACATGTTTATGTGTTGTAATTTAATAGAAAAGAGTCCAATCATAAATTGCTAGTTTGATTTAAAGTGAAGTAATATTAATATCAGAGTTTCTCCTGAAACTTTTATCAAATTTGGTCTTTTAGGATCCTGGTTCTCCATACTTGCTAAAGTCCTGGTTACATTTGGAGAAACTCTTTCATTTTGTTCGGACACCAATTTCCATAATACGAAAAGACTTTATTAGTAACTTGAGAAAATTATTTCTCAATAAGTTCCTTCTCAAACTCTCCTCCCACTTGAGAAAACAAGAAAAGTTGGTTATGTTTCTTTGTGTACTTCTTGAGGTGAACTCATGCGCAGATGAATGTGCTTGCTAGGTCAGTAGTCCCACATATATTGATTTGCAGAGATCTGCTCAGACTCATAAACCAATTAACTTCAGTGGTGCTTTAGATTATTATATAAATTTTACCTAGAGTAATGACTAAAAATATGGATATCCCCATTACATTCTGCACAGGGATACAACAAATTCTGACACAAATGAAATTTCAATTATATGTATTTCTGATAATCTCTGGATGTTGCAGGTACTTGATCTTCGTGCGTATGAAGCAAGACAAAGAGAGTACGCTATGAACGGTCACAAACATTTTTACTTCATGACACTGAATGGGAGTGAGGTTCGTTATGATCTCTTTTTTTGAACACCCATTACCACTAAATGTAAGGTTCTGCACTTACTCAAGTCCTCCATCTTCTTGGGCTGCATTATCTTTTTATTGCTGGCCTGTTGACCTCAATTAATATCAGTAACTTCGTTCTGATTACTGCTGCATTATTATGTCAATTTATAGTGTCAAGTGCCCTTTGATGATGTTTAAAGGAGTGCATAGTATTTGTTGCATTTTTACTTGTAAAAGCATACTTGGGAATGAAATGATGCTCTCATGAAAACTAATTCAGAGCTTTCCAACTTCTGATTGTTTTTTTTTTTTTTTTTGCCATCTTTGTCTTCTCTTTACTTTTCTCTGGAGAATGGTATTAAGTGGTGGTAGTTATACTGGACAATCTGAGTCCTTTGTATTTGCAATTATCATGAACTATGTGAAGTTATGATTCTACATTATTCATTCATTCTTGAGTTAACCAAGTGGGTTGAAATTTTTGAAGTATCTTGAATGGAACCAGATAATACTGAGATCCATTCCGAGGTTGTATTTGAATTCTAAACCATATTTGTGGATTGTGATCAAAGTTATATCAGCATTTATGATTAGCAACTGGGTTCAAATCTTTGAAGTCGTCCATTTTCAACTTGGGATTGTGGAGAGAGTTAATGTTGCAATGATAGAGAAAGTCATGTTTGCCTTTTATTTGAATAGTTGTGAACTTCAATCCAGTTCACCGAGATCCTATTCTCCTTGCCTTGCTTGCCTGTGTTTTATATCATACATATAATTTTGTCAAATTGTATGCAATGTTCATTTTTCTTGCAATTTATGCTTCTTCCAGGTAATTGATGCATGCGCTAAAGGAAATCTTGGCCGGTTTATAAACCACAGTTGTGATCCTAATTGTCGCACAGAAAAGGTAGTATTCTCTCGTAAAATGTGCTCTTATGTGTACTTGAGTATTTTGTAAAGGCTTATGCCTGAAATTTGCAGTTTCTCAGTAAATCTATAATTCTTGTCAATCAAGTTATTCCATAAAATCTGCAGAACTTTCCCAATGTTTCATAATTATTGTTCAAATATTTATGTTATAGCCAAGGACATATCAATTTTTTACTGTCTACTTGGTCTATTTTCATTTTTAAATAAATTTAATGCATTTGAAGTTACCATAGTTATTAAGGCTCCGATGCGCAACAGTGCGCCTAGTGCCTAAGGTTAATAAGGCACGCGTCTTTTGAAAATTGAGACAAAAAAAAAATAAATACATTTTATAAACTTAAATTAAAAATACTAGCATGTAAATAACAATTAGATTGAAGTTCAAAACCATATAAATGATCCAAATTAAAGACATAAGTTTAGATAACAAGTAGCAAGCATCGTAGTAAACCATAAATGTTCAAAAAAAAAAGCCAGCAAATAGCAAATTAATGATCCTCATAATCACCCTCCTTCCTCCTCCTGGCGACGTTGGGCGGCGCTGGAAGTTGGAAGCAGAAGCAGGGTGGGTGTGGGGAAGAGTGAGGAGCGTGGGAAATTATGTTTGCAAACTCCTATCTCTAATTTTCAAATACTTATAAAGGTGTGCTTTTAAGAAACACGCTTTTAAACATATGCATGCGCCTCTCTGTTGTGAGGCGATTTTCTGCGCGCCTAGTGTGCAGAAAAGCCTTAGGTGTGCCTTTGATAACTATGGAAATTACATCTGGTTTATGAAACATGGTTAATTTATATTCTATTTATGCTGTTGTCTCTGTGTTCTCTTTTCTTTGGTCAATAATTATGTTCAATATGTGGTAACATTAGCTGTCTGTTCTGAGCTTTGATTGGAGTAGCGGAAACACTCATTTTCAACACACCTTAATGCTTCTCAATGGAAAGATTTATTTAACATTTTATTGTTTATGGAGAAGACTATATCTCATGTGGTCTTCAACTTTAAAGAAAACTAAAAGTTTAAGTTTGGGGTTTCAATAAGTTAACTGAAGACTTTTGTCTTTCTGACAGTGGATGGTGAATGGAGAAGTTTGCATTGGACTCTTTGCTTTGAGAAATATTAAGAAGGTTAGTTCCCCTTATACAAATTATGCCAGTACATTTTTGTTTATTCAAGATTTAGCTGCAGCCTTGTTGTTTGGTAGGCTTTCAGAACTTCTTTCTGATACAGAATGATTTCTGTTTCCTAGAAAGTTAGTTAGCATGCTGACATTTTTTTTTTGCATGGCAGGGTGAAGAGGTTACATTTGATTACAACTATGTTCGTGTATTCGGGGCTGCTGCCAAAAAATGTGTGTGTGGTTCACCTAGTTGTCGGGGCTATATAGGTGGTGATCTAACAAACTCTGAAGAAATTGCTCAGGATGATTCAGATGATGAATACAGCGAACCAGTTATGGTCTGCGAAGATGGAGATATGAAGGAAGATTGGAATGAAATTATGTCAAATACATTGAGTGATGGAGAAAATGGAATGTCAAGTGAATCACCACAAAACATATATAGTGTGAAGAAAGTTAGTATTGCTTTTGGTGAGAGAAGTGCAGATTCACACACTTCTGATTCTTCACCTCAAAAATTTGGAAGTGTAAGCTCAGTACAAGTTGCAGAAACTAGGGTTGGAGAAGGAGTTGATGTTTACAACTCTGTTGGTCATAGTTCTGCTCCTCATGTTGCTGAAGAGATGAATATTAACAAAATTACTTGCAAGCCCTTGAAAGGATCTATGCCAGCAGCCCTTGAGGTTGAAACTGAGGGCCTTCAGTCGAAGATGCATTTGTCTTACCAATTCATGGATAACTCAGATGGTGTTTTGAACAAAGCAGTGTCTCCTGATCATAAACCAGAATTTATTATATCACCAAGCAAATCACTGCCTGACGCTGTTGAATATAAGAGGAAACTCAAATATGCTAAGTCGAGTTCTGTTGCAAAGTCTAATCGTTCATTGTCTTCAATTAAGAAGGGGAAACCTAAACTGAAGGTTTTGAATGATAAAATATCTCCTGCTGTGGATAAGTCAAGTGCAGCAGTTCCCAAATCCAAAAAGTTACCTGAAGTTTCTTTGAACAGTCAAGTTGAAGCAGGTATGCTGAATTCTTGTAGGTTATGAGTTTAAACTTAAACCATCCTTTGTTTTTACTATAACAAGTTATCTAACTGCTTGCAGTGGAGGGGAAACTGAATGAATTGCTCGATCCAGAAGGAGGAATAAGCAAGCGAAAAGTAAGTTCCTCTTCCACTTTGAGTTTTCAGATGGCATTGCAGATTTTCAATATGTACTCTTTTACTTGTTCGTTGAGTTGTGTTTAAGTTTCTGCCTATAATGGTTTCCATTTCCTAAGTTTTCGTTTGACAATAATAGGATGCATCGAGAGGCTACCTGAAGCTTCTGTTTTTAACTGCTGCATTTGGGAATAATGGCCACGGTGAAGCTATTCAGAGGTACTTTAGGATACTATCTCTATGCAATTCATTTCTATAACCCTTGCTTCAGCCATTTGTTGGGAAAAGGTAGCTGTTTATGTGCATGTGGATAGGTATACCTAGAGATGCTTTATTTCTTTTTCCTCTCTTGCAGTAATCGAGATCTTTCAATGATCTTGGATGCACTACTGAAGACAAAATCTCGGACAGTTCTGGTTGATATAATCAATAAAAATGGTAATTATTTCATTTATTGCATTCAAAATAAATATATACAAGATTTTGTGGTGATGCAACAATTGTTTGAAACTGTGCCCTTTTTGGATTTAGGTTTGCAGATGTTGCACAACATAGTGAAGCGCTATAGGAAAGAATTCATCAAAACTCCAATTCTGAGGAAGCTTCTTAAGGTAATTTCATTGGATCAAATAAAAATTGACTTAACCACATGAAGAAACAAATGGGTTGAATGAGTTGTGAATGATATTAAAGCTGTCAAGCTGATTGAATCAAGTCATCTCTCTTTGATGTCACTAGTTGCGGTAAAAGTACAACCATTACATATCTTCTGTTCCTTTTAGGCAGTAGAGTACGTACCACATAGATTGAGTCATATCCAGATATCTACCACCCCACCCCAAAAAAAGAAAGTGGTGAGGTGGATAGAAACCAGTGTGTGTTGTCATTTCAGCATCAAGGAGTCGCGAGATTGACTACTTCAAATAATTATGATCAATCTCATTATTTTGATATAAATAGCACAATGATAGGACATGATAATGATGTAGACTAACAAGAACCATAATGAATAACTGAAAATGGAAGTATATCGATTACTGCTACATACACCATTAAGATATGTAAATAATGACGAAGCGAACTGAAGGCTCAAAAGCTTCTTTGCTCAAGTAAGAAATGCTTAAGAAATTGAAACTAGCATGAATGAAGGGGTAGTGACGAATGGAGTAGTGCAAATCCATCATCTAACGAACACCCTTCAGTTTCCCAGTCGAGAGTCTACATGAAATAAATTGTATTACCTACTAATGCAATCAACTGCCTCAAAACGAAATGTGAAAATGGGAGCCATTGCAATGTGAAATCCACTTGCATGAAAAGAGGAACATACACATTGGATTTGTCGAATTGATTTCTTGTTGCACACATCATGTTGTGAAGATGAAGTTCACATATGACATCTAATTTGTTCTTGCCTACACAAGAAAGTGTCTAAATTATGTTATCTGATTTGAAAAATGGTTTTTTTGGATTATTGCTGGACTCAATACAATAAAGAGTTATTGAAATATACTCTTGAAGAGTTGTTGACAGCTGCTGCTCACTGTTCTTTCACAGGTATTGGAGTATCTGGCAACACGGGAGATTCTGACTTTGGATCATATAATTGGAGGTCCACCTCGCCCAGGAGTGGAGAGGTGAATAAAAACTTGTTTAAGTATATTTTATTGCTATCCTATGATTTACATGCTTCGGTAATTTAGTTAGAAAGATTTTCACATGTGCTATACATGCAAAATTTGGTAGATGTTTCAATGAGTAGCTGCATGCCTCTTCTAAATCTGGTACATTTAGCCCTTCTTGCTTGGCAGAAAATCTTTTCTTACTTTCTTTTTCTCATTGATCTTTTAATTTTACCAGTTGACTTTAATCATGCTGAAAACATGTCACTCTTCTGAGCTATATACCACACAGAAAAAAGGGAAACATTCTTGTCACTGCGGATAAATTTTTTTTGCACTCATATGCTATTCTTGGAAGATATTCTTGCTTTTCAGAATATGTTAACATTGATGGTGATTGTGCAATTTCTTTAATGATTGTGCTTTCCTAATTCGTATTTTAATTCTCTACTTGCAGCTTCAAAGATTCGATATTGACTCTGACAGAACATGTGGACAGACAGGTAAATCTGTTTTCCATTATCAATTCAGTGGCTGCAATTCATTTTTATTGACATGTGCTGTTGCTCCCAATGGGGATTGAACAAATGTGGTTTAATCTTTGTATTGCCTTCAAACTTCTTGGTTGAAGACCGTCTGATGTCCTAACAACAAAATACAAACAGAAAAGTAATATCATTACTGTCGCTATTGTTTAGTGCGCAATTTAATCTTTTTGACACCCTATTCTTTAGGAACTTTTATTTACAGAACCAAGTTCATGATGTTTAATTGCTCTTGTCCGTTCTTTGCCAGAATCCTGCTTAATAAAATTATTCATACTATGATTATATTCATCTTTGTTATTTCAAAGATTTAATTTTGCTTCCCTTGAAACAAAAGTGCAATTCCATTTTTCTGTTGCTCCGTCTCCTATTGATTGTATCCAGATTCATTAGTCAGTTATAGGCGATCTTGGTTTGCTGCATGCTCTCCATATCTAATAGATAGAAGATTCCCTAATGAATACCTGTGTTTTCTATATGCCATATCAGGTTTATCAAATTGCACGGAACTTCCGGGATAAGTGGATTCCGAGATCCTTTAGAAAAAACTGCTGCAAGGAAAGGGAGGACGGACGGATTGAATCTCATCAGCCTTCAAGCCATGGTGGTTCATCAGTACCATACGATCATCGGAGTGATCGAGGTGCTACAGCTGAGACTTCCACCTTAGATCTCTCAGCTACGGTCAGTAGCTGTGGGACCCATGAGCCAAAAACACGTAAACGGAAGAGTCGATGGGATGTCCCGATGGGGCCCCTACAATCGAGAACAAGGACTAACTCAGTAGGTGATTCAAAGCTTAACATTGACGAGGATACCCCTCCTGGGTTTTCATCTCCTTGTAATGGCTCTATAATCACGATCAATGACGCTTCAACTGCTATCAATCACCCACAAACAGTACTGGCTGATTCTCAGCCAAGGTTTGCTGCAATCAATGACGCTTCAACTGCTATCAATCACCCACAAACAGTACTGGCTGATTCTCAGCCAAGGTTTGCCGCACGTATGCCTCTCTCCTATGGAGTTCCCTATTCTCTAATACAGCAGTTTGGAATCCATAAAGCTGAATCACCTGACGGCTGGGCTGTAGCTCCAGGTTTGGTATTCCATCCATTTCCTCCATTGCCTGTTGACCGACTGAAATCTACTGTTAGAGGTGCATCATTGAGCGAAGAGTGTACAGAGAAGGCTGTACAATGTACTGATACTTGTGTAGCTATTCAAACTGATCAACAATATACGAACACATCTGGTGTTGACCCAGAAGGAAGGAATGTCTCGGTTGCAAATGGGCAGCCGGATTTTCAGCAAGGAGGTTCGTGTAACTTGGGACGGAACTACTTTAAGCAGCAAAAATTGAATCCTGTAAGGTTAACCCCACCATGGGTTCGAATGAGAAATGGGTGGGGAAATATAGGCAATAATGCAAGAAATGGTTTGCCGGGAGTAGGTTTAGCAAATGGACCAAAGGATTTTAGGAATTCATACAATGATGAGGTTTACAGGGGAGAATTTTAGATATGAAATTCATCAGCATTTGTTGTGAAGAATTAGCTTTTGAATTTATAGGAGATTTTCAAGGAGCTTTTAAAACACTTTGTGATGCTCCTTCTGAATGTACAACAATTATTTACTTTACAGTCCTGCAATATGGCAATATTCTTTTGTTTCTTTAATTTTCTTGTCAGGCTGTAAGTTGCATACCATATCCTTGCTAATGATAAAATGATTTCATACATGATTTAAGGAAAGTGGAGCTCCATCTCATGTGTACATTAAGGTTTACAAAAAGCAAATTACAGATGACTTAATCTTTTGACAACTGATAAAAACCCCAATTTCGACTTCTTTACTTTGGTTGGTCCAACAAAATTCAATAATATACACAGTTCCGCAACAACATTATCTTCCCTAATATTGTTTAAGCAAACTTCTGATTTGCACAAAGCACCAGATTTTAAGCAATGTCTTGTTCCTCCTCCATCCATCAAAATATCTTCCAATCACTTTCCGGTAGCTCGGTCTCCTCCGAACCAAATTCCAGTACTCAGCTACATTTGGTCTAGTATCAATATACTTGTCTCCCAAGTTCAAGACAACGAGTCGACTCAGTAGTGGAATGAAGACAATATCTGCTAGACTAAACTCTTCTCCAACTAGATATGTTGTTTCACTCAGTTTACACTCTGCTTCATCAAGAATCGTCTCAAGATGCTCTTCGCTTCGTCTCAAAACTTCTGTGTCTCTCAATTTATCTTCAGTTTCATATGCTTCCTTGAGCTTATGGTGATATGCACTTGCTAATTCAGGACAGTCGGCCATTCTGGCTATGATGACGCGCCTGAGGAACTTGGAAACGGAGAGGCGATACTTCGATGGGATGTGGGAGAGGGTGAAGTATTTGGGGTTCCATTTCTGGATTTTGTGAATCCATTCCACAACTTCTCCACTGCTCAGAGTGGATTCATCCCCTCCAGATGAAACCATAGCTATTCTCTCTATGTACCTGCAATTTATTTCAACATTTGACTAAAAATAAACATAAAGGGAAAATGCATACATATCGGTAAAAAAGAAATTTACTCGGATAACAGAATCAAAAGTTTAATATGGTTATCAAAGCAAATTCATCATATTTTTTTTCCCTCCTTTTGAACAATATATGTTACATTAAAGCAAGCAAGCTATGCTAGTTTTGGGTTTTAATATACCTCTTATTACACTTTCCGATACAATTCTTACATTTTAATATAATTAAATCATAATTCCATCCAATCATTACAATTACACCCAACTGATAATATAAAATCAAGACATCATTCAAGCTTTTACATTAAGTTAAAGTATAACCTGCTTAAAATCTTAAAATAGATTGTCCCAAAGGTGTTTTCACTTTAATAAGTGAAAAGTAGGATGATATGGAAAATTATATTAATAAAATAATGAAATTAGTTCGATTGAATATAAAAGTAATGACATTTTGTGTAAACATGTGGATATTGAAAGGGTAAAGTTAAAAATAGTACTTTCCAACAATTGTGGGACGGACAGAAAAGTAAAAGTAAATTGTGCAAACAAACCAAAGTAGATACTAAGCATGGAGAACTAAACCAGCAGGCATATTTCATCCACAAAACCCATGATTTCGAACTAAAGGTGAAGATCAAAGCTTCATAACTTAATAAAAAAGATTGAAGATAAAGCATACTGGATGATCTCTATAGTGTCGTGCAGGATGTGGGAGCCATTCTGGAAAACAGGGAGTTTAGCACTGGGATTCTTTCTGAAGAAAGAGGGCTCGAAATTCTTGCCGGTGATTGGATTAACATGGAAAGATGTGTAATCGATGTTCTTCTCCTCAAGAAGGAGCCTCACTCTCTGGCTATCCACAGAACATGGATGATGATACAGCTGCATTCTCTCACAAACATTGATTATGCATCACTTTACTTTCTTGTTCGTTTTTCCTGCAAAGATTCAAGAAAAAACTGCTGATGAATCAGTGTCTTCTTTATGGATACTCCTTGGTTTTCCATTGAATTTATGATTTATGGAATGCTTCGATTTCTGTTACCACTTTGTGTTTCTCTTACAGAGAGTTATTAGACAAGCATCACTTCTTGATCATCATAAATCCAATTGTAATGATACAAACCTAAAACTCTGATAATTATAATAATTGAATCTACACTTTCTTTCAACTTTTCAATCCATAATGTCAACTTTTTTGTAGAGTTTTGCAGCAGTTTGGTCAAGTCTTTATATAAAAGAGCATCACAATCATGGAAAACAACAACATTAAACCAAGCAAAAAAAAAAAAAAAAACTGAAATTTGTTCAACAACAAATTACCATCAAGAATAAGAGGTTTTTGTGTAAATTAATAAATGTCCACGAAAATTATTCCTCAGATGCAACAAAATCAAATAGCTAAAGCATAATTCAGAACTTGACAACTATACTGATCACAACACCAAAATCATCGCACTGATGAAGAATCACTCAAAAAAGATACCAACAAAATCAATGAAAAATAACAAGAAGAAAAAGCAGCATATAATACCAATAAAATTCAGGGAAAATCCAGCAAAGAGCCCTGAAAGAGTAAATTAAAAAATTTGATGGTGGGTTTGGGAAATACAGGGTGCACGTGAAATTAGAATCAAAAGATACCCCTTTTATGATCAAAAAGCAGAAAAGGAGAGAGAGAACAGGGAAAAAGAGAGTGATTTTGGAAGAATTTTGGGAAGTGAGAGAGAGAAAAAAAAGGGTTGCTGAGAATCTCTTATATCAATGGAAAAAGGACAGCGAATTGAAGTATATATCTGTGTTGATTGATTCTTGATATGGCAAACAGTTATAGGTAACCTCCCACCACCTCCACCACGCATCATCCCATTATACATTGGCATTTGGGGGCCAGTCAACACAACAGGTCTTTCCCCACTAATATTAATTCATGCCTCCCATACTTTTCCCAAATTTATTTGACCCCTTTGTTCCTCCATTTTACTCAAAAGTTTATTTATTTTACTTGGTTTTATAGAAATTTACATATTTTAAAATTTTTACAGGTGAAATTTTCATTTTATAGATTCTATTCAATTTTTTTTTTCTTAATTTTTATGCCTAAAAAGCACTGTATGTTTCATGATATGTAGGTAGTGACACATTGAATACTTTCTATACTAAAACATTTAATAATACTTCGCAAAGTTAAAAAATATGATTACTCTTGTATGCACCAGTTACACGGTGTAGCTAAAGTTTATTTTTTAAAAGTTACACAAAATACTACTGAAAAATTACACATGTTATTATTGAAAAGTATATATTTTATAGTGTAATTTTTCAATAATAATTTGTGTAATTTTTCAATAATAAATTGTGTAACTTTTTAAAAATGAATTTGAGTTGAATCATGTAATTGGTGCGAGACTTACTATAAAAAAAAATCATTAAACTCTACTTTTATTTTATACGTGTATTTATATAAAATGTTATTATTTTTAAATTCACGCCCACTCTATCTAATTTTTTATATTTATATACACCTAAAGATTCGCGCAATATATTATGGGAGGAAGGGCCACGGCACCAAATTTGTCATGCCAATATTCTACTTGAGTTTTTTTTTTTTTTTTTAATGAGGATATAAGTAGTCCAATTATCATTTGAATACTAATGTATTTACAAAAGAGAGCCAAGATTTCATAATTATATTTTTGGACTCAATTTTATTTTGAGAAGGTAATTTCGTCCATTTTGTGCGTCATCCACTGTTAAATAATACTTTTTTTTATAGATAATTATATTTATTTTTTTGACAACAATGGTATTAATTATTTAAAATAATGGTATTATTAGTGTAAAGTGCATAATATTTAGAAATTTTATTTTTTGCTTCTGACTCGTAAATTTTATCATTTTCCTCAAAAGTCGGGAAATTGCAATTGATTCCCATAAGTTAAGTATACTACTTTCTCACGACATATTTTAAAAAATTAAAATAAATTACAGTCATTCTCTCAATATAAATTATTTAATGAATTTTATGATTTAAATAAATTATTTGTATTATTTATAAAAGATATGCTCATTTATTTAATATAATATATTAGAAAATATAATAAAGTACAATGAATTTCTAAGTAAATTAATTATTTATAAAAATTACGTCATAACTCTTCATAAATAACTTCATCTATTAATTATTCGAATGTTGTCCACTGACACCGGTAGAATACAACCTGACAAATAATTAATGTTTACTGCATCGTTGTGAAGAACTATTCAGTAATTAAATAATTCAACAAAATCATTTTCTTAAATATAATTAAATTTTTTTCACTGAGGCAGTTTAATACTTCAACGAATTCTCTTTTAAGAAAAACAAAGTAGTTGCTGAGCCAAGACTCACTGCAGTAAAATTTCACATCGTAACTGCATGATAAAAGCAAAGTGGGCCCTTTATATCGTTGTAGCCCACATGAAAGTTTAATGATTAATTTGAGTTTGGGTCCATTATAAATAGCATAAAATTAAAGTCGCTCAAAAAAATATACTATCTAGCAATTTAATTCAGTCATGGAAAAATTAAATTATATGCACCAAACAATTGGATCCCAAAATAAATGTTGGGATTTGGAATGTGGCACTATGGTAAGATTCAAGGCCACATAATAACTTCAGGCTATATACAATATAAATTGGTTGAAATTTAAATAAGTAGAGTAGTCTTATCACCAAATGCACACAGTGCAATTTAAGTTCATTTTTAAAAAATTATATAAAATACCACTGAAAAATTATACTCCCTCCATCGCTGAAAAGATTGCACACCTCTTTTTACATATTTTTTAAGAAAAATATGTAAAAAGTAGAGTACTGAGAGTGATATGTAAAGTTATATTATTAAAATAATAAAATTGGTTGAATTTAGTGTAAAAGTAATGATATTTTATGTAAATATGTAAATATTATGAGGATAAAGTTAAAGTAGTAATTTTCATTTATAGGGTGTGCAAAGTGTTGTGAGACAGACAAAAAAGGAAAGTGTGCAAAATGTTTAGGGACAGAGGGAGTACATGTTATTATTGAAAAGTGTATCTTTAATAGTGCAACTTTTCAATAATAATTTGTGTAAATTTTCAATAATAAATGGTTTAACCTTTTGAAAATATATTTAAGTTGAACGGTGCACCTGGTGCACAAGAAGCTTACTCATTTATCTTGCTAGCAACATTCAAGGCCACAAAATTGTCCAAATAATACTCCATCTATTCCAGAGGTATTTTCGCCTCAACAAGTGTATAATTTTCAAAAAAATAAGATAATAACCAAAGAAAAGAAGTGCATTCAACCAATCTCTTGTCCCCGGTTTCACTTTTGAATCCTGCAACATAACAAAAGATGCATGCATTAAAGATGTTAGAATATGCCACACAACAACCAAGCTTCATGCTTTCGCAGCAACATTAAGTGATGCACATAATCCAGAGACAAACATCAGGAGTATTTTTTATCATCAAGAAACAGTATCAACAGCAAGACAATGGCCACTGTTTGGTCTTCTTCATTCCATATAAGTAAGCATCTACAAATGAAATTCTGTAGGCATGTGAAGCAATTATTTGATTGTAGGTGAAATTTCATAGACAATTTGTTTGTAGGCAAGTCGTAGACAATTCTCACTATTTAAGGATGGAAATATTTACGTTGGAAATTCATAGCTATATTGAAAATTTCCGAAGACAATATTTTATTTTTTTGTAGTAAAAGTACCAAAATCAAAATATTTTCAAACTTAAATGACCAACATCAAAATGTGTAATTCATGTGGACCAAATTTAAAATGAAGACAAGTTACGGGGCTTATAAATCTTTAATCCCTTATGATAATTAAAGTGTTGGAAACTAATAATAATATCCTGCATATCTAATATTCAAAGTGTTTTTCTAATGAATTTTCAACTTTTACACATACTTGGCAAACTATTTAGACAATATATGAGACATAAACAACACAAAGTCCTATTATATATATATTTTAAAACTCGAACGCTTTGTCCATTTATATATCTTACAAAGAAATGTGAGACCCATATGCCAAAGTGGAGTTCCATCTCACGCATGAGACGTCTCCCACAAACTTATCTATAACTGACATGAGTAAATTCTGATTATCAGTTTTAAGTACATAAACTTAGTATATCTTTATTTGTGCTTTGCTTTTACAACTATTGCAAATAATAACACCTATAAAGATTTCAAGTAAATAAATACGAGACTAGAATGGTAAGAAACATTGGTACCTCAACCATGGCAAATTCAGTTGTTAAGGAAGATGAAGAGTCGCTGCAAGTGAAGTAATTGAATCATTATTTTTTTCTACAAACCTCTGTCTATTTAAAGAAATTGTAATAATAGGAATAGAGTAAAAGAGCAAGAGATACCTTTACCAAGAGTTCAACATATATACTTGAAGGTCTTCATTTCCAAGTTCCTCCTGTTCGTCTTGTATTCTTTTAGCAGATTCAACAGCTGAATCACTGCAATATTCCAAATGAATTGATCGAAGTGTTGGTATATCTCCAATTTCTGAGGGGATCTCCCTCAACGCTTGCAAACTCTGTAAAACAAGACGTTCAAGGCGTGGAAAGTGGGTGCTCTCGGTTATCCAGTATTCCAATTCAGAATTATCTTCCTTAATCAGCAACGACTTTAGAATGCAGAATTGCCCTTCAACTGTTTCCCACTTATGTTTGTGGAAGCGCCCCTTTAAGAGTTTGAGCTTCTCAAGAAAGGGTAATGAGCCTATCTTTTCCAACACACCATCTTTTGAATCGAAATGTTCAATAGTCAACTTCTTGAGCGAGCGTGGGAAGGTGAGATCCTCATATGATCCAGGAAATGGATCAAGAAAAGTGCCAGAAAATGATTCTAGTTTATGCAGACGATCCAGAAAGCTGAAAACATAACGCGAGTTTCCATCCAAAAAGAGAAAATTTGTTCTCAATTTCTTGATATTTGGAATTCTCTTAATAATCTCTTCAGTGCACTTGAAATTTCTTATTCTAGAGAGAGTGTGCAGATTTCGCAAGACAATGCAATTTCCATCCATAAGAGGATCCTGGAGTTTAGCAATCTTGAACTTGACACATCGAAGTTGAGGCATCTTCCAAATTTCAGATGGTGCAATCATAATCCCATTATGCTCCACAATTATTGTGTGGAGATTCCAAAAGTGAGAGAACGAAATATAAAAACTGTAAATGCCATGAGCTGTGACAGCAAAATATCTCAGGTTAACTAAGTGAGACATATTTGCTAGAGTATTGCTGAATTTGAAGTAAGCTCCATTACCAAACCTTTTGCATATCCTCAGCAATCGAAAATTTTGCAAAGGTGGAGCTCCCCAAGAATAATAGAACAAGGAGCGGGCAAATTTAATAGATGGCGAGCTGAAAGGATAAAGTTTCTCTGGTGAATGCTGGAAAACAACATGGCGAGGGGTTGTGCCTTGTGGAACATTGGGATTATGTGCCTTCATGATATTATAGAACCTTTCTTTTTGAGCTTGTCTCAAGCCAAAGTCCCTTAAGAGATCATGAATGTTGCAATATTTTATATTTCCAGTAGATCCGAGTTCGTTCACTAAAATGAGATTTTTATCAACGAGACATTTAAAATACTCTGTTGCAACTTCTTCCAAGCTTTTGCCACTAATTGGCTTAACAAACCCTTCTGCAACCCATAGCTCGATGAGTGTGGCCACGCGAATCTTATGGTCTTCCGGAAAAACTCCCAGAAACAGAAAACATGGTTTCAAATAAGCAGGCAGCTCATCATAGCTCATATGTAGAATCTTTAGACAACGCTCATCATCCTCTAAATTCACCACTGAATTTAAGTTTTCTGCAATGAATTTCCAATATTCTATATCACGGTTTGACTTTGCTAGGAGTCCTCCAATCACACAAATTGATAAAGGAAGTCCCTTACAACCTTCTGCAATCTTCTTTCCAATTTCCTCAAACTCAAGAGGGCAATCAAATTCCTCTCCAAATGCAACTTTGCAAAACAGAGTCCAACTTTTATCCACGTCTATGAATTTCATGTGAAGCTGATAAGAGTCGGTCACCTGAGAAGCTAAGTCTGATTGCCTAGTTGTTATAATTATTCGACTACCATTGTCATTATCGGGAAAGAAAAATTTAATGTGGTCCCAAGCCTCAATACTCCACATATCATCCATTACAACAAGATACCTCCGTCCTGTCAAACATTTGTGTAATCCCACTCCAAATTCACTTTCATCAGCCTCACCTCCTTTATTTACTTGACCAAACACTTGTTTAAGTATTTCTTGCACATCATACTCTTGACTAATTGTAATCCAAGCACAAATATCAAAGTGGTGTTGAATAAGAGAATGTGAATAAACTTTTTTAGCAAGTGTAGTCTTACCGATTCCACCCATACCTACAATCGGGATGATTTTGCGAGTAGACAGTGGTCCAGTAAGCTTGTCCATGATTTCCATTAGTTCATCATCGAAACCCACCACCATATTATGACTAGTGAAGGATGATGTTGATGAATCATCAGACGTAGATGAAGCCTTTTTCCTTTGATCTTGGAATAAAGTCCTCCCTTTTACTTGCATCAGCTCTTGCTTGATGAGATCCATATCATGAAGAACATAAATTAACTCAATGGCAGAGAAACGACTCTCATCGGTTGTTCCTGGCAATGAAGTTTGTTCTTCAAGTAGTATTTGGTCGACTATACGGGATTCAATTAGATCTTCAGCTGCATGAGCTGCATCTGCAATTCGTCTCTCCAGGCCATCTGATTCGTTGGTGTCGCCGCCATGGGAACAACCTTCAAGAAAGTCCAGACAGAAAGAAAGTTTCTCAGTGAGAGATTCAACTTGGGATTTGACAAGAGAAATCGGAGGACGATGATGATTTTGGAGCTGTTCTATAATATGCATAAGAGAAAGAACAGCTGCATAAGCTGCCATCTCCGGCTCTATATTTCTCTTTTCACTTTGGAGTTGCAGAATGTGTGAGCATCTCTGCTTTTCAAAAATCTGGTTTTATGAAAAGGGTTGACACGACTATGTCAAAATTGATAGGTGAATTAAAAAACCCAAATTTTACAAAACAGACAAACAAAAACAACTACTTGAAATGCATAAACAATTGGTCTGACAATAAGGCATGTCTTCCCAAAAACGCCATTGATAAAATATTACCATTATGGTTTAATTAACTATTTTTTTCTGCCAGATTCCAACCAATCTTGATGTTGAAAGTTATTAAATCGGCCCCTATTATTTAACTGTATTTTTCCTCTTCGATTCCCACGGAAGTTGCTACTCAAATGGTTAAAGCATAAGGATTAAGAAATTTGGGTATGGATTTGAAATTCTAAAATCAATTCAACTAGTTTGGCAACAAATTCAAAATCAAGGGATTTTAAATTAGTACCTGTTCCATGTGCGCTTTTCCTGCAACCGGGACACCAAACGCGAGAACTGAAATATCAGCCGCCGGAATTCGGGTCTTGCGGACATCCACCGCCGCATTCATGCGCGGCGCCTCCGTGGGTTCCACAATGACGTAACGACAGGGAGAACGAAAATCCATGGTGATGGTGGAAAATCAATCGAAACAGCTGCAGCGTCTTTCAACTGAAATTTCACCGTTAATGATGGCGATAATTGACGGGGGTGGAGGTGGTTTGGGGCAGAATTGCTTTAGGGCTTCGACTATACCGGCGTGGATAGGAGAAGCCGGCGGAACAACGGTGGCGTGGACTGGTAAAATTATGGCGGTTATACTGCAAAATCAAAAGTCATCTTAAAATCATCTTAATTTATCATAATTATTTGATTTTAACTATTATATATTGACTGCGACTCAAGTTCATTTTTAATAAATTATACAAAATACTCCCTCCGTCCACGATAAATGATCCACGTTGCCTTAAACGGTCGTCCACAATAAATGGTCTACTTACTTAAAATGAAAAACTTACAATTATTATTTTCATTTTTTATATACATATACTCACTTTTACCCATCACATCAAGTACTTTTTTAATAATTAAATATTTTTTTATACTAATACACTCACTTTTACACATCAACATCAACTTTTCTTAATAATCGTGAATTGCCAAGGTAGTCCAATTTTTGTGGACGGAGGGAGTACTATTGAAAAGTTATACAAATTATTTTTGAAAAGTTAAACTATTAAAGATATACTCCCTCCGTCTTTCTATAAGTTGCTCATGTTGCCATTTTCGTCCGTTTTTCTATAAGTTGCTCATTGTTTTTTTACCTTTTTTGAAAATTACTATTCACTTCTTTATTATTATTTTCAATATTTTTTACACTATTTTTATTACTTTTTCACTTTTCTCCATCACATCACTCATACTTTTTCACTTTTTTTTATCACATCACTTATACTTTTTCACTTTTTCTCATCACATCACTTATATTTTTTCACTTTTACCTTAATTCGTGTGCCCAAAAACAACGAGCAACTTATAGAAATACGGAGAGAGTATTTTTCAGTAATAATTTGTGTAACTTTTTAAAAATGAACTTAAATTGTACGGTGTAACTGGTACATACAAGACTAAGCCTCATATATTATGATATTATCTACATTAAATTTTACTTTCTCCTCCTCTTAATTTGTTCAACAAAATTTTATATATTTTCAAAATAATAATATTCTTTTAAATTTCTATTTTCCAATGTCGACTTTATACCTTCAACTCATATATTTTTTCTTAAATATTATACCACCAAAAATATCATAATATTTCAAAAAAATAAATAGTATGAGTAAGTTTTATATGGACTAGCTACACGGTGCACTCATTTAACAGTTAAAATAATTTATACTGAAAAGTAAATATTTTTTTTAAGGATGAAAAGTTAATGTTGATTACACTGAAAAAGTGCAGGTTAATATACTGAAAAAATTACACTAAAAAATCGATAACATTGTAAATTTTTCATTATATTAACCAGCAACTTTTTAGTATAAATAACTTTAACTGTTAAGTGAATGCACCGTTCACCAGTTGCATATTAGAACTTCCCAAGTAGTATATAATATTATTTGATCTATTTTTCATGAAAATCTCAGAGGACATTAAAAGCTCCTAAAAAAGTGTAGCAGATGTAGAGGGCATCTCTCGAAACATGCTACATCTTTCTCAATAAACATTTTTTTTTTTGAAAGGCTTTCTCAATGAACATTTTAATCCTTCACAAGCCACTTCTTCATATTGCATAGTAGAAATTTAAACTAACTCATTCAAGATTCTGTGACACTTCATTTGCAGAGAAAGGACTTAAAAATTTAAGTCTAAGCATGAAAATGACAAACTAAGCAATTATAGTCAAGAGATCAATAACTCAATCAAAGAACACAAATCAAACCTATTTGGCTTAGCTCTTTAGACTTCACTGGTGAAACAATCAAAATATTAGATCTACAATCTAATATTACAACATGAATGGGATCATTCTACAAATTACAATTATGTAACTCATATGAAAGAAGTGCATTCAACAACTCTCTTGTCTCCGGTATCGCCTTCTCCTTTGTATCCTACCGCGTAGCACCAGTCGCATGTGTCGTCTAAGATGTTAGACAACGACACAAAACCACCAAGCGTCAAGGCTTCACGCGCGCTTTGATAGCAACATCAAGTGGTGCACATGCACTTCAAAAACTCCTCAATATCCCTGACAATATGATGAACATATTCGTCTTTTGTATAGCAAACAAGAGAGTGTTTTCATTGCACAGGACCAAAGGTATAAAGAAACACATACATGTGATGTATGAATTACAATTGCATGCACATGTATGACTTTAGGAGCTTCTGCATCCCATATAAGTACCACAAGCCAAGACCAAGCTCTTGCTTTAATCTCACTCACCGTCTTAGTCGGATATGGAAAAGTATCATTTGAACCCGTGCTTGCATAAGTAAGTTTTAATAATCACTTTTTGGGAATATATATGAATATTTATTAATGGTATTGGTATATATATAATTGGTGCAGTTGCAGTGATATCAGTTGGTGTATCATTTAATTCCTATATTTGTGTTCAGTTTTTAGTTTTTTCCAAATGATAACACCTTTAAGTTATGGAATCTAAAAGGACATGCAATTTGTCCATAAATATGTATCCAATTCAAGAAATAGAAGTAGTAATAGGAATAAATGAATACCTTCATCAATAGTGGAAGATTCAGTACAAAATGTGAACTTGAAAGTTGGGACTTGCAAAGTTCCTCTGTGGATTAGCCCTGCTCCGGAGTTCAACGCGTACTTGAAGATCTTCATTTCCAAGCGCCTCTTGTTCGTCCAATATTTTTCTAGCAGATTCAACAGCAGAATCGCTGCACCTCCTCAACTGAATTGAATTAAGTGTTGGTATATCTCCAATTTCTGAAGGGATCTCCTTCAACGCACGTAAACTCTGTAAAACAAGACGTTCAAGGAGTGGAAAGTGGGTGCTCTCGGTTATCCAATATTCAAGATTAGCCCTGGCTTCCTTAATCAGCAGCGACTTTAGGCTGCAGAATTGCCCTTCAACTGTTTCCCACTTCTTTTCGCGGAAGCACACGTTTAGGAGTGTGAGCTTCTCAAGAAAGGGTAATGAGCCTATCTTTTCCAAGACACCATCTTCTGCATGGAAATATTCAACTGTCAACTTCTTGAGCGAGCGTGGGAAGGTGAGATCCTCGTATCCAGGAGATGAATAAGGAAAGGTGCCAACAAAGGATTCGAGTTCATGCAAGCGATCAAGAAAGCTGAAGACATAGCGCGAGCGTCCCTCCACGTTGGAAAAAAATGTCCTCAACTTCTTGATTTTTGGGATTCTCCTGATAATCTCTTCACTGCACTTGAAACTTTTGATTGTTGAGAGAGTGTGCAGATTTCGCAAGACGATGCCATCTCCATCCTCGGGAGGATCCATGAGTTTAACCATATCGAACTTGACACACTGAAGTTGAGGCATCTTCCAAATTTCAGATGGTGCAGTCATCACCCCAAAATGCTTCACAATTATTGTGTGCAGAGTCCAAAAGCGATAAATCCGAGAAGAAAAACTAGAACTGCCATGAGCTCTGACAGCAAAATATCTCAGGTTAACTAAGTGAAACACATTCCCTATAGTATAAGCTCCCAAGCCAAATCTTTTGCATATCCTCAACAATCGAAAATCCTGCAAACACGGAGATACCAGAGAATTACAGAACAAAGAACGGGTGAATTTAACAGATGGCGAGCCAAAATGATGAAACTCCTCTGGTGTTGAAGTTGGGAAAACAGCACGGCGCGGAGTTGTGCCTTGTGGATTGTTGAGACTATCATGTGGTTTCATGATATTGAAAAACCTTTCCTTTTGAGCTTGTCTCAAGCAGAGGTCCCTCACAAGATCATGAACTTTGCAATATTTTATATTTCCAGTAGATCCAACTTCATTAACCAAAATGAGATTTTTAGCAACAAGGCCCTTAAAATACTCTTTTGCAACCTCTTCCAAGCATTTGCCACTAATTGGCTTAACAAACCCTTCAGCAACCCATAGTTCAATGAGCTCAGAGACGCGAATCTTATGGTCTTCCGGGAAAACTCCCAGAAACAAAAAACATGGTTTCAAATAAGGTGGCAGCTCGTCGTAGCTCATATGTAGAATCTTTAAACAATGCTCGTTATCCTCTAAATTCACAACTGAATTCAAGTTCTCCGCAATATTTTCCCAGTATTCTATATCACGCTTAGACTTTGCAAGGATTCCTCCAATCACACAGATAGACAACGGAAGTCCCTTACAACTTTTTGCAATCTTCTTTCCTATTTGCTCAAACTCAAGAGGGCAACCAACTTCCTCTCCAAACACAACTTTGCAGAACAGATTCCAACTTTTATCCACATCTATGAACTTCTTGTGAAGCTGATAAGAGTCGGTCATTTGAGAAGCTAAGTCTGATTGCCTAGTTGTTATTATTATTCGACTTCCGTTGTCATTATCGGGAAAGAAAAATTTAATGTGGTCCCAAACCTCAACACTCCACATATCATCCATTACGACAAGATACCTCCGTCCTGTCAAACATTTGTGTAATTCCACACCTAATTCACTTTCATCTACATCTTTGTGCAATGCCACTCCTGATTTACTCTCACCTTCTTTTTTCACTTGACAAAACACTTGTTTGAGTATTTCTTGCACATTATACTCTTGTGAAATTGTAATCCAAGCACAAATATCAAAATGGTGCTGAATACCAGAATGAGAATAAACATTTTTAGCGAGCGTAGTCTTACCGATTCCACCCATACCTACAGTCGGGATGACTTGGCGATTAGGCTGAGCTGCTGTAAGCTTGTCGATGATTTCCATTAGTTCATCATCGGCACCCACCATGATATTGTGTTTTGTAAAAGATGATCTTAGTGAATCCTCAGACTCTGATAAAGCCCTTTTCTTTCTGTGCAGATAATCTTGGAATAGAGATCTCCCTTTCATTTGCATCACCTCTTGTCTAATGAAATCCATATCATGCAGTCCATTACTCAAGTCAATGGCACAGAAATGACTGTCATTGGCTGTTTTTGGCAATGAAGTTTCTTCAAGTATTTGATCCACTATATGGGACTCAATTAGATCTTCAACCGCATGAGCTGCATCTGCAATCCGACTCTCCAAGCCGCCTGACTCGTAGGAAGAACCTTCAACAAAGTCCAGAAAGAAACAAATGTTCTCAGTGAGAGATTCAACCTGGAATTTGTCAAGAGAAACCGGAGGACGATGATGATTTTGGAGCTGTTGTACAGTATGCATTAGAGAAACAAGAGCTGCATAAGCTGCCATCTCTGGCTTTTTTTTTTTTCACACTTTGGAGTTGCAGAGTGTGATAGCTAGCCTCTGCTTTTCTAAAATCAGCTTCTATATGGAAAAGTGGGGCTTTGCTTTTCTAAAAGCTTGGTAGTGCATGAGAAGGTGTCGGTAGGGATGGCTGCATGATCATTTGTTTTTTTGAAAAGTCAAAAAGTAAGACAATAAATTTTTGAGTACTCTTACCGCCACAATCTCAAAGTTAATAATTTCGAAGGAAGACATTCCTACAAAAACAATCTCAAAGTTCATAATCTTGCACGAGTTGAATTTAATATCAGATCGAATTTAATTTGAAATAGATATTCAAATATTCGATTCGATATTTTCTCAATCATGTTCTTAACAAGCTGTTTGAGTATTCGGTTCATAATTGATCCATATTCGACATTACTCGATTCGTAACTATTTTTTAACAGTTTCTAAGAAGAGACTTATATCGTTGTTATTGATGCTAAAAAAAATAGATAAACTAAATTAGATACTTGCATTAGATTTGGAGGCAAGTTGTTATGAACATCACTGTGTGGACTAAGCTCCTTCAAGATTCTAAGTATATAAACATCCACATGCCACTTTTGCAAAATAGAAATTTAAATCAAACAAAGCAATCATAGTCATGAGATCAACAACTAAACCATAATCACATGGAAGAAAAAAGAAAACAAATCAAACATATTTGCATTAGTTCTTTCGGCTTCACAACATTAATGAGATCATTTTACAAGCTAACAGCCCTACAAATTACAACTATGGAATTCAGATGAAAAAAGTGGAAGCTAGTTCCAGGTGCATACCACATATACAACCAATCTTGTCTTGCTTTTTCCTTCGATCCTGCAAAATAACACAAGAAGATGTTTCAAAGAAATGTGAGGCACAAATACCATTGAGTTTCATCTCATGTATAAGACCATCTCACACAAAATTCTCGTCATTTATCTACTATTGTCATGAGTAAGTTCTGATTATCACTTTTTGAGTATATGTATATATTATCCCTTCGACCATGATTACTTACGCACTTGCCTTATTGGGACACCCCAACATTAATTGCACATTCTAAAAAAGGAATGATTTGTGTGCATAGTCCAAAAAAAAGTTGAACACATATTTATCCACATGTTATTACTTCACTCGGAAAGTGTCTTTTTCTTAATTTATGACAGAAGGAGTATAATTTATGACTTGTACCTAGTAAATGTTTATACATAAATGGATACACGTATACACTCTCTCATTGTGGAAGCTTGTGTTGCAGTTGCAATAAAAACAGTTGAAGTGAATGCTCAAAAGAGATGCAGACTCATGCTGAAGAATAAATGGTGTTTACTTCCAAGATGCAGGGAGAAATGCTATAAATCTTAGAAATGTAGGGTGTTTACTCATTTGGCTCCAATATTAGTGCTTAATTTTACAAATTTTCCAAATAATAACACCTAAAAGTTGCAAGACAATGAATTGAAGCTCATAAAAGACTAAAATAGTAAGACACATTCTACTTCAATCATGGCAAATTCAGCTTGAAAGAACATCTAATTTGAAAGTTGTGAAGTTGCCAAGCCCTTCATTTTTCTATGTCTTAATTGCCAAGTTCCTCTTGTTCCATACAAATTCTGCAGTGTGGCTGCAAATGAACTGATAATAATTGATATTTCTCCAATAACAGTCAAATGCAAGAAATTGAGCTAGTAATAGGAATAGAATAAACGAGTACGAGATACCTTCATCAATCGTGGAAAATTCAGATTGAAAAGTAAATTTGAAAGTTGGGACTTGCAAAGTTTTTCAGCGGATTAGCCCTTCCCCAGAGCTAAATGTGTACTTGAAGGTCTCCATTTCCAAGTTCCTGCTGCTCGTCTAGTATTCATTTAGCAGATTCAACAGCTGAATCGCAACACCATATCAAGTGAATTGATTGAAGCGTTGGTATTTCTCCAATTCCTGTAGGGATCTCCTCCAACACATGTAAACTCTGTAAAACTAGACGTTCAAGGCGTGGAAAGTGGGTGCTCTCGGTTATCCAGTATCTCAATTGAGGTTCAGGATAACCTTCCTTAATCAGCAATGACTTTAGGCTGCAGAATTGCCCTTCAACTGTTTCCCACTTATGTTCGTGGAAGCGCCCTTTTAAAAGTTTGAGCTTCTCAAGAAAGGGTAATGAGCCTATCATTTCCAACACGCCATCTTTTGAATCAAAATATTCAATAGTCAACTTCTTGAGCGAGTGTGGGAAGTTGAGATCCTCACATGATCCAAGAGATGGACTTGGAAAAGTGCCAGAAAATGATTCTAGTTTATAGAGACGATCCAGAAAGCTTAAAACAGAACGCGAGTTTCTATCCAAAAAGAGAAGATTTGTTCTCAATTTCTTGATATTTGGGATTCTCTTAATAATATCTTCAGTGCACTTGAAATTTCTTACTGTTGAGAGAGTGTGCAGATTTCGCAAGACAATGCAATTTCCATCCATGGGAGGATCCTGGAGTTCAACCTCATTGAACTTGACACATCGAAGTTGAGGCATCTTCCAAATTTCAGATGCTGCAATCATAATCCCATAATGCTTCACAATTATTGTGTGTAGATTCCAAAAGCGAGACATATTTCCTGGAATATTGCTGAATGTAAACAAAAGTCTACTATCAAATCTTTTGTATCTCCTCAGGAATTGAAAATCTTGCAGAGGTGGAGTTCTCCAAGAATAATAGAACGAAGAACAATCAAACTTAATAGATGGCAAGTCACACTGATAATATTTCCATCGTGAAGCTTGGGAAATAACAAGGCAATAGGTTGTGCCTTGTGGAATCTTGGGATTATGCAGCTTCATGATATTATAAAACTTTTCCTTTAGAGCTTGTCTCAAGCACAAGTCCCTCAAGAGATCATGAATTTTGCAAAATTTTATATTTCCAGTGCATCCAACTTCATTAACCAAAATGAGATTTTTATCAACGAGACTCTTAAAATACTCCTTTGCAACTTCTTCCAAGCTTTTGCCCCTACTTGGCTTAATAAACCCTTCTGCATCCCATAGCTCGATGAGTGTGGAGACGTGAATCCTACGGTCTTCTGGAAATACTCCCAGAGACAGAAAACATGGTTTCAAATAAGCTGGCAGCTCGTTGTAGCTCATACACACAACTTTTAAACAACGCTCGTTATCCTCTAAATTCACAATTGAATTCAAGTGTTCAGCAATGTATTCCCAATATTTTCTATCAAGCCTAGACTTCGCTAGTACTCCTCCAATCACACAAATTGACAAAGGAAGTCCTCCACAACCTTGTGCAATCTTCTTTCCTATTTGCTTAAACTCAAGAGGGCAACCAACTTCCTCCCCAAACACAACTTTGCAAAACAGGTTCCAACTTTTATCCCCATCTATGAGTTTCATGTGAAGCTGATAAGAGTCGGTCATCAGAGAAGCTAAGTCTGATTGCCTAGTTGTTATTATTATTCGACTTCCATTTTCATTATCAGGAAAGAAAAATTTAAATGCGGTCCCAAGCCTCAATACTCCACATATCATCCATTACAACAAGATACCTCCGTCCTGTCAAACATTTGTGTAATCCCACTCCTAATTCACTTTCATCTGCCTCACCTCCTTTATTTACTTGACCAAACACTTGTTTAAGTATTTCTTGCACATTATACTCTTGACTAATTGTAATCCAAGCACAAATATCAAAGTGGTGCTGAATAAGAGAATGTGAATAAACTTTTTTAGCAAGTGTAGTCTTACCGATTCCACCCATACCTACAATCGGGATGATTTGGCGAGTAGACGGTGGTCCAGTAAGCTTGTCCATGATTTCGATTAGTTCATCATCGAAACCCACCACGATATTTTGACTTGTGAAGGATGATGATGAAGCCTTTTTCCTTTGATCTTGGAATAAAGTCCTCCCTTTTACTTGCATCAGCTCTTGTTTGATGAGATCCATATCATGAAGAACATTACTTAACTCAATGGCAGAGAAATTACTCTCATCGGTTGTTCCTGGTAATGAAGTTTGTTCTTCAAGTAGTATTTGATCGACTATACAGGATTCAATTAGATCTTCAACCGCATGAGCTGCATCTGCAATTCGTCTCTCCAAGCCTTCTGATTCATTGGTGTCGCCGCCATAGGAACAACCTTCAAGAAAGTCCAGAAAGAAAGAAAGTTTCTCAGTGAGAGATTCAATTTGGGATTTGACAAGAGAAATCGGAGGACAATGATGATTTTGGAGCTGTTCTATAATATGCATAAGAGAAACAACAGCTGCATAAGCTGCCATCTCCGACTTTCGTTTTTTTACTTTGGAGTTGCAGAGTGTGATAGCGCCTCTGCTTTTCTAAAATCAGCGTGTATATGGAAAATTGGGAGTATGCTTTTCTAAAAGCTGGGTTATGTTGTGCATGAGAAGGTGTCGGTAGGGATAGCAGCATGTGCATGGATCATTTGTTCTTTTGAAAAGTCAAAAAGTATAAGTTTGCCTCCGAGTTACTTCCATTGAAAAATGTTTTTCAGATAACAAAAGTGATTTGTATTTAATTTGAAATTGGTATTAAAATATTAGAAATTTTCTCAATCATGTACTTAACAAGCTATTTGAATATTCGGTTCGTAATTGATTCATATTCGACACTACTCGATTCATAACTTTTTTAAAAAAAATTCTGAGAAGAGATTCACTATATATTTGCTATAGGTGCTAAAAAAGAAGAGATAAACTAAATTGGATACTTGCAACAAATTTGGAGGCAAGTCATTTATGAACATCAATCACTGCATCTTTCAAAATATGCCACACGTCTTCCTAAATAAATAATCATATACTTATGTAAATTTTAATATTGCAAAATAGAAATTTAAATCAACTAAGCAATCATAGTCATGAGATCAACAACTAAACCATAATCACATGGAAGAAAAAATAAATAAATGAAACATATTTGTATTAGCTCTTTCGGCTTCACTGTTCAAACGATTACAATATCAGATCTAAAATCTGAACAACATAATGAGATCATTTTACAAGCAAACAGCCCCACAAATTACAATTATGGAATTCAAATGAAAGAAGTGGAAGCTAGTTCCAGAAGCATACCACATTATTCAACAAATCTATCAGTCTCCGGTTTCACCTTTTCTTTTGAATCCTGCAACATAACACAAGACACATGTCACATGCATCGTCAAAGATGTCAGAATATGCCACACAACAACCAAGCATCAAATCTTCACGCTTTCATAACATTAAGTGATGCACATTTACTCCCAAAACTGCTCAATATGATGAACATAATCCTCGTTTAATAGCAATGAAGGGTGTGATTTCATTGGACTGGACAAAATGTATAATTCAAATGACGATAAGGCTCAACCAATCTTATACTATTTCAAATTGAAAATTACATAGATGTGATGCTATTATAGTAAACATAATTCACAGACGAACATCAGGAATATTTTTATTATCAAGAAACAGTACAGTATAACAGCTTTTGGTCTTCTTACCTTAAGTTCAACATACAATTACTGAGCCCGAGAAAGTCATTTTGGCCCTTGGAGAATTTAAGTGTTTATCACATGCTTTTGTTCTTAAATTATCCTTTCCATTCTTTATAAACAAACACCTTGGTAGATTTTCTTATTTTATAAAATACAATTTCACAGAACTTCCTAGAAATATGCAACAATTCTAATAAAAGGGGCATCCACCATAATTAATTGATTAGGTTTTCATCAACTTCAGGAGCTTCTTCATGCCATATAAGTACCCATCTACTTGTGCATAACATAATACCATACAATTCAAAGAGGCTCTAAAAAGGGGTGAAAAAATCAACAAGTTCTCAAATGGCAAAGTTTGTTTTGGCACTTTACCATGTTCAATCAGGTTCTTATATACAAATTAAACAGTTCGAACTTTGAAAGAAAAAACCTATGATAAATAAAATGTCGGAAAATAATATTATCCTTCATGTCTAAAATTCAAAGTGGTTTCTAATTAGACGAATTTTCAATTTTTACATGTAATAGCTCTATTGCAATTATTTAGACAAAAATATGTATGAAACGGTAACAACACAAAGTCCTAGCTATTACATATTATATAGCCCGCACGTTTATAACCTCCGCCCAATCATGTTTCAAAAAAAAGCGAGGCCCATATACCAAAGTGGAGTTTCATACTTTCATCTCGTATATGAGACCGTCTCACACAGAACTCTCATTATTTATCTACATTTGTCATGAGTAAGTTCTGATTATCACTTTTTGGGTATATATATAATCCCTCCATCCCCGGAGTACTTGCACACTTGCCTTATTGGGACACCCCAACATTACTTGCACACTCTAAAAAAATAAATATTGATTTGTGCTAAAATATACACATATTTATCCATATATCATTATTTTACTCCAAAAAAAAAAAATCTTAAATTGTGTGCACAACTAAGTGTGTATGTAATCCCGGGACAGAGAGGTTATTTATGGTATGGGTCTAGTAAATGTTTTTACGTAAATGGATATATATATGTATGTATACTCTCTCACTGTGGAAACTTGTGTTGCAGTTGCAATAACAACAGTTGGTGTAGTTGAAGAGAATGCTCCCAAGAGATGCAGACTCATGCTGAACAATAAAGGGTACTTACTTACAAGATGCAGAGAGAAATGCTATAAATCTTAGAAATGCAGGGTTTTTACTCATTTGGCTCCTATCTATGTGCTTGATTTACAATTGTTCCAAACAATAACACCTAAAAGTTGCAAGTCAATAAATTAAAGCTCATAAGAAACTAAAATAGTAAGAAATATTCTTACTTCAATCATGGCAGATTCAGTATGCAAGAACATGTAATTTGGAGGTTGTCAGTTCCTCTTTTTCCATCAAAATTCTGCAGTGTTGCAGCAAGTGAACTGATAACAATTGATATATCTCCAATATCTGGCCAATTCAAGAAATTGAACTAGTAATAGGAATAGATTAAATGAGTAAGAGATACCTTCATCAATCGTGGAAGATTCAGTTTCAAAAGTAAATTTGAAAGTTGGGACTAGCAAATTTTGTCTGTGGATTAGCCCTGCTCCCGAGCTTAACACGTACTTGAAGGTCTTCGTTTCCAAGTTCCTCCTGTTGGTCTAGTATTCTTTTAGCAGATACAACAGCAGAATTACTGCAATATGTCAAATGAATTGATTGAAGAGTTGGTATTTCTCCTATTTCTGAGGGGATCTCCTCCAACACACTTAAATACTCCAAAACAAGGCGTTCAAGACGTGGAAAGTGGGTGCTCTCGGTTATCCAGTATTTTAATTCAGAAGTATCTTCCTCAATCAGCAATGATTTTAGGCTGCAGAATTGCCCTTCAACTGTTTCCCACTTATGTTTGTGGAAGCGCCCCTTTAAGAGTTTGAGCTTCTCAAGAAAGGGTAATGAGCCTATCTTTTCCAACAGACCATCTTTTGAATCAAAGCCTTCAATAGTCAGCTTCTTGAGCGAGTGTGGGAAGGTGAGATCCTGATATGAATAAATAAAGATGCCAGAAAATGATTCGAGTTTATGCAGACAGTCCAGAAAGCCGGAAACATAACGTGAAAAAACCGTTTTCAACTTCTTGATATTTGGGATTCTCTTCATAATGTCTTTGCTGCAACTGAATTCTCCTATTGTTGAGAGAGTGTGCAGATTTTGCAAGACAATAACATTTCCATCCTTGGGAGGTTCTGGGAGTTCAACCTCATCGAACTTGACACATCGAAGTTGAGGCATCTTCCAAATTTCAGATGATGCAACCATAATCCCACGATGCTCCACAATTATTGTGTGGAGATTCCAACAGCGATAGACCGAAGAAGAAAAACTGGAAATGCCATGAGCCGTGGCAGCAAAATATCTGAGGTTAACTAAGTGAGACATATTTCCAAGAGTATTGCTGCATGTAAAGAAAAATCTATTATCAAATCTTTTGCATATCCTCAACAATCGAAAATATTTCAGAGGTGGAGATTCCCAAGAATAATAGAACAAAGAACGGGTAGATCTAGTAGACGGCGAGCCAAAACGATAAATTCCCTCTGGTGAAGGCTGGAAAACAACACGGTGAGGGGTTGTGCCTTGTGAAACGATGAGACTATATGGCTTCATGATATAATAAAACCTTTCACTTTGAGCTTGTCTCAAGCACAAGTCCCTCAAGAGATCATGAATTTTGCAATATTTTATATTTCCAGTGCATCCAACTTCATTAACCAAAATGAGATTTTTATCAACAAGGCCCTTCAAATACTCTGCTGCAACTTCTTCCAAGCTTTTGCCACTAATTGGCTTCAGAAACCCTTCAGCAACCCATAGTTCGATGAGCTCAGAGACGTGAATCTTATGATCTTCCGGAAATACTCCCAGAAAAAGAAAACATGGTTTCAAATAAGCTGGCAACTCGTTGTAGCTCATATGTAGAATCTTTAAACAACGTTCGTTGTCCTCTAAATTCACAACTGAATTCAAGTTTTCTGCAACGTATTCCCAATATTCGCCGTCACCCTTAGACTTTGCTAGGACTCCCCCAATCACACAAATTGACAAAGGAAGTCCTCTACAACCTTGTGCAATTTTCTTTCCTATTTCCTCAAACTCAAGAGGGCAACCAACTTCCTCTCCGAACACAACTTTGCATAACAAATTCCAACTTTTTTCCACATCTATGAGTTTCATGTGAAGCTGATAAGAGTCGGTCATCTGAGAAGCTAAATCTGATTGCCTAGTGGTTATAATTATTCGACTTCCATTGACATTATCAGGAAAGAAAAATTTTATTTGGTCCCAAACCTCAATACTCCACATATCATCCATTACAATAAGATATCTACGTCCTGTCAAACATTTGTGTAATTCCACTCCTAATTCACTTTCATCAACTCTGCTCCCATTTTTTACTTGACTAAGCACATCTCTTAGTATTTCTGGCACATTATATTCTTGAGAAATTGTAGTCCAAGCAAATATATCAAAATGGTGCTGAATAACCGAATTTGAATAAACATGTTTAGCAAGAGTAGTCTTACCAATTCCACCCATACCTACAATGGGGATGATTTGGCGATTACATTGCGGTCCAGTAAGCTTGTCTAGGATTTCAATCAGCTCATCATCGAAACCCACCATGGTATTGTGCCTTGTGACAGATGATGTTAGTAAATCCTCAGCCTTTTTCTTCTTGTGAATATGATGTTGGAATAAAGCCCTCCCTTTCATTTGCATCACCTCTTGTTTGATGAGATTCATATCCTGTAGTGCATTATATAAGTCCACGGCACAGAAACGACTGTCGTTGGCTGTTCTTAGTAATGAAGTTTCTTCAAATATTCGATCCACGATATGGGATTCGATTAGATCTTCCGCCGCATGAGCTGCATCTGCAATTCGCCTCTCCAAGCCTTTTGATTCTTCAGTGCCGGCGCCATGGGAACAACCTTCAAGAAAGTCCAGAAAGAAAGAAAGTTTCTCAGTGAGAGATTCAACCTGGGATTCGTCAAGAGAAATCGGAGGACGATGATGATTTTGGAGCTGTTCTACAGTATGCATAAGAGAAACAACAGCTGCATAAGCTGCCATCTCCGACCTTTCCTTTTTTTTTTTTTAACTTTGGAGTTGCAGAGTGTGATAACATCTCTGCATTTCTAAAATGTGGTTGTATATGGATAAGATGGAGAAGACTTTAGTCAAAATTGATTGGCGAAACAAAACCTAATAAGCGTTACGAAACAGACAAAAAAATAAAAATACTCCTTGATGGCATGTCTTTCTAAAAACGCCATTTCTAAAATTTAACCACTATGAATTAATTAACTATTTTTTCTGCCAGATTCTAATTGCACTTGCTGCTCAAGTAGTTAAAGCATAAAGATGTGGCTGAACAACGAAATCAAATTATGAAATTTGGGAATCATGAATATGAAATTCTAAAATCAATAGACTTGTTCATCAACAAACTCAAAATCAGCACGTAGTCCTGCTCCGTGGACGTGACACAGAATTTCAGCTTTGATATCCATGTGGGTTTTCCCTACCACCGGAATACCAAACTCGAGAACTGAAACATCAGCAGCCGGAATTTCGGTCCTGCTACATTGCATTCATACGCGGCGCCTCCGTGGGTTCGACAGTGACGACATAACGAGGTGAAACGAGATAGATAATAAACGTCATGCTGACGGTGGAAAATGGAAACAGCGGCGGCGACTTCCAATCGAACTATCACCGCTATTGTTGACGGCGATGATTGACGGTTTTGGGCGGAATTGATTTAGGGCTTTCGTTCCGTACATCTGGAGTCTGCGGGCGGAACCACGGGGAAGGTTTGTACGGTGGTCTGCGTTTCGCGGTTGACTGCTAAAATTATGGCGGTGATCTGGAAAACCATTTACGAGATGAATCTCGTAATAACGATATTTTTGTACGGTGGATAGACTCCAATCACTCTCTTTTTCACATCATTAAAAGTATTTTTTTAAACACAATCTCACATTCGTTCATCTATATAATTAACAAAGTTAATAAATACTGCATGGTTAATAAATGATTTGAATTCTTTCACTGGACAGTGCCTTATTCAGTTTCAAATAATATAAGTGAAAAAAAAGGGAAATTTTTATTGATAAGGGATTGAATTCCTTCTAACTTGGATTACAACTGAGAACTAATCCTCTATTTATAATATATTGGGAGTCTAGAGAGTATCTCTTTTAGTTTTCAAGCTTTTTTCATGTATCCTTAAGATTGAAGAGTCATATTCTTGAGCTCTTCAAGTTTCTTTCACGTGTTCTTGAGGTTGAAGAGTCATATCCTTGAGTTATTTCATGTGTCTTGGTCATGACTTTTTCATTCGTATTTCTTCTCTTCTTTATGCCTAATAAGACCAAAATAGCTTTAATGGAGATCCATGTGACTCTTTAGCTTGAGGACAATCTTGATGACGTCATTGCTGACCTTTTTAGTCAAGAGGATAATAGTTCAATCCACCGAACAGTCAGTCTAAGATATAGATTACGATAAACAAGTGTCTACTAATTAGACACGTCCTATTACATATATTACAATAGTGACACTTATCACTTTATTCAGGCACTCGTTTAGCACAATTATATTACATATTTTACACATAAACCCCATCTACTTCTAAGCTTTGTCTAGAGACCCAAGCTTAGTCGGACTATGCTCAGCATCATTTCCAACACCGGAATCTTCTTGATTTGTGTGACTTGTACTAGCTTTATCTTCATTGAAGATGATTAGTGATGTGTGCACCAGAGGATCCGTTGATTCCTTAACATAGCGGGATGAATAGCTCATGCATTTCAAGGCTCTTATCTTTTAGCGGTCCACTTATCGTCTTCCATTTGTAGTAAAATGGACTAAGAAGAGGATGAACATTATTTCTACAATAGCATCTTCAGGAATAGTAGAGTATTCTAGAAGGTTAGGTATTTTATTAGTTTTTTAACTAGGTAAAGATAAACAAGAAGACTGAGCTAATATACGTGAAGTTGTAGGTATAGGGGGACCCATGAAGTGATAGTGATCCTCTCCACCTACCTCATCAGCATCGAACAACATGACAGCATAAACCACAACACTACCCCCGGGGTAAAGGATTCGACAGCACTGGCTCTGATACCAATCAGGTACGGATTCGTTGTGCCACACCCATGGACATGGATAAAGTCACCACAGTCGCACTAAGCATCAATCACACCTTCACATCCATTGACTCTAAACCTTGCCTAGACGAGTATAGTTACTTTAATTTAATTAATTAATAAAAAAAAAACATGAAAATAATACCTCACATGGGTTGTCAGGCCAGAGAAAACCAAGGTGAAATATGAACATCTACCTAATCACTGGTTAATTGGAAAAGTTGGCCAAAAAGGTGAATGATGATCACGTTTTTTGCTGTCAATGGACACTCCATTAAAGGAAAAGTTTCTAAAACATGAATAGCAGTCATGTTTTACATTAAAACGTGACTTTAAGTCACGATTCTACTTAAATTTATTCATATTTCACCTTAATTTAGTAAATACAAATAGGAAATACAATAATTAAAAAAAAAAACTTGAAACATTTTGATTGAAACACAATTATTTTCTCATTTTTATCGCTTTATTTATTTCATCTTCTAATTTTTATGTATTTCAACTCCTGTTATATTTAATTTGTTATTAAGATTGTTGTAATTTTTAAGTATGTTGCATTTTTTTTATCGCTATTATAAATTTTAAATTTAATAATATTTGTGTATATATAATATTTAATTAATGAAAGATGAAAATATAATTTATTGAGTGAGGGATGGTTTGATAAAGTTAAAAAAATATATGAAAAGATGTGTATGTAAATGAGAGAAATATAGGAGGTTGGTTTAGCGATGGATAAATAAGATTGAATGTGCGACGATATAATCTGGGCCTTATTTTTTAACTTTCTAACTTTTGTTTTCTAAATAATTGGGCCTGGAATTTAAAGTTTGTGAATGATTGAATTTAGGTATGGTAATCGGCCCAAAGTATTACTTATCATAGTTCTTATCTTCTTGAGACCTCTGATTTTAATTCTTAATGGGCTTAAATTTTAAAATATATATATACGAAATTAATTTCACAAAAAAAAAATTATGTTAAATTTTCTCAATTCCAACATTTTAAAATGCCTAATATTCTACTTGTAATTGAAAAGATTTGTCGTTCTTGTCCACCTGCGTAGATAGAACATAATAATCAATAAAAGGTCACATGCGTCACTTTATAATGAATTATTTTTAATTAAATAAATAGCTATCATTTTGGACTATAATTAAACTATCCCTACAATCAATTAAATTTATTCCCTCCATGATTTTTCTTCCTTTTCTTTTTATACAAAAAATAAAATCAAGTACCCTTTGTGCAAAGGCAAAGTGGGCCTGGTATATCTTTGGAGCCCATACAGATTTAAAATGATCAAATTGAATATGGGTCCATTTTATATACTAAAAATAAATAAAAATAAAATCTAGCATTTAATTTACAAGCATGGAGAAATTTTGATTAAGATGCACAACTAACATTTAAATCCAATAATAAATGTTGTGATGGAAATGTGACTTATGGTTTTAATGTTACAAGTAATGTCAACTTCATTAAAGCTTTCACCTTTTTTTGCCCATAAAAAACGTGACAACATTTCGTAAATCGCTACGAATTAGGCCACGACACGACTTTTGGCTACGTACGATTAAACATGGTTGTTGCAATTTAATTCAATCTGTGTGTGGGTTTCGTAAACTTGAGATATTTTTGTATGAATAAATGAGGTGTTGTTTTGATTGAATAACTTGATACTTAGGTTTGAAATCTACAATACCAAATCTTTTTATTTATTAATATTGTGCTAGAGGAAGAAAATATTTGTTACAAAGATTCAAAGTAAATTGGACGAGTTAACTCTTTAATCCAAAGAGAAATCTCAGCTCTAATCCAAGCGTGGGAATTTAAGAAGGTTATCACAAAATTTATTGAACAACATTAGACGTGTATTCATTAGGTGCATCGTGCAATTTAAGTATATTTTTAAAAATTGCATAATTTGTTAATGAAAAGTCACACGTATTATTACTGAAAATATATTTTTGATGGAGATAGAGATTGAATATATTTAATTTATTATTATTATTTATATAATTTAGGATTTTAATTCATTATTATTTATCCAGGCTCTAAGGGCTTTAATGCCTAAAACTCTAGTTGGTTTATTATAAATATGAGTCTCAGGAATAATGTAAGGGAGTTCAATTTGAGATTGAATTGAATTGAGTGTTTGGGCTCTTTTGTCTCGTGGCTTATTTATTATTCTTCCAGCATTCATATGTGAATCAACAGATTAATAATAATAACGCGAAAATTATTTTATCTGATTATTCTAATAATCAACGGATTAATTACGATAGTATCGTCTTCTCGCTGCACCAAATCAATTTTTAGAAAAATATTTGATTCTTATTCTTTCTATACATTCATCATGGATTATTATTATTATTATTATTATTATT
>JAPKLY010000096.1:0-31513 GCA_026898435.1 Prunella vulgaris
ATATATATTGTATCATCTTAAAATATATTATATTATTAATCTAATTATTCTATTTATTTATTACAATTAATCCTCAAATAATCTACACTTAATTTACACCACTAATACCAATATAATTAACATAATACATTTATCCCACCAAAGTTTCAAATAAATTAAATAAGAATTTCCTAATTAATAAACAAATAAAGATATGTGTCAATTCAATAAATAATTTAACACTTAGAGGAAAAATAATTAACACAACTTCACAAGTAATATATGAATAATATAAAATGTGCTCAAATGGTAAATAGCATGATAATAATTAAAATTCACATCCTTCGATACTATTGTCTCAATAATTAATCTAATAAATAAACATATTTGCATAAATAACATAAAGGAACCAGTGTAGCGATTTCATTTTTAATATTTGTATATCAATAATTATTTCAATAAAATCTAAATAAATTATACTTGACTTCTTCATGTAGAAGCATACAAATAATTCAAAATTTAAAACAAGATAGATAACACAAAATTACAAATAACACATGATTAATATAAAATGCCCTCAAATAATAAATAGCATAATAATAATAATAATTAAAGTGCACCTAACGCATGAAATATTTTCAAGCAATTATAAATTAACACATTAAATAATTTAAATGCACACAAAGCATTAAATATATTGACCAATGAGTAGTGAGAAGCTCGAGTATCACAGTTTGGGGATTTGGTGTAACTAACTATACTATCAACTAACATTTACCGATAAAAGAAAAAAGTTAGGTGAATTTACAAATACTTAAATTTAAGTTTATGTTCAAAATGGATGAATTCTAAATTCTCATCAAAACCATGTCATTTGTGAAATCTCACTTCTTAGCACTTTTCATCTCTATCTTTCCTCTATTTGTTCTCTTCTCTCTCATTTCTTTACAATTCGTGATTTAATATATGTCTCTTACGTATATATTTTTTTTAAATTCATTAATTTTTAAATACATCTATCCAAATGGAGCTTTAGAATATTTTTTAAATTGTGTAAAAACACTGAATTCCCACTTTAAATAATTGGCCCCGACTATATACTCCTCTACTCCTATTACCGCCCACTTAATTTATATATTATTATAATATATTTATCAAATGATTCTCATGTTCTAATTATTAAAAATATATATACTTGATACACCTAAGAGACTCAAGAGTTAACATAGGAAGAAGTTATGGAGAGTTGGAGCCGATGTTGCACCAAAGTTAAAAATCTTCTTGTAGCTGCACTATAATTTTATTGTCCCCATGGTAGTGCTGCAATCTTTGTTCATGTGTATCGTAGGATAAATGGTGCACATATGATTTATACAAAGTTTTCGTATATTTTAGCATATATATTCGATGATGAGTGTGTTATTATTATTTCTGTATTTTTTGAAAAGAAAATTTTCAATACTGATTTATTGAATCTGGTTTTTCAAAAAATAATTAGAATTTCGGCAAAAAAACTTGTTAAAATTTCGTTTATGATTTCGTCAAAAATTTATCAAAAATTAATCCCATATGGATTTGAGAAAAGTCCTATATATGACACTCCATCTATCCCACAGGAATTTGCACATTTCCTTATTTGGACGTCCCACACAAATTTGCACACTACTGAAAAAAGAAGCATTGATATACGTGCACACTCACAAACTTATACACATAGTTACCCATATGTCAGTACTTTATACATGAAAAATATTTTTCTTAAAAATGTGCCGGTGCAAATTCCAACGGGACGGAGGGAGTACTATAATGGGCGACTCCGGTCTTTATGCTATGATGAGAGAAATTCATTCTGGTGGTGAACTAGATTATTTCTCCCAGTTTTGGGGCGTTTAACGGGCCCATGGGACACTGAATTGTATCGGTGGATGGTTGAACAATATCTTATATGGCCTTGCTGCCACAATCTGCTGAGATTCAGCCTTCGTCGCTTCGATTCGTCCTATATGGATTCTAGGTGTATTGAAACTTCTTGAGAGGTCTTCTCTGATCTCTCTATGCATGTGATTTGAGCCTCTGTATTGTTGATTATTTGCCAAATTTATGTTGGATTTGTTGGTTATTCCTGTTGAGATGATGTTATTTGCTTCTTGCTTGCCACCACTAAGACCAAATCTGATCCGACCCCTTAGGATCCGCAAATTTTTTTAAATTTACCTGTTTCACGGCGTGAAACATTTCACGTGAGTGTTCCTCATATATAATTACTACTTAGCTCCTTAACGTGTGTCCATATATATTTATATATATATATATATATATATATATATATATTCCACATAAACTTACACCACTAATACCCAAATAATTTGCATAATACATTCGTATATTTTAAAAGTCTCAAATAAATTAAACTAGAGTTTTCTCATTAATAAACATATAAAGACATATAACATTTCAATAAATAATTTAACATTCAAAAGTAAAATAATTAACACAATATCACAAATAACATATAAGTAATAAAAAATATACTCAAATAGTAAATAGCATGGTAATAAATTAAAGTGCACCTAATGCATAAAATATATTTAACAAATTATAAAATAACCCATAAATAATTTAAATGAACATAAAGCATGAAATATATTCAAATAATTAGCACATACGTAAATAAAATGCATGCAACACATGAAGTATTTTGGCCAATGAGTAGTGAAAAACTCGGGTATTACAAAAATGCACCTGAGTTGCACGGTGCACTTGGTGTATATAAGACTAAGACAACGATTGATTCAAGTATAACAAATTTGTAATTTGGATCATAGTTGAACTTCAAATGAACTTATTCGGTAATTAATCAAGTGTAAGTTCAAATAATTTTAACTTAATTTAAACTTATTTGATAATTAGTCAAGGTTCAAACAATCTTAATCAAATTGGTAACTAATCTGGTGTAGTTCAGACGATCTTAATCAAATTAAACACCATTGGAGCTTGAATGAATATTTTTATAATTTTAGTATTTTACACTCTATTTTACTTTTTTAACTTATCAAATTCAAATTAATTAATATTAGTCGAGCTTATTTAATGACAATGTTAACAAAATCTAAATTCTCTTCTATATTATTTTACCATAATTGAAACCCTATGATCTTAGTATTCATCACTATATTCAAAAAAAATTAAAATTAGAGGATGTAAAAAGATAATAAGGGCATGGTTTTTGAAAATAAAAAAGAAAAAATAGTCTTTATTACTTGGACTTCAAACCACATCATAGATGCTTGAAGTGGCACACAACATAGATAATCCTCAAATTTTCTAGAACTTCTAACTTAGAATCAACTAAAACCTCAAATTCTCGACATTTACTAACTTAGAATCACCTCAAATTACCTTTTCTTTTTCTACTTTGTGATTCACCTCTTTCGAAGATGCTCAGCCACAATGAACGCAAGCTCTAGGGACTGGGAATTGCATTGAGCCTGGGATCACAATGAGAGTGCTAGCGGGAGCTCAGATCACTATATGTAATAGTTTTAGATCCTCTGATGCACTCCATAATATTTTGGCCCGTCATCTCTAGATGGAGCCCTCCAGGGCAGCTGCCTTCTTCATTATGCACATAGACGAATGCTCTCACCTTAGCGAGCCAACAAAAACCTATATATGGTTATGATTGACTTCAACCCAGAGGTAAAAGTAAAAGTATACAAATAGTACCTTGATTGAATCAAGTGATTGTGTTTCCATACATAGGGTCACAGAACTCGACGTGGGCTCCATCTAGTGGCCATGTACGATCATGTAAGTCGAGAAATCTTAATGTAGGCCAGAAGTCGAGTCCTCTCTAGCAAGTTCTTGTTCATAAGGTAAAAGTAAGCACTCATGTTATTTCCATAACTCTATAGTGGTAATGATTGGTGCTTAACAGTAAAACCACAGGCACCCAATAAGGTAAGGGCCTCATCAACTCGCTTAACTACTTCGCAGTAAAGGGGAAAAATGGAAGCGAAGGGGAATGTGCAGTGAGGTTTTATTCTTGTTTCAGTTACAGTTCCTCTGTGGAAATAATCGGCCTGTGTAAAGAAGTTCATACCATCTATTGATGCGTGAGTAATTCTAGTATAATTATCTACACGTGGCAAAAAGAAATTGTCGACATGTACATAGAAGCATCAATAATGCATTACACATCGTCGTAGGATCCGTCATACGTAGCAAAAAATATAAGTGCTAGGTATATTAGGTGATGTCATTGATTACGCATGATATGTCCTCATATGGTTCGCCAAGCACAAGCAAAAAAAAAATCTGACATGTATAAAAAAATAGGTAGTTACAAAATGGCACATTTTAATGTATTATTTTCAAAATTAGTACAATATGCAAAAAATATTAACTCTACTATTCAACTCATATTTACTCTATTGTGCAAAGATTTTGTACAATAAATGAAAAAGTACTTTAAAAATGTAACAATATGAAGTTATTCCTATAAAAATAATATTATTAATGGTTAGTAATATATCCTCGTATAATCTGCCAAAACGATAGAAAAGAAATAGTTGATATGTATATAAAATTATGTCATTGATCACCCATGATATATTCTCGTATAAAAGAATTCGGAGTAGGTCTCTTGTGCACCAGGTGCACCGTGCAACTCAAGTGTATTTTTATAAAGTTACATTATTTATTACACAGAAGTTACACATATTAGTTTTGAAAAGTTACAGCATTAAAAATAAACTTTTCAGTAATAACATGTGTAGTATTTTAGTAGTATTTTGTGCAACTTTTTAAAAATGCACTTGAATTGCACGGTGCACCTGGTGCATATAAGACTAAGTCAACAATTGGTTCAAGTTTAACAAATTTTCTAATTTGGATCATACTGGAACTTCAACTGAACTTATTCGGTATTTAATCAATTCTGAGTTTAAATAATATTAATTAAATTTAAACTTATTAGATAATTAATCAAGGTTCAAAATAACCTTAATCAAATTGGTAATTAATCGGGTGAAGTTTAGACGATCTTAATCAAATAGAACACCATTGGAGCTTGAATGAATATTCTTATAATTTTAGTATCTTACACTCTATTTTAATTTTTGAACTTATGAAACTCAAAGTAATTAATATTATTCGAGCTTATTTAATGACAATGTTAACAAAATCTAAATTCTCTTCTATATTATTTTACCTTAATTTCAACCTTATGATCTCAGTATTAATCACTATATTTAAAAATTAGACAATGTAAAACAATAATAAGGGCATGGTTTTGAAAATAACAAAGAAATGATAGTCTGTTGCATTACTTGGACTTCGAAGCACATCATAGATGCTTGAAGTAGCACACAACTTAGATAAACCTCAAATTTTCAGCATCTTCTAACTTAGAATCACCTCAAACCTCAAATTCTCAGCATTCTCTAATTTAGAATTACCTCAAATTAAAGGACGTCTCTTTTTCTACTTTCTGATTCTCCTCTTTCGAAGACGCTCAGTCACAATGAACACAATCTCTAAGGACTGGGAAGCATTGAGCCTGGGATCACAATGAGTGTGATAGCGGGAGCACAGATCACTATAAGTGATAGTTTTAGATCCTCCGATGCACTCCATAACATTTTAGCCCATCATCTCCAGATGGAGCCCTTCTTCATCATACACATCAAAGAATTCTCTCACCTCAGCCTGCCAACAAAAACCAGTGGTTATGATTGACTTCAACCCAGATTTAAAAATAAAAGCATACAAGTAGTACCTTGATTGAATCAAATGAACGTGTCTTTAGTCCAAAAAAAGTTTTGATGGTGTTTTCATGCAAAGGGTCACAGACCCAAGTGATAATTTGGCGTGCATTGCGAGCAGCCCTTATACAAGCAGGAAGCTTTGCTCTCGTATTCTCAGCGGCCATTCAGGTGATCAGTGTGATCCTTCCAACCTGATTTTTAAGATTCAAAATATCGATGAGTTTAACTAGCTCATTCAGATCAATATTCTCACTCACCTGTTGTTACATGACCAATATCATTACTAAAAAACCTTCCAAGCATAAAAACTAGCAGAAATGTATGTATGGATGGACTAATAATATGCATTAACATATCATAAGTCACCTTGATTCCCAAGGGGTTAGAAACTCCTCTCAAGAACTCGATGTGGACTCCATCCAACTGCCTTGTACGTTCCCCAACACAGATCATATGAGCCGAGCAATCATAATACAGGTCAGAAGTCTAGTCCTCTATTGTTATGGGTGCAAAGAAAGTGAAATAAAGATCAGATGAGCAAGTACTGCTGATTAACTGAACATTATACTATCAGCTGAGGAGGTCAGCTGATAGGTTTGCTGAGGTGTCATCTGATATGGTCAGCTGGGATCATCAGATAAGTCTACTGGAAGTCATCTGGCATATCAGCGGAGTCAGCTGAGGAAGTCAGCTGAGGAGGTCAGCTGATGAAGTGTATTGAGTGGTCAGGATGATCAGTCAGGATGGTCAGGATGATGGTCAGGATGGTTGGTCAGGACAGATAGTCAGGTCAAAACGATCAGGATGATGGTCTACTGATGATGGTCTACTGATGATAGCAGCTGAGTACTCAAACTCAGCTGAGGACATATCATATCAGCAGACCTGAAAGGAGGATACTGACTCCAAGTCAGGAATTAACCAAGAATCAGTTACGAAGCGGTTTAAACTTCCAAATTGGGCAACTAGCGATCAGTGTAACAGAATCAAAACTCTAATCATTATTCATTTTCGGTTGCAACTGTAGCAGTTACTTTTGGGTGGTTACAAACTCAAGGATTAATTCGGGTTCTCATTCCTATATATATACGCACATATGTATAAAGAATAACACACAGAAAATCACATACTTAGAGAGATATCCACACAAATACTTGTAATCTGTATTATCCTTCATTGATTAGTGAGAGAGGTGCCTCATCCGTGGATGTAGATCATTTCTAATCAAACCACATAAATCTTGGTGTTCTTCAATTTCTTTATTCCAATTGATTTCAAACAATCATTGTTAACTCAACAGTTGGCGCCATCTGTGGGAAACAAGATTGTTGGTGAAATCAACTGCTATGGCTTCTACGAAGATGGAGTTTGAGAAATTCACAGGGGCAAATGATTTTGGTTTGTGGAAGGTGAAGATGAAAGCTCTTCTCACACACCATGGATTATCAAATGCTCTGAAACCAGCGGATCAGTGACCTTCATCATCCTCAACAGAACCTGCAAAGAGGCAGGAGATTCTGGACATGGCTCATAGCACAATCATCTTGTGCTTGGGAGACAAACCTCTGAGGGAGGTGTATAAGTAGAAGACTGTCATTGATGTGTGGAACAAGCGGGAACAAGTGTATCAAACGAAGTCGGTTACCAATAAGTTGTTCATGAAGCAGAGGCTTCATTCCTTCAAAATGACTGAGGATAGGGATCTGGTTGAACAACTTGAAGAATTCAAGAAAGCAGTGGATGATTTGGAGAATCTTGAAGTCAAGATTGAAGATGAGGATAAAGTCCTGATGTTACTGAATTCTCTACCAAAATCCTTGGAGAATTTCAAGGATGCTCTGTTATTTGGAAGGCAAGAGAAGATGTCACCTGATGATATTCAGAATGCATTGAAAACTAAGGCGCTTCAAATGCAATCTGAAAGGAAGAACACAAATCAAGGTGAAGGGCTGAATATCAAATTCAAGAAAGGGAAGAAACTGTTCCAAGGAAAGAAGAAAAGGAATGGTAGAGGCCCTGAACCTGGAAAATTTGTGGAAAAGAGAAAATGTTTCTCATGTCAGAAGGTGGGACATCTCAAGAAGAATTGCCCTGACAAATCCAGGAAGCAAGAAGAGGATTAGAAGGCTGATGTCACAATTGCTGCTCAGGAAGGATATGATAGTGCTGAGGTCTTGGTTGTTACTGATGTCAAGCTGAGTGAAGATTGGGTGTCGGATTCTGGGTGCCCATTTCATATGTGTCCCAATGAAAATTTATTCAGGGATCTCAAGAAATTTGATGATGGATCAGTTCTCTTGGGGAATGATCAGATGTGCAAGGTCAGAGGCTCAGGCTCAATAAAGTTGAGGCTGCATGATGGTGCTGAGAGGATACTACAAGATGTCAGGTTTGTACGTGAGCTAAAGAGAAATCTTATTTCTCTTGGATCACTTAATGTTTTGGGATATGAATTCAATACAAGGAAGGGATTCATATTGATAACCAAGGATAATAACATTATGATGAAAGGCAAGAAGGTGAATGACTTATACATTTTAATTGGTAACTCAGCTGCCAGATCATTGAATGCAGTTATGGGCAGTTCTGATGCTATCTTGTGGCACAAGAGGTTAGGGCACATTGGTGAAAGAGGACTGAATGAACTCTCCAAGCATAAGGCATTTGGGAATTCAAGAACAATCAAATTGGATTTCTGTGATCACTGTGTGTTGGGAAAATCCAAGAAACACTCTTATGCAAAGGGGCAACATCATACTAATGCTCCTATGGATTATGTACACTCTGACATCTGGGGGCCATCAAGAACTTAGACTCATGGAGGTGGAAAGTACTTCATGACAATCATTGATGATTTCAGCAGAAAAGTGTGGGTGATCATCCTGAAGCAGAAGAGTGAAGCCTTTGGAAAATTCAGGGAATGACTTCTTGAACAAGAGAATAAAAGAGGCAGATCCTTAAAGCATCTCAAGACTGACAATGGGCTTGAGTATGTGTCAGAAGAGTTTGAAAACTTCTGCAAAGAAAGAGGCATAACAAGACACAAGACTGTTCCAGCAAATCCTCAACAAAATGGACTTGCTGAGAGGATGAACAGAACTATTTTGGAGAAAGTCAGATGCATGCTGTCAGATGCTAAACTACCTAAGGTGTTTTGGGGAGAGGCAGTTAACACTGCATGTTACTTGATAAAAAAAACACCATCATCGGCTATTGACTTCAAAACCCCAGATGAACTTTGGTATGGTAGGTTGTCAGATTACAATAATCTGAAGGTATTTGGTTGCTTAGCCTTTGCTCACATAAGGCAAGGTAAGCTGGAACCAAGGGCACTGAGGTGCATCTTTCTGGGATATCCAAAAGGAGTCAAAGGTTATAGATTGTGGTGTCTTGACGCTGGACACAAGAAGTGTATTGTCAGCAGAGATGTGACTTTCAATGAGAAAGTCATGGGATATGGTACATCTGGAAATCCTCAGGATGCTGAGGATAATCCCATAATCAGACATACACCAGTTCAGGTGGAGCATACAACCAGGATTCTGAATGAAGATCAGGCTCAGGACAACTCTGATATCAGGAGTCCACAAGAAGATCAGTCTGATGCATCAGCAGATAGTGATTCTGAAGATCAAACTGAAAATTCAGATGAAGAGGGTCAAGATTTGAGAAACTACAGTCTGGCCAGGGATAGACATAGGAGAAGCAATCATCCACCAATTAGGTTTGGGCAAGCTGACATGATCTCATATGCCTTCTCAGTGGCAGAAGAAGTAGAGTATCAAGAACCTGAAACTTATGCTGATGCAGTGACAAGGAAGGATAAAGATCAGTGGATTTCAGCTATGAAAGAGGAGTTAAATTCACTTGAAAAGAACAATACATGGGTTCTTGTGAATAAAGAAAAAGGGCAGAAGGTTGTCAGCTCAAGATGGATATTCAAGAAAAAGTCTGAAATTGGGTCAGATGGACTAGAGCTGATCAGATACAAGGCAAGATTAGTTGCAAGGGGATTTACTCAGAGGGAAGGAATAGACTTCAATGAAGTGTTTTCACCAGTTGTGAAGCACTGCTCAATAAGGATCTTATTATCTAAGGTGAATCAGGATGGACTAGAGTTACAACAGCTGGATGTCAAAACTGCATTTCTACATGGTGGGCTTGAAGAAACCATTTATATGCAGCAGCCTGAAGGGTTCATACTATCAGAAGATGAAGGAAAAGTATGTTTGCTGAAGAAGTCATTGTATGGACTTAAGCAAAGCCCAAGACAGTGGTATAAAAGGTTTGATAGCTTCATGATGTCAATAGGCTTCATCAGATGCAAGTATGACAGTTGTGTGTACCTAGAAAAGCAAGGCTCTGAGGTACTTACATATCTATTACTTTATGTGGATGATATGTTAATTGCTAGCAAAGTCTTGGAAGAATTCAGAAACTGAAGGATAAGCTCAGTTCAACCTTTGACATGAAAGACCTTGGAAGTGCTAAGAGAATTCTGGGTATGGATATTATCAGAGATAAGTCAGCTGGAAGGATGTTCTTGACTCAGCAGGACTACATACTGAAAATCTTGAGAAGATTCAATATGCATGAGTCAAGATCAGTCTCTACTCCTCTTGGACAACATTTCAAACTGACAGCTGATCAATGTCCCAGGAGTGATCAGGAGAAGTCTCGGATGAACAAGATATCTTATTCAAATGGAGTTGGAAGCATAATGTATGTCATGGTTTGCAGCAGACCTGATATTGCTCATGCAGTGAGCTTGGTCAGCAAGTTTATGGCTAATCCTGGAAAGGCACATTGGGAAGCTTTCAAGTGGATAATGAGATATCTAAAAGGTTCAGCACATCTGGGATTACTGTTTGAGAGGACTCAGGATATCAAACAACCTCTACAATAGATTCTGACTATGCTGGAAGCATAGATACAAGAAAGTCTCTGGCTGGATATGTGTTTACACTATATGGCACAGCCATCAGTTGGAGGACTGCATTACAGTCAGTGGTCACATTTTCAACCACTGAAGCTGAGTACATTGCAGTAACAGAAGCAGTAAAGGAGGCTATGTGGCTGAAGGGTATTATCAGGGAGTTTGGGATCAGACAAGATGAAGTTACTGTGCAATGTGATAACTAAAGTGTCATTCACTTAGTTAAGCATCAGGTCTTTCATGAAAGATCTAAACATATTGATGTGAGGCTTCACTTTGTGAGAGATGTGGTGGAAAAGAAGGTAGTCACAATACAGAAAGTTTCAACTGATGACAATGCTGCTGATATGCTAACTAAGGTCATACCTAGTTCAAAATTTAACTACTGCTTGGAGTTGGTTAAGGTACAGTCTTGGAATGTGCCTTAATACTACTGTGATGTGAAGGTTAGGTGGAGGCATCTCACTTACTTTGAGGTGGAGAATTGTTATGGGTGCAAAGAAAGTGAAATAAAGATCAGATGAGCAAGTACTGCTGATTAACTGAACATTATACTATCAGCTGAGGAGGTCAGCTGATAGGTCTGCTGAGGTGTCATCTGATATGGTCAGCTGGGACCATCTGATAAGTCTACTGGAAGTCATCTGGCATATCAGCGAAGTCATCTGAGGAGGTCAGCTGAGGAAATCAGCTGATGGAGTCTACTGAGTGGTCAGGATGATCAGTCAGGATGGTCAGGATGATGGTTAGGATGGTTGGTCAGGTCAGATAGTCAGGTCAGAATGATCAGGATGATGGTCTACTGATGATGGTCTACTGATGATATCAGTTGAGTACTCAGACTCAGCTGAGGACATATCATATCAGCAGGCCTGAAAGGAGGATACTGACTCCAAGTCAGGAATTAACTAAGAATCAGTTACGAAGCGGTTTAAACTTCCAAATTGGGCAACTGGAGATCAGTTTAACAGAATCAAAATTGAAAAACAGTTGGGCTCTAATCATTATTCATTTTCGGTTGCAATTGTAGCAGTTACTTTTGGGTGGTTACAAACTCAAGGATTAATTCGGGTTCTCATTCTTATATATATACGCACATATGTATAGAGAATAACACACAGAAAATCACATACTTAGAGAGATATCCACACAAATACTTGTAATCTGTATTATCCTTCATTGATTAGTAAAAGAGGTGCCTCATCCGTGGACGTAGATCATTTCTGATCAAACCACGTAAATCTTGGTGTTCTTCAATTTATTTATTCCAATTGATTTCAAACAATCATTGTTAACTCAACATCTATAGTAAGTGCTTGTTCATAAGGTAAAAGTACGCACTCATGTGATATCCAGAACTCTGTAGTGGTCATGATTGGTTGCTTAACAGTAAAACCACAGATGACAATGAAGGTAAATGCCTCATCAACTTGCTTAGTTAGTTCTCGGTAAAGTAGAAGAATGGAAGAAAAGGGGAATGTGCAGTGGTATTTTTCTCTTGTTTCAGTTACATTTCCTCGGTGGAAATAATCGACGTGGGTAAAGAAGATCATACAATCATTTGACGCGTGAGATATTATCATATAATTATCTACACATGGCAAAAAGAAATTGTCAATGTGTATATAGAGTCATCAATGACGCATTACACATCTTCGTAGAATTCGTCATACGCAGCAAAATAATATAAGTGGTACGTATATTAAATGTTGTAATTGATTATGCATGATATGTCCTCATATAGTTGGCCAAACACAATGAAAAAAAAAATCAGACGTGTATAAATGACACGTGTTTTACAACACTTACTTCCCAAGTGTAAGAAGTTCGTGTAGTAAAGGTAAGTGCCCGGTTAAATTATCAATCTCATGGGATTAGTAGCAAGTGTAGCCCTAATACTATGTGTCGATGCTCAATTGTAGTGTGAATGATCTTGTTCCCAATTAACTAAAATATAATAACTCAACAAGTAGAATAATCAACTAGACAAAGCAAATAAAATAGAACAAAGACATCACTAAATAAGGCAATGAAAATAGCAAGCACAAGAAAATTCAACAAAGATAGCAAGATGAGAAAAATGTGTTCGGGTGTTTTTCCTTATGGGGTAATCGATTTACGGGTCGACAAGTTCGTTTATCCCTTTTGTCGGTCAAAGATCGGAGCAATCACGTAAAATAACACATTAAATCGTACTAGATAAACCTAGGATTAAAGCGTCAATGAAGCATGTAGATTGTTATAGGAATAGTTCACCCTTTCCCACCCGGGTAATCACACGAGCCTAAGAAAATCCTAACGTGCTTTTCCACTCGTATACTAAGGTGTCCCACCTTTTGTCCCCTCACTAATTACCTAAATGTTAATTCAAGCAATTAATGTATATTAATGAATTTTCTAATGTAATTACCCAACTCTCGTTGCGATATCACAATATACACTCAATCACTTAATTAAACTCACACCCATACAAAATAAAATGTCTATCTAACTCTCGTTGCAACAAACAATCAACTCATATGAATTAAAAGAGCAAAATCATGCAATTGATCTAACAATTCCCATTAATATAATCATCTAACCTTCGATTAGGATAAAATCACAAAATCACCCCATTAATCAATCACCCACATAATTCCAAACACCACAAATTTAGTCAATCATGAACATATTAAACAAACTCATAACAAATAAAAAACAATAAATCATAAACATTAAAATAAAACTAGCAAAATTAAATAAATGGTAGAAATCAGCTGATAGGAGTGCATACAACTTCAATCTCCAACAAAATCTTCCACTAAAATAAAATTTAACTAAGAAAACATTAAATCCTAACTAAATGTATGAGTGTGTGTGAAGTGGATGAGAAATGGGGCTGCTGACCCTGAAGGAGTGATGCGTGTGTGTCCTCCTTCTGATTCCCAGCTGCTTTCCCTATAACGTGTGCAAGAATGGGCCAAGGCCCAATACATTCCTCATCCACGTGGCTATTTTAACCAATAAAATTCTGAGTTTTGTTGTTGCTCGATCGAGTTAGGTTGCTCGACCAGAGCAACTATTTTTCCAATTTCGCTTCGTACATTCCTCAAGGCTGTTCGATAGTGTTGGATTGCTCGACCACTGCCCCTGGTCGAGCACGACTTTAAATATCGCTTCAGCAACTTTTCAATAAAACTCGTTTACCTTCTTTCCTTTTTTAAAGCGCCAGCCGAGATCAGAAAAACGGTAGAAGGTCCGACTCCGGCAATGGAATGGCTTTTCCAGCGACTGAGAGCGCGTCTCCGGCGAAAATGGCAAACGAGAAGCAGGGGAAGCGACGGCTTCTTCGATCTCCCTGGCGGACGGCGGATTCCGGCAAGTGGTTGTGCGTTGTTGTGGGCTTCGAGCGAAAAGGCAGCTGATTTCGGCATCTGAGGGCAGGGTCGGTTGCTCCGGCGAATTGACGACGAGGCATCTGTTTCCGTGCGTGGCGGCTGGCGGCTGGTGGCTGGGGGCGGAGGATTGCTGTGCGCGTTCCGGCGAGTGAGCGAATGAGGATGGTGCTTCCAGTGGTGGCTGATGCTTTTCCGGCGAAGGCTTCTTCCTCCGGCGACAAGTTTCTTCAGGCAACAAGAGCTGTAGGTGACTGGTTTCCATGGTTTCTCAATTCCAACAATTTGTGTGCTTCGAATGGCGTGGAGTGGTGAGATGTGGTTGAACAAAATGGTGATAGACTTTGGGAATGGTGTTTGGTGGATGTGGCACGTTTCCTGCCTTTTCGTAAACTTGGTCAAACAATAAAGTGGCTTTTTACTTTCCTAATTCCTGCAGCAACAAAAGCAAGAAATGCCTTCACATCTATTAATAATAACAATCACAAGAATTAATGATTTTGGGAAAAAGATTTACATGGCCCAATTAAAAAAAATCCCAATTCATTTCTTTTCAATTTGATCCATTTAATTAATTTAAGAGATATTTTACTCAATAAATCATAATTTTTCACCAAATAAATAATAAACACCCCTCTCAACAGTTTAGCACAAATAACCTAATTAATGCAATTAAATGCAAGAAATCATATAAAAATGACTATCTAAAAGCACAAATTTCAAGCAATTAGTCACACTAATCAATAAAAAAGAGGTATTTACAAAATGATACAATTTAAAGTATTATTTTTAAAATGGTACAATATGCAAAAAAATAACTCTATTATTCAACTCATATTTACTCTATTGTGCAAAGATTTTGTACAGATTTAGAAAAAAATACTTTAAAAATGTACCAATATGAAATTATTCCTATAAAAATAATATTATGAATGATTTGTGATATATCCTCGTATAATTCGCTAAACACGGTATTCATGAAATAGTTGATATGTATATAAAAATATGTCATTGATCACCCATGATATATTCTCATATAAAAGAATTGGAAATAAGACTCTTGTGCACTGGGTGGACCGTGCAGCTAAAGTGCATTTTATAAAGTTTCAGTAATAACATATTTAATTTTTCATTAGTATTTTTTTAACTTTTTAAAAATGCACTTGAGTTGCACGCTGCACCTGGTGCATATAAAATTAAGGCAACAATTGGTTCAAGTTTAATAAATTTTGTAATTTGTATCATAGTCGAACTTCAACTGAACTTATTTGGTAATTAATCAAGTCTAAGTTCAAATAATTTTAATTAAATTTAAACGTATTTGAAAATTATTCAAGGTTCAAATAATATTAATCAAATTGGTAATTAAATTTAAACTTATTTGATAATTAATTGGTAATTAATCTTAAAAAAATCTAAATTCTCTTCTATATTATTTTACCTTAATTGAAACCTCATTATCTCAGTATTGTTCACTATATTTAAAAAAAAATTAAAAATTAGAAGATGTAAAACAATAATAAGGGCATGATTTTAAAAAAAAAACGATAATCTTTATTACTTGGACTTCAAAGCACAACATAGATGCTTGAAGTAGAACACAACTTAGATAAACCTGAAATTTTCAGCATCTTTTAACTTAGAATCGCCTCAAACCACAAATTCTCAGCATCTTCTAACTTAGAATCACCTCAAATTAAAGGATGTCCCTTTTCTTTTTCTACTTTCCAATTCTCCTCTTTCGGAGACGCTCAGCCACAATGAACGCAAGCTCTAGGGATTGGGAAGCATTGAGCCTAGGATCACAATGAGTGTGATAGCGGGAGCTCAGATCACTACAAGTGACAGTTTTAGACCCTCCGATGCACTCCATAATATTTTGGCCGGTCATCTCCAAATGGAGCCCTCCGGGGCAGCTACCTTCTTCATCATGTACATCAAAGAATGCACTAACCTCAGCCTGCCAACAAAAACCAATGGTTATGATTGTTTTAAACCAGAGTTAAAAATAAATGCATACAAACAGTACCTTGATTGAATCAAATGAACAGGTCTTTAGTCCAAAAGGAGCTTTGATGGTGTTTCCATGCATAGGGTCACAGACCCAAGTTACAATTTGGTCTGCATTGCGAGCAGCCCTTATCAAAATAGGAAGCTTCGCTCTCGTATTCTCAGCGCCCATTCGGGTGATCACCGTGATCCTTCCAGCCCGGTTTTTAGAATTCAAAATGTCGATAAGTTTAACTAGCTCATTCGGATCCATATTTTCACTCACATACAGTTACATCAATAATATCATTACTAAAGCGCTTTCCAAGCATAAAAACTTGTAAAAATGTATGGATGGATGGACTAATTATACGCATTAACATATCATAAGTCACCTTGATTCTCAGGGGGTTCGAAACTCCTCTCAAGAACTTGACGTGGGCTCCATCAAGCTTCCTTGTGCGGTCCCCAACACAGATCATTTGAGCCGAGCAGTCATAATACAGGCAAGAAGTCGAGTCCTCTCTAGTAAGTGCTTGTTCATAAGGTAAAAGTAAGCACTCATGTGATGTCCAGAACTCTGTGGTGGTCATGATTGGGTGCTTAACAGTAAAACCACAGGCGCCCATGAAGGTAAGGGCCTAATCAACTCGTTTAGCTAGTTCTCGATACCTTTTCAAAAATAGTAACATCTACAAACTTAATCCACTAAATTAAGGTGATATTTGGTTCAACATTCTTCAACAAGAATGATCCCTTTTATAATTAGCGTTCCTCAATCATTTATTATTCTTCAACTAATGATCATTTTTCCCCTAAATGTTTCGAGATTGGAACAAAATATTAACAATGCAACCCCTTCATTTTCATTGTAATTCACTATCCAATGATTCTCATCACCACTCTCATTGTAATTTTTAACCAAGCATCCATTACTAATTCGAGTTGAAGAAAAAATAGATTAAATAAATGAGAGGTAGTGTACTGATCCCCTTGCTCACTTGCTTCAGTAAAATTAAAATTCCAGTGGTTGGTCCTCTGCAATGAAGCATAGCCTCCAGTAGAAAATGCTCTAAGCAGGTTCAATGTAGCAGCAGATTGGGTATAGGCCCTGATCATTCTGTGGGGATCTGGGGCTCGCGATTTTTCATTGAAAGCATCCCCATTCACATTGTCGCCACAGTAACTAGGCAGCTTGACACCATCCCTCTCTTCGTAGGGATCTGAACTTGGTTTAGCAAAATGTCCTGCCATTCATCCCACCTACAGAATGGATATGTAATTAGCTCAAGGAGGAAATTGCACAAGCATCCACTTGGTTCAATAAAAGTGACTATATTTATAAATTGATTAAAAAATAAAATATTTACTAATCGGTTCACAATATTTTCACAATACTTTTTTTTTTTACATAATAAAGTTAAAACCTACTTTACTAAAAAAAAAACACTACTAATTTTTAAAAGCAATTTTAAAAGTAAAAAAAAAAACCAAAAGAAAGTAATCTAACTAGATAAAGTAAATATATCATATCTGAAATTATGAGAAAGATTGAAGACCTTGAAAACCGGCATATGACTGCGGAACATAAGAACAACGCTCATCTTCAAGAGAACCCTGAAAGTATCCCTGATGTTGTTGGCGTTAAATTCTTTGAAACTCTCAGTGCAGTCGCCACCCTGCAATAGAAATGCCTTGCCCATAGCCGCATGTCCCAGCCTCTGCTCCAGATTTCGGGCTTCTCCGGCGAAAATAATCGGAGGTAAAGATGTAAGAGTTTTCACTAAAGATTCAAGGGTGGTTTTATCTATGTATTCTGGAAGCTGGAATGCTATCTTGGATTTCCATCTGTCAATACCCCACGATTCAGATGGTGGACTGGTGGTAGTCGAGGAATTCACGGCCAACATTGCTGGTGATCGGAGGTTGATCATGTGAGGCTGAGTTGAGGTGGGCTTGATAAAAACTGAATGTTTTCCGACGGAGGCAGCAGTGGGGTGGAGATGGAATACGGGGGTTGTTGATGCCATTGGCTTTGCCTGCATATCTTCAGGGGTGGATTACTCTATTCTAGTGTGGGTGATAGAGGAAGGTGTAAGGAGAAGAATGGGAGAGAAGAGGAAAGTGCAATGGGATTTTATTCTTCCTTCAGTTACACTTCCTCTGTGGAAATCATCGACATGTGTAAAGAAGATGATACCATCAATTGACGCGTGACATATTCTCGTATTATTATCTACACGTGGTAAATAGAATTTGTCGACGTGTATATAGAATCACCAATGACTCATGGAACATCCTCGTAGAATCTGTCATATGTAGCATAAAAATATAGGTGGTAGGTATATTAAATAATCGATGATAAAATGTGCTAGTGTGATATCAGATTGCTCTGATAGTACGTAAAATTGTGTGTCAAATAAGTTAAGTGAAGATATTGTAATGAATATTAAAACAAACACTACGACAACTAAACTAATAGAAATAAAATATGCAGTGGGAGACTAAAATACAAATAGAATAAACTTTAAACACAAACTAATTTATAGTTTGTGTGAGCCTCATGGCGAAACTTTTACTATAACGAAGTAGTGAATACAAATATAATGTGGAATAATTACAAGATAGATTTTTCACAATGGAAACTAAGACTTGATAAACTAGACAAAATCTTAAAAGACAAAGTGTATGAGCATACATACACCGTGAAAAATAACACACAAACAAAGATTTCACTATCTATTGACTCAATGATTTTCAAAATGTATTAGTTTTGATGATTTCCAAAATGTCTTGTAATAGGACCATATTATAGTAAGGATTGTTGTTCCCCAATAGATAAGGATACATTGATTTTATTTTACCGGTATTCAGTTGAGTGGGAACTCAACTGAACTCAGAAAGCCTGAAGACCGAAGACCTGAAGATAATCCTAATGAAGTCCAGTGAGTATAAAATGACTCTACTAAGTTGGTCAACGGACTACTTAAAGAGAGCCTGAACCTGAAGTTCAATGTTGAGTCTCATAGACCCCGAAAGAGTTAGGCTATGAGTTCTCTTGAGCTTGACATGTACCTGATGTCAGGTCTCCCTAAAGATCTTCAAAGTCTCCTTAAGAAAAATATCTTGAAGATCAGTCTCCTAAAGATAGGTTCCCTGAAGGCTGATCTGCCTGAAATCAAGTCTCTTGAAGATCTTCAAGTCAGCTGAAGACAAGTTGCATGATAGTCAGGACTGCCATGATCAAGCACCTTGAAGCAAAGATCTGTTAGAGCTTGATAATGTGGACAACCCTTAGAAAAACATTAGCATTCGAAGTTCATTTTCCAATAATTTTTTTTGAACCTCCACAACATGTAACAGTTTCACAATTATAATCCATAAAGGTGATTATTTGCCCAAATGGTGTCTACACGCAAGTGCACGTGATCGTTATCGTCGTGGCAAGATGACCAAGTTTATTATTTATCGAACCCAGGGAGATGAGAGATTTGTAAGGTGCAATTGTTGTTCCAATTCGAAATCAAACAAAGCAATAAAGGGGAATCGGTATCTAATGTCTACTAGTGTGTCAAAATAGCGAACTACCTATCACCTTGTTTTGCAAAGTGAGCAAATTGTGAGAGTATGTATTAGTGTACTATCCTATGTTGATGTATCACTTAATCATGCAATGAGGTATTGTACAATCAATTGGCAAACCACTCTAACATGCAAAGGTCTCCCTAGATACACATTAGAGCCTCTAATTGTCCTTTCTATTCACTAAGGATAATTCTCACTATCTTAGGAATTTTATCAAACACTTAGCATGCATTGGCCTAATAACAAGAAGATTTAGGAAAATAGCCCAATTCTCATATGAGACTAACTCCCTAATGGCCCAATTAATCAAATATGCATTCCAAGCATTCATACAATCATCAATATAGAGAATTGATCATACAACATCTCATAGCATTCATAAGATCAACATTAATACCACATTACTCCATAGGAATCATACACTAACACATGAAGGGATTAGCCCATGGCTAATTTTGTAAACAAAAGAACAATTGAACTAACTACAATCATCATCATACAAGAAATGTAAAGGAAAGTAGAAATATTACCTATTACAATGAAGATTGGAAAGATACAAATTACCTCTAAAAGCTATCTAACAATCCGGCAATGGAAAACAAAATTCAATCGGTAGAAATGTAGCTCTAGCTGAGATGAGAATGCAGGAATAAACGGATCGATGATCCAAGCGGTAGATCAAAAGTTATCGATGAAATCGTACGAAGAAATCTTAAAACCCAACTAGTAACTACTTATCTCTCCCTCTAATCTAAGATTATGACTAAGATTATGAACTAGATGCCTTGAGAATCTTTTCCTTGGAGTATTTATAGTGCCCACAATGTTTAGCTAAAAATGCCCTTCATTAAACGCGCGAAAAGACGAAACAGCCCTCGAAAGTGTGCCAGTCCGAGGCCTAGCACGAATCGTAGCTGGTGGCCGCACGATCACATTCGTGCGAGCCAATTCGTGCGCCCTTCAGTGAACGAACCAGGGATTTTCCCTTCGAACCGAAGCTGGTCGTCGCACGAATCCAAGCTTGTAGCCGCACGAATCCGGCTCGGTCTCGTTCGATCGATCCTCGACTTCCTCATTTTCTTCATATCTTGAGTTCTAGAGCTCCGATTGACTTGATTCTTTTTCCGTTGCGACCCTCTCTTTGAACTCTTCGACATGGTATATCATTTGCTTCCATTGGAGCCACTCAAAATTTCTGGACTTTTACGAACTTGCTCGTCTTTTGTCGATTTTGCTCGTTTTCACTACAAAACATCACTTTCTAACCAAAAAGGGTTAAATACGCAAAGTATAGCATTTTAGGGTCAAATATGAACATAAGCACATCAAAACCATATAGAAATGGATGCAAAAACAAGCAATTATGACCCTAATCAGTGATTCAATTAACCAATCATATATCTAGAACAACCACTATCAAAATACTATAAATCAGGTTAATACGCTTTCAGTAAAGTATGAACAACATTACAAGTAACACGCTCTTTCTTTTTCTTAGCAATCTTTGAAAAATATTTCTTAGAATGTGAAGACATTTCAAACAACACTTTTTCAGTTTTTAGATCTCATTTGATCTTTTAACAATAGGGACGGATATGACTAGTTTCAGAATAATAATGACATACATACTTTTTTTTTCAGGTTTCTATTCTCAACAGCTTTTGGAAAACCAATTTCAAATTCAGCTTTCACAAATATCACAAATTTTATAATCACATAAGTAGTAACATAATTATAACCCAAACCATGATTATTATAATGACAAACAGATAAGGCATTATGAACGGGAATTTTTGTTTTTTAGAAAATTTCTTAAAACTTAAAGTTGTACGTTTTAGCTCTTATTTTAGTTCACATATTTTCAAATCTTTCCTAGTAAGAATGACTTCTATTTTGGTAACAGTTTCTCTAAGATCATCACTCTCTCTAGTTAATAAGTCAATCCTTGAATTCTCATCAAGTTTACCTATCTCATCAACACACTCATTAAAATACTGCAATTTTGAATGATTCTTAGTAAATATTGTGTCTGATGTTTTAATATTAAATACAACATATGTGTATGAATCATCGAGGTCATCATCTAAAGAATCATCATAATCAATTAGGGCAGAAAAAACTAATTCCTCATGTTGGTCCCTTAAAGTGGTCAAGGTCTAGAGGGGGGTGAATAGACCTTGAGTCCAAAAATAGATTTTCAAACTTTTTCAAAACGAGGGATTCTAGAACCTTACAGTAGCCTCTTTTAAGTTCAAAATAATGAGTCTACAAGAGTTTGAGAAATTGGACCACAAAGGTTACAGCTGTGGACTTAAGAAGTCTGCGGCTGCAGAGTTTAAAAACTTTGTAAAATAAAAGGTCACTTGTAGACAAAGTATCAGAGGGATTCTCACAATTAAAATTGTATTGAGAATACTCTAATGTGCTGCAGAAATAAGTGAGTGTAAATGAAAAACAATATAAACCAGACTTAACAACTGAGTGACTTATGGGAGTCTAGCTGTAGAGTCAGTTTCCCTTTGTGAAAACCACAAAGTTTTTATGCACTCAGATTTCAAAAGAATGATGAATGTAACAAATAAATTAAATATGCAGAACAAGAATTTAAATGACAGAAAATAAATAGACCAAATTTATAGTGGTTCAGTGTCTATAAAAAGACCACCTACATCCAATGTTACACCACTCAGGTGCCAAATTCACTAAGATGAGATCACTTATATCAATACAAGTATTTCCCCCTTAGAACTAGGTTCACTCAGATTCCTATTCTAAAAAGAGATTAAAACAGGTGAGGGAACAACAACAAAAATGTGTGATTCTTTCTAAGAAAATCCTAACCAATTATCCTATGAATCACAAAGAATAAAAACAATAAAGCTCTCTCAGAAAGTTTGTTAGCTGTAGACTTGCTTAGGCAGAATGCTTGTATGCTCAGGGTTGTTGTTGTTGCTTCCTCTGAGGACTTCTTCTTTTTATAGATTGAATGGTGTGACTTATCCGTTGGGAATTTCAAATTTGAAATCCGGATAAGGCTCCTCTCTCTCCATTTGGCATGTGTGAAGTGGTCCTCATCCTTCTCACAGGATAGTACTGCTTGTACTATTGTCCTTTTTCTTCAGAATTCTGGCGGTCTTGCAACTAATCTCCATTATCCTCCAGAATTAAGAAAATATCCTCCACTTAAGTGCATTTTAGTGAGTGCATTATAGCTACACTAATTGTGCTTAAGGGTCTTCATTATCTTCAAATAATCTCTGACTTGTACTTCCTGTTCAAACGGTTCTTTGCAGCTGTAGAGTCATCAACCTTCCAGTTGTAGAGTCCTGTCAATAAGAAAAATTGGTTGTAGAAAAACCTTACAGCTGTAAGGTCATGTCTGGCTGTATAGTGATCAAATATACAGCTGCAGACTTCACTTACAACTATAAATTCCAAACACCAATTTCCTTAGCACAAGTGTTAGATCAATTTATCCAATTTAAACACATTGTTTTGCATACATCAAAATCTAAACCAAGGTACTTAACAATTTCCCCCTATTTTGATGTTGGCAAAATAAACAATAGATACAATAAGATATTGTCTACAAGAACAACAAAAAGCAGAACAAAGCAAAGCAACAGAAGAGAAAGCTGCAATAAAATAAACAAGAGTTCAAGATACAGCTTACAGCAGATAATTAGACTAAAAACTAAAAAGTTTTAGTGTCTAATCTAGAACAGAGTCTTCATCTTCTCCTGTGCTTGGGATCAACATTATCTTCTTCTTCATCCTCATCAGATTCATCTTGTGGCTTTAGGATTCCTTACTCCACTAGCTTCATGTTCTTTTCATCCTCTTCAAAGTATTTCTTCAGTTTCATGAATTCATAGGCTTCAAATTCTTCTTCTTCCTTCTTTGATTTGAACACCCTCTTAGGCAATGGATTTCTTTTGATCTTCCCACCTAGAAGGCGAGCATTGTCTCCTTTATACAAAGATCCATCAGCCTTCAAATCTTTGAACTTCTGGAATCTGTCCTTTTTTAGTTTAATCTTCTTGATCACTGTATGCATGTTGCATATACTCAAGAATTCTTCCCAGAGAATATCAAACTCAGTCTTCATTTGCTTTTCCTTCTCAGCTGGATCTTCAGCAAGTATCATGTTCAATGGTTGAACATTCAGAGGTTGAGCAGTGACAACAGCTGTAGATTCTTCAAAAAATTTCTTTCTTTGCTTCTCTTCCTTCTCTTTTTCTTCCTTCTCTTTCTTTCTATCTCTAGATTCTTTCAATGTATGTTCCCAATAACCAAGAGGTTTTTAGATGAATGAGTTGTCGGTTTCTTTTAGGCTGTAGATTTAGGGAGTTATATAATCTTGCTTCCTTTAGAACTTCCCTTCATCTGCTCAGGTTGAGATCTCTCTTCTGACTGTTCTCCCAGTCTCTTAGACAAGTCTTTAGATTTGGCAGCTTCAAGTTCCTTTGTCCATGACTCTCCAATATTCTTCACATTCCCAAGAATGTCTTCAGTAATCTTGTCTCCTTCTTTGATTTCTTTCTCAATCTTGTTTTCCCCCTTTTTGCCAACATCAATGTGTGACAAAATGGTGTTAAGTCTTCAGATTCTCATTACCAGTTATCATTTTGATCATCTCATTCTTCAAGCTCTTCACTTCAATCTTCAAATTGAAAGAATCATCTTTCATCAAGTTAATGTCTGAGTGTAGAGAAGTAATTTCTCTTGTCTTCTGATTGATATCCTTCCTTATCAATTCATTCTGAGCTAGTAAGCTGTCCACAACAACTTTAAAATTCTTTTCAAGAATTTTTTTTTCTTCCAGGCTTCTCTCTTCAAATTTCTTCACTAAGTCTTCCATTCCTTTCCTCACATTTTGAGATATGATAGTATCGGGAACTCTCTTGACTTGTTTGATTATTTCAGCTTCAATTCCTTTCAGTGATTCCTCCATATTTTGTAATTTAGATACAACCTCCTTATGTGTCATCTTTGGAGCTGATTCACTACCCTCTTCCTCAAAATCTCCTTCTCTAATCACCAATTTTCTTCCCTTGGTGACTGTTTGAGCTTTAGAAGGCACCAACTCTACAGCTGTAGAGTCTTCCGTGGTAGCTTTCCTCTTGCTAGGAGTCATAACCATCTCTATCTTGTCTATAGAGAAATCAGCAATGTAATCATCCATGTTTTCTACATTTTCTCTTTCAAGAGCTGAGTAACTCTGCAAGGGGGGAGTTCCATGCCTATATATTTCTTCAAGAGTAAACATGGCAGGAGGAGGTTGGTTGAAAATGCTTGTAATGGGGTTTGACATATCCTTAGCACTTTCATCAATCTCCTTAGAGGTGTCTTCAACCATCTGTTCATCAGCTTGAGCCTCAAGAGATACTTGAACATCAGCTTGTACCATCTTAGCTTGAGCACCACCCATTGGTGCATCTTCATCACCATCTTCATCATCATCTGGCTTGTGCTCAGGCTCTTTACAAGGTGAATCAGTTTTCCTTGTCTCCTTTTCCTTTTCTGATTCAGGTTCATCAAGATTAGCTTCTTCAATATTTACTGGATCTGCAGCACTAGCTCCTGCAGACTCCAATTGAATAGCTTCCTTAGCAACAATAGTTAAGCCCTCAACTTCAACTATTTGTTGATTACCTTCACCAATCTTCTATGGCATCTCCTCTTTACTTTCTGAGCTTACAACTTCAAACTCAGTTTCTGGAAATTCAGCTTGTGGATCTTTCTCAGATATAATTGCAACTCTCAAAGCTGCAGCTGCTGATTTAGTGATTCTCTGTTTTGCTAACTCTTCATCAACAATCTGTTTTCCCTTTCCTTTATTCTTCCTCATTTTCTCAGCAATAAAGTTATCAAGGAAATTGGGCATCAATAACTCATTTACATCACTGCAATTTGTCCAGTCAACTACCCACTGGAACAAATTTCTTTCTTCAACTGTTAATTTGTCCAACTCTTCTCTGACTATCTTCCAGTCATCAAATCTTTGCCTCTCTTCTTCAACACCTTCAACCCTCTCAACTGGAACAACAGGGAGTTGTTCAGTTTCAGGTTCAGATCCAGCAACTTGTTCTTCAATATTCTGATCCTCAGGCTGTACAGTTGGTAAGTCTACAGCTGTAGACTTGTCAACATTCTCAACTGTAACTTTCTTGGAATGAAATTTCTTATGCCTCTTTTCTCTATCAACTTCATCTTCAGAATCAGTTGGTTCATCAACCAACAATTTTCTCCTTACATTCTTCTTCTTCTTTCTCTCATAATGTTTTGGTGGACTAGCAACTGTAAGTTTCTTTCCTTCAGTCTTGTTCTTCTTTCTTTTCTTGGACTTAGGAGCCATAGGAGCATCCACAGCTCCTCTTTTGAAATTAGCTTTTCCAATAATTCGATGAACTAAAATAAGATGTCCTTCATGCTCATTAAATAAGGTAAATCCCCTTACCAATATTTTTCAGTAGCAACTCTCTTATATCAACCTTAACTTCTTTAACAAAAGCTATCATAAGATCCCACATTAGAATAGTGTCAGTATCATGAGCACCAGTTCTACATAATAAACACTTATCAATGGCTTCATATAAATTGACATACTCAACTGCAAGGTCAGTCTTCTTGAATGTCCTCTTCCAGTTCTTAGGTTAGTACTGCTTGTACTATTGTCCTTTTTCTTTAGAATTCTGGCTGTCTTGCAACTAATCTCCATTATCCTCCAGAATTAAGAAAATATCCTCCACTTAAGTGCATTTTAGTGAGTGCAATATAGCTACACTAATTGTTCTTAAGGGTCTTCATTATCTTCAAATAATCTCTGACTTATACTTCCTCTTCAAACGGTTCTTTGCAGCTGTAGAGTCTTTAACCTTGCAGCTGTAGAGTCCTGTCAATAAGAAAAATTGGTTGTAGAAAAACCTTACAGCTGTAGGGTCATGTCTGGCTATAGAGTGATCAAATATACAGCTGCAGACTTCACTTACAACTATAAATTCCAAACACCAATTTCCTTAGCACAAGTGTTAGATTAATTTATCCAATTTAAACACATTATTTTGCATACACCAAAATCTAAACCAAGGTACTTAACACCTCATCTTTTGAACTTTATGATTCATCATCCGAGTCATAGCTAAAATTTTAATTTTGTTATTTGCACACTCATTTGTATGATATCCAAAACTAGTACATGCATCACATCTAACTCATTTTATATATTCAAGATCATATCTTGGTTTATTACCTTTAAAATTTTGTCTGGATTGATTCTGTTCTTTCCTTTTATTGGGGGTCAGATTGTGTGTTATTGGATTCATTTCTTGGTTGAACATTTTCTCTTGATCTGATAATCTATTTCTTCAAGTAAGAATTGAACTTCTTTTTTAGTAATGTAATGTGATCAAGTTGTTGTAATATTGGCCAATAACATCATCATCATCAGACTAAATTCAGTAAAAAAGGACTGAATTTCAGTGTTGGATAATGTTTCGCCTTTGAATACAACTACCTTATTTCCATCACTTGCATCATCAACTTGAGTTGTGTTCATCTCATAAGTTTTGAGAATACTCACAAACATTTTTTGGCTTAGTTGATCTGTATCATTGGCTTCTTCAACATCACAAATTTTTGCATTGAATCTTTTTGGGACTGAACGCAAAATTTTGTTATACTACTCATACATTAGAAATTAGATCTCCAAGAGAATATAATTCATTGACAATCTCACTCTGTCGTCGTTATAGGTTGTGATTGTCTCATCATCCTTCATCCTAAGATTTTCAATGTTTATCCCAATATTCAAAATTTTATCCTTCAAACACTTTCACTACCTTCACAATGTTCTTGAAGCCTCTCTCATGCATCTTGTTTTTAGTAACACAAGTTGATATAATCTTAAACATAGACACATCAATAAGATTGCATTGAGAGCTTTGGAATTGAAGTTGGTCGTTGTGGTTTCATCATTAGACCATTTAATCTCCTTCTTTACTTGAATTTCACCATCCCCATCTGCGTGGTACCTGGTGGTTCCTAACTGGTAAGCATGTTTCTCCATGCACACTCATAAATTGACTTGATATACATGTGTATCTTTAGTTTTCAATAGACATAGTTTGTGCTATCTAAGATAGGACAGCTAAGTGATGTAACAACTAGATATTCCATGACGTACTGGCACACTAAAACACATGATCTAAACTTAGTAATATCAAGTTTTTGGCTCTGGTGCCACGTAAAATGTGCCAGTGTAATATTAGATTACTCCTATAATATGAAGTTGTGTGATGGATAGGTTAAATAAAGATATTATAATAAATATTAAAAAACAGTATGATAACCAAACAAACAAAAGCAAAATATATAGTGGAAGATTAAAATACAAACAAAATAAAATTTCAAGACAAACTAATTTATAGTTGTGTGAGCCTCATGGAAAAACTTTCACTATAATGAAGTAATGAATACAAATGTTGTGTGGAATAATTCCAAGATAGATTTTCTACAATCGAAATGAAGATTTGATAAACTAGATCAAATTTGAAATGACTAAGTGTATAAACATACATAGACCGTCAGAGATCACGGACAAAGATCTCACTATTTATTGACTCAATTATAAATAGCAACTAACTCAAGAAATTCAAATGAGATCAGAAGATATGCTTTAAGGGTTTATCCACCTAGTGATATTAAGGGTACCGTTTATGACCTATTTATATCTCTACTTGGATGTCTAAGGGCACTCTACTCAGGATTCATAATAAATTCGATTGAATAAATGCTAGAAAGAGAAATTGTTACCCTTTAGAAAATATAGTCTCTCAATGAGGTGTTTCCAAACCCGGTACTAATGCTAATCCCCTAATTCCCTCAGTTTTCGCTCCCTAAATTCAAGCTCAAGTGTTTAGTTATGGGGTTCTACAACAATTATTTTCTCTCGAATGCATAAAATGTTTAAATTCCTCTAAATATACCCAAATTACTAAACATACTCCATTTAAAATGAAAAATTAATTTAAAATACTAAACACACCCCATTTTTTACTATTATACCATTTTTCCATTTTTGACCCAGTTTTCTTTTATCTATCTTCATCATCTCTCACATCCTAACTACTATATTCATGGAGTATCATCTCTCACATCCAATAGATTCTACCTCAGTACGATCAAATTTCAAATTCAAAACTATACATATTATATCATGTTTGCTATCAACCAACTAACCCCCATTTTCATCCATTTTTCATCATCCACAAACAACTTATTCCCTTAAAACCATTCTACAGTTCTACGAAGCCCTAAATTTTTATGATGACGATCAATTCATATTTTATCCACGTACACAATTTATAAATCAATTCAATCTCATTGTTTATGCTTTGTTAGTGACATCAAACTAATCTCATGACAACGCAAAGCTTCAGTTCTCATAGCAGAAAAAATGGTGATGCACTACTCTTTCTTTTTAATTGTGGAGCATTAACATGACTTGAGATAGAAGAATAGTAGGTCAAAAATGGGAAAGGGTATAATAGTAAAAATGAGGTATGTTTAGTATTTTAAATTAATTTTTCATTTTAAATGGAGTATGTTTAGAGAAATTTGGAGAATGTATAGTCGTACCCTAAATTGTAACTTCGAACCATTCTGTTCGGTTTGTTCAGAATATAGGAACCCGTGCCATAAAAATGCATTTTTACCTTTATCTTTTAACATTTCTTCGAGTTTTGAGCGCATTTTTTTCTTCAAATCAGAAGTGGATGAAAGCTGCGATGATTGAATCTTCTTGAATGGTGGTCGGCAATGGCTTGAGGTGGTGAACGATTTCTTCTTCAGCAGCGGGTTTGAATGGCGACAAACAAGAGCGGCGGCTTAGATTAGTGGAGCTTCGACATTGGCTGCTAATTTTAGGCGTGACAATTTGAATGGCGGCTTTTCCTCAGTAGGGATTTGATGGCTTCATTTCCATTTCTAGCGGCCTTTGTTGCAAAGCAGATTATTCTCTTTTTTTCCTGGGACTGGGTCTTCATCGACAGTGGCCATGGAGCTTCGATCAGCGATTGAGTCCGGTAATGGTAATGGTTGTACTCTGTAATTCTGGTAGTTGTGGATGGGAATGTGCATCAATGGCTTCAATTTCTGGTAGGCTTTGAATATGTGTGGTGGCAATTTTTCGGCAAGAGTGGTTGTAAGCTGTTTTGCTTTACAGTAACACGCATATGTTCATGTAATATACTTTTTAGGACTTCCAAGATATAGTAACACATGTAAGGTATTATTACATTAACAACATATTATCAATATAAAATCAATAAAAAAATCAAAAATAAATTAAGAAACACATATTTGTTCTGGTAAAAATACATATTATCTTATAGGTACTTTAAAAGTTCAAAAAAATTATTTTTTTAAGATGTAGTAACACACATTTTGTCTTACAGTAACACACATGTGTTCATGTAGTATACATTTTGGGTATGCCAAGATAGTAACACATGTAAGGTATTATTACATTAACAACATATTATCAACATAAAATCAATAAAAATAAAAATAACTTAAGAAATACATATTATACTTATAATTACTTTAAAAGTATAAAAAAATAATTTTTTAAGATGTAGTAACACACATTTTGTCTTACAGTATCACACATATGTTCATTTAGTACACATTTTGGGACTGCCGAGATTTTTCCTCGAAAATTTTTATTGGCCCGATTTGACCCTCACTAACACAGATTTACACTTAGAGAGCTCTAATAAGAGCTCTCTAAGAGACAGCTATCTAAGTAGGAGGTTCACTTAGATAGTTGTCTCTTATAGAGCTCTAAGTGTAAATCTGTATTAGTGCCGGTTAAGATCCGCGAATTTTTATTTGGATATATTGTGCGGGTCGACTTTGGTGAAATCTTGTATATTAGAATTTGTTTTAATTAAATGGGAAACAATATTTTACTTAAGCACAATAATATTTTAACAATTTAATTTATGAGTTTATTTCAATTTTTTTATATATTTTCACACAATTAATATTTTCACAATCAAGCTCAATTAATCAATTTAGTGAAATAATGGCACGAAATCTCACAAAATAAATAATTTAAGCATAATAATTTCGGGAAATTTTCACACCAATCAAAGAGAACATGGTTGTCAACCCACTAGATCCTAGTGGATGGATCTACAAAATAATTCCTAGAATACTTTCCATGGTATCTTTTGGTAACGTCCATTTTAGGTAGTTTTATTCTAAATATTTGACTGCAACCACCGGGACTAGGTCCTTCTAAATTAACTTTAAAGCTTCAAATCATCTAGGTTTCTTGAAGATTATTTTAACGCTATAATTGTCATGTGTGAACATAGATTGCAACATCCAAACTGCTTAGACCTCTGGAGAATCTTATAAACTTCAACTTGCATGTCAAAATATTCATAGCAACATGTAATAATAAAGAGTTTGTTTATAAGGAGAAATGTCAAATTCATAATGTTGTATGACATTTATAAAGATCACAAGTAAGAACATTAATAAATGTTGTATATAATGATGTCATTGAATATACGTGATATATTCTCGCATAATCCACCATATGATATATCCTCGTATAATCCGCGCTACACAACTGTAAAAATTTACATGTATAAGAAATTATTTCATCGATATATCCTCATATAATTCGCTACACATGACAAAATAAACTAGTCGACATGTATTTAAAATGATATCATTGATGCCTATGTTGATAGAATTTACTGATTGTGTTTGTTTATGTGGCTTTACAACGAATTAATTTTACCAAACAATAATCTTATGATTTTGTGTTCTTGGGGAGGAAGAGAAGAGAGTTTAGAGAGAGGAAT
>JAPKLY010000096.1:31913-68149 GCA_026898435.1 Prunella vulgaris
ACGAGGGTTCCTTACCCTCGTCTCGATCTCTCACACTGTTTCCCCTACCACGCCTCGTCCTACTACTATGCCTTAGACTAGATGGGCCTCATTAAAAACCTCGCCGTAAACCACCCTTGTGGATAAACTGGACGGAGGGAAAAAGAGCTCGCCATCGGGGTCCTATTGACTAACAAGTGAGCTCATGGGCGAGCTCCCAGCGAGCTTTGGTTGGTCGGGCGAGCTCCCGAGCCTTGACCAGATTCCAGAGTATCGCGCAGTGAGGTACCACAGTCGGGCGAGCTCTGGTGTACCCACAGACGGGCGAGCTCTGGACCTTCTCCAGCTCGGATGGGCTCTGGAGACCTGGCAAACCTTGGGGATTATTTCTGAAATCGACGTATTAGTTCGCCATATCAACATTTGCCCCCCAGCTCACGCGCATCATGACTTTGTCCAATGTGTGGGCGAGCTGGAGAACTTGAAGTCTAGCGAACTATTTCCGGGGTGCCGAACTGATAGGCGAGCTGCGCTTCGAAGGTCACCTCGGCCGACACGATGCGGGATCCCAAGGGTCATGCAAATCTCTTGGTGTCTCGATTCCCGCCCACAATAATGATAACTTTTCAAATTCTTTGCAAAAAGGTCCCTGATCTTTCGGGAATTTCGAGCTTGTGCCCAGCGCCTATAAATAGGCAAAAACGAAGAATTTCCTCACTTTGCTTCCTTCATTTCTCAGAGCGCATTTCTGGCGATCAATCCTCTGCTCTAGACGTGTCTGCCACGGTAGAGATCTAGATTTCTCCTCTTTCTCTTTCCTTGTTCTTTGTTTTCGAACGCCTACATTATGTCTGAGAACTCTTCGAGCCATAACCCCCCGCGTCGTGATCTGGGCAAAGGACAAATGACCGATGACCTTCCAAACCCCCGAGTAGCACATGTGGTCCTCTCCTCAAGCTCTGGGGCGAGCTCTGAAACCTCCCCAGACAGTAGCGAGCTCTTGGGGTCATTTCGCTCTGACTCCAGTGAGCAAGCCACTAGTTCTGGTGAGGAATCACCCCTCCGAGAACTCTGGGATTACTCAGAGCGAGCTCGCGGGGGAGCAGCGACCCCCGCCGAAGAGGAGGCCACCGAGACCGAGGCCCAGGAGGAGGTCGCCGAGGTTAGGGCCGGTGACCTTGCTGCCGAGCTGGCCCGTGAGGTCGACGAAGATGTCGGTGAGGATACGGGGACGGAGGTCACATATGAATACCTCTGTTTCATCGACTTTTCCTTCCCCAAGCTCCCTGAACATCAAGTCTCTGCCGAGGTCGTGAACGAGTTCGACTGGGGCGAATATGTGAGGACCCACGGGGCGAGCTTTCCCCTACCCCGGCGAGCTCCGTTCGAAAAGTCGCCGGCAAGTCTGCCCTGAAGGCCAACGGGGTGGAGAGTATCATGAGCGAGTTCCCCCTTCCGGATATTCGGAGGCTGTTCTGCATCCCGCTGGACATTTTTATGTATCCTGCCGAGGAGAAAGAGCGGGCCGACCTCCCCCCTACCGGGCTCACAGCCATGAATTACCACACCTTGAAGGCAGGGCTCACCCTTCCCCTCCACCCTATAATCGGGCAGTTTTTTGCGGACACGGGTCTCGCCATTACCCAACTCACTCCGAATGCATGGAGCAATTTGTTGGCCGCCCTGACTGTCTTCGGCCTCGAGGGCTATGAAAACCGGCTGAGCACGGCGGAGATTAACGAGCTCTTCATCGTGATCAGACAAGTGAGGGAGGGGAAGGGATATTATTCTTTCCAAGCTCACCCGGGGGACAAATATTTAGGCGACCTCCCCAATAAAATCTGGGATTGGAAGGAGCAGTTCTTCTTCATCGGGGGGGATTGGCGAGCTTCCAATGGCCGCGGAGGGCGCATTCCTACCCCCGAGACCTACGGGGAGGCGAGCTGTAGGTGACGTACCTTAGTGTGTGTGTGTCGGATTAGATTACTGATCTAATCTATCTTTTTACAGGTTTGAAGCGCCACAAGTCGAGCCGCGGGAGACTGGAAGTTTCGATTAGTTTCGAGTTTGTGCGGACGGTGTGTTGCTTGCGGGAGAAAAAGGACCGTGAGATCGAACATCTGTGTCAACACCACTGCCACCGGCTCACCGGTCTCATCACCTCGCCACACCACCTCGCCGCTCGAGGGTTTGCGCCTTTTCATTATTGAGTTTCCAGAGCTCGCTGTCTTGTACGTCAAGGTCGCCGAACTGACTTGGTTGTTTGTTATACAGGTGCAGGTCCTATTGCCGAGCTCCCGCCCATTGAGGTTCCCGAAGCTTATCATTTCCTAGCTCGGCAGCTGAAGATGGGTAAGCCTTGTCCGGGGAGGGAAGGCATCCCTTCGGGAGCGGTCTTGGACGCCACCAAGAAGCTAGAGCTCGCCAAAGCCGCTGAGAAGGCTGGTGGCTCTGGCTCTCAAAGACCTCGGCACCTCCCCCAACAAAGGAGAAGGTCGCCGGAGCCAAAAAGGGGGCGGGCCGAGGCTCAAACCCTGAACGGGGTACTCAACCACCTCCACCCCATCAGACGAAGCGAGCTCTCCACCGGGGAGATGGCTCGCGAGTAAGTGAAGAGGAAACTCGCCTCGCCAAGCGAGCCAGGGCTGAGGGCGGCTCCGAATCGAGCCAAACGGGGTCAGGGCCAGCCCTTACTGTTCAACCTTCTCCAGCGCCTCCAACTCCACAGAGTGCGCCCTCACCGCCTCCCTACGGGGTCCCTATTCGGGACGATACCCTGCTCGGGCTCAACCCCGATTGGTTTGAGTAAGTGGGCGACCTCTTTTGAGTTGGAAGCCTTTGCAATTTCCATGGCTTTTGCTAACTGATCTGAGTATGTGCAGGTATACCCCCGCCGAGTTCCCGCGGCGACCTGAATCTCTCCATATCGCCGAGCGGTGTCGGGCCCTGAATTCGTCGAGGGACCTTCCTGATGGGGCGGCTCGTCGGGTTTTCACCGAGGCCCCCAAATACCTCTCTGCCTCGGAGCTCGGGATGATCGAGAGGCAGAAGCCTGCCGACAAGGCGAGGCTGGCGATGCACTATGCCTGTGCAGCGATGGCGGCGGCTCAGCTCGTCAGCGATGATATCGCCGCCTCTGATAGAGCTCGCCATGATACAAATAAAGCGCTCACTAAGGTGGGCGACGAGCGGAAGAAGGCGCTTGAGGAGCTCGCTAGGGCGGAGTCCAAAGCAAAGGCCTCGCTGGAGGCGGAGCTGCTTGCAATTAAAAAGGCAGAAAAACTCCAGGCCGACCTCCGCCAACAACAGGCCGAACTGGAAGGAGCTCGCCGGACACTGTCTGCTCGGGAAGAGGAGCTCGCCTTGACCTGGGTTGAGGTAGGGCTCCTCCGGGATCAGAGCCGGGGGAATTCTGAGGAGTGCCGCAAGCTGCGGGAGGAGGTTGCCACTCAGGCTCTGGAGATCCCCGAGCTCAGGGGCCGTTCTGAAACTGCCATCACGCCCGAGGCACTTGAGCTCGCCGAGGTGGTTGCCACCGACAAGGGCTTCGTGCTCTGCTTTGCTGAGGTAATTCGCTCCTTCCAATGGGCGCGGATTAATAATGACAGCGAGTGGGAAGCCCTCGTCAGTGAGTTTGAGGACTGCCTGGAGAAGTCCTCGATTCCCCCTGGCACGGAATTGAATATTGGAGACCTCGCGGGCTATGGGATCAATCTCGACGCTGCTCATCTGAAATTCAACATTATCCAGACGAAGCAGGTCTTGACTGCCGACCTCGCCCAAGAGACTGAAGGTGTCGAGGGGGAAGCTGGAGGTGAGGTCCCGCCGACCAAGGAGCAGATGCAGGAGGTCTGTGGGGACGCAATGATAAACATCAGCGAGCTCGGCACAAGCGGACTCTCCGGGAACATCACTTCTGATGCCGAGCTCACCATGCCCATCCGCCAGGTCGCCCCCACTCCAGAGGTCGCCGACCCCGAGTCTTAGGCCCTCTTTACTATTGCTTTCTTAGTTTAGTTTTCATTTTCCAAGTTTCGGTAGGTCGTCGGGTTGCGGGGCTCGCCCAGAAGGAGCCCCATTTTTGTAGCTTTACTTTTCGTTCAAGTAGATTCAGCTCGCTGGGCAGATGCAGCTCGCCCAGAAGGAGCTTTTTGTAATTCAAAGACGGCCAGCTGGTCGGCCTTTGTGGCCAGCACCACTACTCATACTTAGGATTTTTTCAAGTATATTTTTGGCTTGAAAATCTCTTAAGTATCCTTTTGAATATAAGTCGAGCATTTTTTGCCTAACTCTTTTCCTTTATGTATTTGCGCTTTTACGTTATAATTTTTTAGAATAGCTCGTTTTTGTTTATTTTTCTGGTACGTAATTATTCGTCTTATTCTACTTTGAGAAGCGAATCGTTCGTTTTACGTCACTTACGACTACGAATTGTACCTCTGTTCTGAGAGTGCGTATTCTTCGTCTTATGCCACTTAGGGCCGCAAATCGTTCGTCTTAGACCGCTTAGGGCGGCGAACTGCACTTCGATTGATTCACGTTGGGCCATTGGGTTTCATGAAACTTGCCTTAGACGTTTCTTCGTCTTTTTCGCAAATTTTTCTAACTTATGGCAGTAGGTGCTTAGCAACCCTTTAAGGAGGGTACCTTCGCGACCTTGGGCACTTTGGCCTTTGCGTTCGAGCTATTTAATTACAACGCTTGGGACCTTGGACCTTGCGCATTATGGATTTTTTAGCATGTGGGCGAGCTAGGTTTGGCGAGCTACCAGGAGCAGTGGGTGACCAGGTGCAGCTCGCCTGGTTGGAGAGCTGCACAGGTCCAAACACTTGGGAATTTTTCTAAATTTTCACAGCAACGTAATTTACATCGGTTGCCATCTACACTTCTGATGCAAACCTTCGACTAGTCTATTACAGGATTCTAGTCTATTGGTAGAACTTTTTTAGATGTGCCAAGCTCCAGGTGTATGACGAAGCCTTGCCTTCTGCGTCTTCTAGTCGTAGGTGCCATTTGGTCAGGCTGCGGTGACTCGGAATGGTCCTTCCCAGTTCGAACCGAATACACCTGGTGGGGCCATCAATTTCTTCTTTAACACCAGGTCTCCGACCTTGAATTTTCGGTCTCGGACCTGTGAGTTGTAATACTTTTCCGCTCTACGCTTGTAGGTGGCGTTCTTCATTTCTGATGAAGCTCTGGTCTCTTCGATCAGATCCTTTTCTACTGCCAAGGCTTCATCATTCTTCTCTTCATCGTATCCCACCACCTTCCAAGTCTTGTTCTGGACTTCAACCGGTACCACGGCTTCAGTTCCGAAGGCTAGGGCAAACGGGGTCTCCCCGGTGCTGGCCCTATAGGAAGTTCTATAGGACCATAGGACCTCCAGGAGTTCGTCTGCCCAGCTCCCCTTCTTTTCTTCGAGGCAGAGCTTCAATATGTGTTTCAGGATCTTGTTCACCGCCTCGACTTGGCCGTTCGACTGGGGTGATATGGAGTTGAGTATTGCTTCTTGATGTTCCATGAACTGCAGAAGTCCCTCAACTTCTGTCCGTCGAACTGCCTTCCATTATCAGTGATGACCGACTGCGGGAGTCCAAACCTGCAGATCAGGTTTTTCCAAATGAAGTCGATCATCCTTTCTTGGGTTATGGTTGTGAGAGCTTCGGCCTCAGCCCACTTAGTGTAGTAGTCTACTGCTACGACAGCGAACTTTACACCGCCTCTGCCAGGTGGAAATGGGCCGATCAAGTCGATACCCCATTTCGCGAAAGGCCATGGGCTGAAAACCGACTTAAGCTAGTTGGCTGGGGAGTGGATGTTAGGTGCGAAAAGTTGGCACTTTCGGCACCTTCGAGCGAAGCTGATGGCATCTTTGCGAAGAGTGGGCCAGTAGTAGCCCTGACTGATCGTTTTATATGCCAATGCTTGCCCCCCAGCTTGACTCCCACAAATCCCTTCGTGAATTTCTTCTAACACTTCGGACCCCTGCTTCCTAGTTAGGCATTTGAGTAGGGGTAGAGAGAATCCACGTTTATAGAGTTGGCCATTCAGCAGCATATATCTGGCAGCTTGCTTTACTAGCTGGCTAGCTTCCCAGGTGTCCACGGGGGTTGTTCCGTCTGTTAAGTATTTTTGGATTGGAGTGCACCAATCTTCACCACCTTCACTGTCCTCCTGCCCCCCGCTCGAGGTTTGATTTACTTTGTAGTCGAACGTCGAGGGGTTTTTTAGTGTGGTGATCACAACCTCCGTGAATTTGGTTTCGCCATTCCTGGTAGCTAGCCGGGCTAGGGCGTCTGCTTGTGTGTTTTCTAGCCGTGGTATCTGATTGATGTAGACCTGCGTAAACATCGAGATCAAATGTGCGGCTATCTTTTGGTAGGTCATCATCTGCTGGTCTTTTGCCTCATATTCCCCCCGGACTTGGGATATTATTAGCTGGGAATCTCCGAAAACTTGAAGATTGGTTGCCCCCACAGCTAATGATAGCCTAAGTCCTGCTATCAACGCTTCATACTCCGCCTCATTGTTGGTTGCTCGAAAGTCGAATTGCGAAGGTGAAGACTTATCTGTCTGGGCTGATCAGGACCACGCCGGCGCCTGCTGCCATGCTAGTTGATGATCCGTCCACGTAGAGATGCCACAGAGCTATACGCCCCCTCGTCGGATCTTGTGGGAAAGTTAGCTCGACGATGAAGTCGGCCAGTGCTTGTCCCTTGATCGCTGTTCGGGGTGCGTAGGTTATACCGTATTGGCTAATCTCCAGTGACCATTTCAGCAGGCGTCCAGCAGTGTCTGGGCGCTGTAGTATTTGACGCAGTGGGAACGTTGTCAGCACCTCTACAGGATGGTCAAAGAAGTATGGCCTCAATTTTCTAACACTCATCACCAGTGCATAAGTCAGCTTCTCTGTTGGGGTGTATCGCAACTCAGCTTCATGTAAGACTTGGCTCACGTAGTACACTGGTAGGTGTGTTTTTGCCTCTTCTCGGACCAGGACGGAGCTGATGGCCACCTCCGACGCGGCTAGGTACAGATACAGCTTCTCTCCAGGTATTGGCTTTGACAGAACCTGTGTATCCGCCAGGTATGTTTTGATATCTTCGAAGGCTCGTTGGCATTCACTTATCCAAACGAAGTGGTTTTTGAGGTGGAGCTTGTTGGCCTTGGCCGCCTCTTTGTATCTTCGTGTGTTTGCCTTAATTGCCTCGAAAAATGGACGATTTCGGTCGCCGGACCTGAAGATGAATATGTTCAGGGCTGCCATGCACCCTGTCAGCCTTTGAATTTTTTGGACGGAATTGGGTATACCCATCTCGATTATGCATTGGACCTGTGTTGGGTTGACCTCAATTCCCCGCTGGCTAACTAGGTGCCCCAGGAACTTCCCAGAGTGTACGCCGAAGCTGGTCTTTTTGGGGTTCAACTTCATGTTGTAGTGGCGCAGTATGTCGAAGGTCTGTTTCAGGTGGTCCTCCTTTCTCAAACTCTTGACAACTATGTCGTCCACGTACACCTCCATGGATTCGCCAATGTGTTGGTTAAACATTTTGTTCACCAATCTTTAGTAGGTAGCTCCGGCGTTGATGAGTCCGAACGACATCCTTTCCCAGCAATACATGTTCTTGTTGGTGTAGAACGCCGTGTGTTCCTGGTCATCTGGGTGTAGAGCTATCTGGTGATAGCCTGCAAAAGCATCCATGAATGTCATCATCTCATGGCCTGCAGTGCTGTCCACCAGCTGGTCAATGTGAGGTAGTGGGAAGTTGTCCTTCGGGCATGCTTTGTTCAGGTCTGTGAAGTCAATGCAGAGTCTCCACGTCCCATTGTGTTTCTTCACCAGGACGGGGTTCGCGACCCATTGCGGACACAGAGCTTCCTTGATGACCCTGTTGTCTAACAACTTCTCCACCTCAACAGTCAGGGCCGTGTACTTGTCTGGTCCATACTTTCTTCATTTTTGGCGTACGGGTCTCCTCGTCGGATCTATATTAAGTTTGTGGCAAGCATGTTCCAACGGGATTCTCATCATACCTTCGTGAGACCAGGCAAACATGTCCAGGTTGGCCATCAAGAAGAGCTCCATCCTCGACCGGTACGGTTCAGGTAACTCAGAACCGATGAAAAGTTCTAAGTCCCTTTCCGGGTCCACCGGGAGTACCGTCAACTCTTCCATGGGGGTTGCTTTCCTCTTTTGGCTTTTCCACCTCGGGTCATTGATGAACTCGTCCCACTCCCCTTGTGACATCTGTTCAGGCTCGTGGCCACTACGCGGTTCGAGGTCATCGGGTTGGCTCTCAGCTTGGGCGAGCTCGTCAGCTGTGAACACCTCTGGTGGTCTGTCAGCTTGGGATGGTGTGGTGACTTGGGGAGTCGGGTCAACGTCCATTGGTGTTGGTTCTTGACCTCCCGCAGGTCCCCCACCTTGGGCCTCGTCAGCTACCTCCATGGGAGTAGGCTGCTGTCCCTGCGCAGGTACCGACCCCTGCGCAGGTCTCAACACTTGGGTTTCTTCCAAGTCCTCCATTGGTGTCGGTTGTGTGTCTTGCACAGGTCCTATGCCTTGGTTGATTTCTGACAAATCGCCTACCTCCATCATCTCAGTTTCGACTGAGATGACGTCTAGGATGTTTGGCTCGTCTGCAGGGATCTGTACGTCCTCTTCGAGGACGTGGACTTGTGTAACAGACTTCTTGACCCGGCCATCTTTGATTTGGAGTAAACACTCTCGGACCTTTTTCTGGTCACCTTTTATAGTTCCGGCACCTTTCGGAGTTGGGAATTTTAAACAGTAGTAGTAGGTCGAACACGCCGCTTTGAATTCATTAATAAAAGGGCGGCCAAGGAACCCGTTGTAGGAGGACTACTGGTCGACAACTAGGAAATCTATAAGCCTAGTCAGTCTCCTTTCGGGGTCCTCAGCCGATACAAGTTGGACTCTCAACCTAACACTACCTAGGGGACGGTTACAGCTTCTCCGAACCCCACTATCCTAGCATTGCTAGGTTCCAGATACGACTCAAAATCACCTAAGGCATCCAAGGTGGACTTGAAGAGGATGTTGGTGAATGCGCCGGTGTCCACAAGTAGCCTGTGAACTCGGACGTTCATGATGTTGGCAGTTATCACCAACGAGTCGTTGTGGGGCATCAGTACCCCTTCCAGGTCCACCGTGGAGAACGTCAGCTCGTCAGTAAGCTGTGAGACGGTCCTGGGGCCGGAGCTGCCCTCCTGGACTTGGTTTATGGCCCGGATTTCGGCCTTTCTTTTTCTCTTGGATATGGAGGATCCCCCGTCCAGGAGACCTCCAGCAGCTCCGATCTTTTCCTCAAGGACTAAGAGTTCCCGAGTAGGCTCCATGATTTGCTGAGGTTGGGGAGGTGCCCTCCGTCTGTGATGGGGACCAGGTTGGTCTGCTTCCTCCTCCTCGTCATCGGAGGTAGCCCTCCTCTCGAACCTCGGTCTCTTAGCTGGGGCCTTCTTCACGAACTCGGCTAATTTCCCCTCCTCGTAAAATTTCCAGAGTTACTTGAGGAGGTCTCGGCACTCACTGGTGAAGTGGCCGATGGCCTGATGGTAGGCACAGAATTTATTGGGGTTGAGCTTCGTGAGGTCCTGGCGGATCCGCCTTGGCTCCTCCAGCATGGCCTTGCCTTTGACGGCAGTGAAGACGTGGTCAACGGATACAGTGAGGACCTGATTAAGCTTTTCTTTTAGCTCGTCTCCCTCGCCAAAGGCCTTCAAGTTCCGGGGAGCTTTGTAGGTGCCCCGGACTTCTTCCCGTAGGGCTTCCTTTCCTCGTGGGCACCAACTTCTTTCAGTAGTGCCTCCTGCATAGCCACAAATACCCCCGCCTTGTGGCGGAATTCGCTATAAGTGTTGGGACATGCGAGGTGCATTTCCTTCCAGAGGTCGGTGCCCCTCCTGAGTCCGGCCATCACTGCGATGACCTTGGTATCCTCGTTTACCGGCTCGCCTTCCAGTAGAATTTTGTCGAACCTTTCCAGGTACTGCTGGTCGGTCTCGCCCTCGCCTTGGTGGATGTTGGCGAGTCGATGTTTCTGGGTAAGGTAAGATCCGAACCCAGAGAAGTGGGCCAGGAACTCCAGTGAGAGTTGGCCAAATGAGCAGATTGACCCCAGGGCGAGTGAAGAGAACCATCGATGAGCTCGATCCCCTAGGGTCAGCGGGAAGTTCCGGCACTGGGTGGAGTCGGTGGCGCCGACCGAGATCATGAAGTCCGCGTACTTGGCCAGGTGGACTTTCGGGTCCGATTCGCCCTCGTATGCGGACATCACCGGGAATTGAATTTTCTTCTGGACCGGTGCGCGGAGGATGGCAGGTGCCAATGGAGAGGTGGGGAGAGCTGTGGCGTCAGGTCCGCCAGACTTGGCTGCTACTTGTGCTTGTAGCATTTCAACGGCCTTTTTCAGTGAGGCCAGCTCGTCATCTCGGGTCACCTCAGACGGAGGGTGCTCAAAGGTCGTGCGTCTCGCGGACGCACGTCCTCTGGGGTGACCTCTCAGTGACGGGCTGGAATTGGCGTCCGCCGTGGGGGCCCAGTCGGTCAGTGGCGGGTCTCCTCAGCCTTTCGTGGGCTGATCTGCGTGGCTGCTGATCGGAGTCCCCATGGGACTCAGCTGGGGCCACCGTACGCTCATTCTCTTCGTATCTTGGGCCCAGGCTGCCTTGGAGGACTTCCCTCCTTTGTGATTGGTGGGTGCCAGATGCCCCGGTGTATGCCGACTCCCTTCCCGCGTAGGGAGCAGGACCCTCCTCCACCATTTTGGCCTTACCAGTCCTCTCCCTACGCTGGCGGGCTTGCACCGAACTCACCTCCTGTTCGGTGGGGAGTACGTTGTAGTCCCCTCTGGTCTGGGTGCCCTGAGTGGGCCTGTTCTGCTCTCGGGCTTCGGCATCCAGAACTCGTCGGGGTACTAGGGCGAGTTCATCCTGCTGTCGTTGCTGCAACCTCTGTAGGGTCGCGTTGGTGCGTTGGAGCTCGTCAGGATTGCTGATCAGGTCCCTCAGAGCGGGAGCCAAGTCTTCCTGGGTCACCGCAACTCGCGGAGGTCGAGGAGCTGCGGTGCTCTTCTGGGGAGGTGGTTGTGATGTCTCCACCACCTGGCGTGAGGTCTCCACCTCGGCCTGGTTTTGATCACCCCCTTTAGACCTTCCCGCAGCTGCGGAGACCTGTCCCTTGGTGGCTCGAGTGTTAGCCATTTTTGGGTTTCGGAGGGGGTAACTTGCTGAAGGGCATCGGAGTGGAGGGAGGTCATCGGAGAGGTAGAGGTCGCCGGAGTGGTGGTCGTCCAGCTTAGGCGGAGCTGTGCAAGTTTTCGTCTAGCCTCGCGTGTGACGAATTATCCGAAATTCGGTTTATTCGTGTGCACGCGCGCGTTTGGAAACTCGTTCCGGACCGATTTCATGAAATCTGAAGACTCGGGTTTTTGTCCGGAAATCTGGGTTCTTCGTTCAAGGGATGAAGGTGTATGTGTATCTTCAAGTGTTCTTGAGTTTTATCAAGAACACCTTCAAATCTTCAAACCTTCAACCAAACCCTAACTTTTTCGTTCTTGAGATTTTTAATTTTTCAGGTTCAAAGGCACGCAAAAGCCCTTCCTCTAGCGCCAAATTGTTGATAGAATTTACTGATTGTGTTTGTTTATGTGGCTTTACAACGAATTAATTCTACCAAACAATAATCTTATAATTTTGTGTTCTTGGGGAGGAAGAGAAGAGAGTTTAGAGAGAGGAATATTGTAGTAGGCACTGTATTGATTTTCAGAATTGTGAGAATTGTGTGAATAGTACAAGAGAGGTCTTATTTATAGGTGTGTGAGTGTGAGACGGCACCTTACGAGCCTATGTGGCTTCCGGTGTTGACGAGGGTTCCTTACACTCGTCTCGATCTCTCACACTGTTTCCCCTACCACGTCTCGTCCTACTACTATGCCTTAGACTAGATGGGTCTCATTAAAAACCTCGCCGTAAACCACCCTTGTGGATAAACTGGACGGAGGGAAAAAGTGCTCGCCATCGGGGTCCTATTGACTAACAAGTGAGCTCATGGGCGAGCTCCCAGGGAGCTTTGGTTGGTCGGGCGAGCTCCCGAGCCTTGACCAGATTCCAGAGTATCGCGCAGTGATGTACCACAGTCGGGCGAGCTCTGGTGTACCCACAGACGGGCGAGCTCTGGACCTTCTCCAGCTCGGATGGGCTCTGGAGACCTGGCAAACCTTGGGGATTATTTCTGAAACCGACGTATTAGTTCGCCATATCAACAGCCTATACAGAATGTACGTCAACCTCATAAATTGCACCTCATTTGGACCTTATGATAATGATAGGTGTGCATTTAACTTTAGAACAAAATGCAGAGCTAATGCACCTATTAATGACCGCCCATATAAAATGATGTCATTGTTCTCATATAATCGCCACACATGGCAGAATAAAATAGTCGATATGTATATAAAATGATATCATTGATGTCTATATAGAATGCACGTCAACCTCATAAATTACAATTTATTTGGACCTTATTGTAATACCTAAATTAAACAAATTCAAGATTTTTTTTTTAGTCTAAGAGTTTTAATACCGATTTTAATTTCGTTATTATGAATTGATTTTAGTTTCGATTGAAAAATTATAGTATTTAGAATATGATTAATTGTGGTTAAATTTGTCTTTTAAGTGGTTGATTTTCTTTTTAATTAAAGAATAGGTGGTGTTAGCGCGCCTTGTTCTGAGTGGCCATCAAAAGTCATGCCTTTGAATTGATTTTTTTTAAGCTGGCTACCTTTAAAACCAATCATAACCGAGGCAAGGGAAGGGGCGGGTACCATTGTGTTGAAGGGGAATTAAAAACCATTAAGGTTAAATCGGTCAACATGGGATTAGGAGTTTGTTTGCCTAGCAGCTGATAAATTTTGGGGTAACAGGCCATATTTTCATTCAGAGAGAATAGGTTCTTTTCGAATATCTGGGCAGAAAGAAAGATAGAATATATAAAACAAAGATGTCTTAGGATTAAGCGAATTAAATATCGAGGATTAGCATCGATCATTTGTTGTAAATACACTTTCGTTTACGAAAGTTTTCAACAAATTTAAGGTGGGGATTAGTTCACTGCTTTTAGTTAAATTTTAAAAATGACTATGTTTGTGTATGTATGTTTGCATGAGATAATGTTAATAGTCTATGTGACGATTTGGCCAAAACAATAAATTAAGACAGTCTTTGTGATGATAATGCCTACATGATGAATAAAGTTGTCCATGTCACAATTAGGCCTATAATATGATAATGATAATCTGCTTGCATATATATATATATATATATATATATATATATATTTTGATACTCGTAGTCTACCGATTTTATAACCTTGAACAAATATTTGTATCACTGAGTAGGGGTGAGCACTGTTCGGTTTTAACCGAAAAACCGAACCGAACCGAACCGAAATAAGAATTTGGTTCGGTTAATTTGGTATTCGGTTCGGTTTTGGTTTTAAATATTTAAACTTTTGGTTTTCGGTTTCGGTTTCGGTTTTTAGGGTAAAAAAACCGAAAAACCGAAAACCGAACCGAATTTAAACATATATATATATATATAATTATAATGTATAATACTATTACTAATATATATAAATAAATTAAATAAATATTATATTACATAAATATAATTACATTACATATAGATAAAAAAAATCATAACCCTCAAACCAGTAAGTTACCCCTTCCAAATTCCCTCCCTCACCCTCACGGCGCCTCACTTCCAGAAATTCCCTCCCCCACCCTCACGCCACTCACCCCATTCCAATCCGTCGCCGTCCGCCTAAGCTCACGGCGGGGGACCACCAAATCACCACTTCTCCTCTCCCTGTTTCCGCACACACAATTTTAACTAGTGATATTTCGGTTAATATGGTTATAAACCGAAACCGAACCGAAAATTTCGGTTTCGGTTTTTTCGGTTTTTAATGTATATGGTTCGGTTTTGGTTTCTAATAATAATAAATTCGGTTATGTCGGTTTTGGTGATTTAGTTCGGTTCGGTAACCGAACCGAACCATGCTCACCCCTATCACTGAGTGTGGTTTTGTGCATACTCACCCCTTCCATAAAATATTTTAACAATGGGTTGCAAATGAGAAACGGTGGTGTGAAGATTTAAGTTGTCAAATTGCTATTAATTTTGTTTAAATGCTTGTTCTACACGAACTCAATATTTTTATAAGACTCTAAATTACTTTTGGATATCACCTTACGTGCATATTATTTATAAAGCATTAGCCCTTTGTTGTTACAATAAAATAAGAGGGGCGTTGTTTATTTTTAAAAATAAGTAGATTTGATTTTATTCTCTTTATAGTGGATTTTATCAATTGATTTACGTGTTACAGAATGTGAAAAAAAAAAATTGCAAAGTCATGAAAATTATATGTGTTTAGCACTCTGTTTTCTTTTGAAATGAGTAGTAAAATTGCCCTTTTAAAAGTTGCAGGTTGTAAACAGCAAATTATAACTTCTTGCGATTTGAAATAACTACTCAACATGTGTTTTAAAATATTTGTTAAGAAAGGTTCAATAACTTTATTTTCCAAAACATAGTAAAATAATTCTCATCTAAATTTTATTCTCAATTTTATTTTAACTTAGCATAAGATATTTTGTTATTAAATATTCCTTTAAGTCTTTAATTTTATAAAAAAAATGGTCCACGCTTTAAATTATTCATTTTCAAACTCTAAACCTAAAACGGTAAAGATTAGTATTCAGACAAGAATTTTAATTTATTAAAAATAAATTAATTATTCTATTACTAATTTACCTTAATTATTTTAGGCGCAGATTTATTAGTAGGCGTGCAGTGCATTAATTAACCCACACTTATATTAATCATGAACCCCACTACTATTAATTAACCAACCCACTTCCAACACTTGATATTAATTAAACGGTAACTACATCATTTGAATATCTAGATTCTTAAATTATAATTTATTAAAATTAAATTAATTATTCTATTAAATTATTCTACATCATTTGAATTATTCTCATTCCTACTCATTTGAATTATTTTCATTTGGATATCTAGATTCTGAAATTATAATTTATTAAAATTAAATTAATTATCTATTAAATTATTCTACATCATTTGAATTATTCTCATTCTCATTCCTACGTAATTTGAATTATTGTCATTTAAGTATCTAGATTCTTAAATTATAATTTATTAAAATTAAATTAATTATTCTACATCATTTGAATTATTCTCATTCCTACGTCATTTGAATTATTCTCATTTGGATATCTAGATTTTGAAATTATAATTTATTAAAACTAAATTAATTATTCTACTAAATTATTCTACATCATTTGAATTATTCTAATTTGGATATCAAGATTCTGAAATTATAATTTATTAAAATTAAATTAATTATTCTATTAAATTATTCTACATCAATTGAATTATTCTCATTCTTACATCATTTGAATTATTTTTATTTATTAGTAGGCGTGCTTAATTAACGGTAAGTGCATTAATTAACCTCCACTTATTTTAATCATGAACCCCACTACTATTAATTAACCAACCCACATTCAACACTTAATATTAATTAAACGATAACTTCAAATTTTAATTATTAATAATCAATTAGAATTTGAATATTTGAATGTAATTATTTTACTTATTTTTATAAAGTTTCAATTTCATATTTGAATAAGTGCATACGAGATATTTTATGATGTGTTAATTTTGGATCAAAATTCACTCATTAATTTAAAAATAAGAACAAATACAAATAATTTAATAGATGAATTTGAATTAATTTAAAATATAAAAAATATTTAAATTAACTAAGTTTAATTGTTTGCTTATTAATTATCGTCAAACTAATCAAAATTCATATTTAAATTCATATAGTCAAACTATCAGTTTAATAATATCAAGTCACAAATTTATTTACTCATATTTAAAATATTTTTGGATAAAAAATTACTAATTAATTTAAAAATAAGAACAATCGTCAAACTAATCAAATTTTAATTATTAATAATCGGTAACTTCCAACACTTAATATTAATCAAACGATAACTTCAAATTTTAAAAATTATAATAATCAATTAAAATTTACAATTTCTTACATCATTTGGATTATTCTCATTCGAATACTTCTTATAAAATTTAACTTTCGACTTCTTCAAACATTAAATATATTTAACATTCAATCACTTATGATATATTTTGAATTATCAATATCTACTACCAATATCTTCATAGTGTAAAACACTTAAACAATATAAATACCACTTATACATCATCATTATTATTATTCTTAAGATATATTACAAAGATATAGATCTAATTTCAACTTATATTTAAGTAGTATCAATGTTTCACACTATAAAGTGCGAGTGAACTATTGATAGTGGTACTAGTGTTCATTCTAATTGAATTACTAATCTTCATAATGTGAAACACTTAAACAATATAAATATCACTTATACATCATCATTATTATTATTCTTAAGATATTTTACAAAGATATAGACCTAATTTCCACTTACATTTAAGTAGTATCAACATAGTACTATAAAGTGCTAGTGTACTATTGATAGTGGTACTAGTGTTCATTCTAATTGAATTACTAATCTTCATAGTGTGAAACAATTAAACAATATAAATATCAATTATACATCATCATTATTATTATTATTAAGATATATTACAAAGATATAGACCTAATTTCAACTTACATTTAAGTAGTATCAATGTTTCACACTATAAAGTGCGAGTGAACTATTGATAGTGGTACTACTGTTCATTCTAATTGAATTACTAATCTTCATAATGTGAAACACTTAAACAATATAAATATCACTTATACATCATCTTTATTATTATTATTAAGATATTTTACAAAGATATAGACGTAATTTCAACTTACATTTAAGTAGTATCAACATTAGTACTATAAAGTGCTAGTGTACTATTGATAGTGGTACTAGTGTTCATTCTAATTGAATTACTAATCTTCATAGTGTGAAACAATTAAACAATATAAATATCACTTATACATCATTATTATTATTATTATTATTATTGTTAAGATATATTACAAAGATATAGACCTAATATCAACTTACATTTAAGTAGTATCAACATTAGTACTATAAGGTGCTCGTGTACTATTGATAGTGATACTAGTGTTTATTCTAATTGAATTAATAATCCTCATAGTGTGAAACACTTAAACAATATAAATATCACTTAAACATCATCATTATTATTATTCTTAAGATATATTACAAAGATATAGACCTAATTTCAACTTACATTTAAGTAGTATCAACGTTAGTACTATAAAGTGCTAGTGTATTATTGATAGTGGTACTAGTGTTCATTTTAATTGAATTACTAATCTTCATAGTGTAAAACACTTAAACAATATAAATATCAATTATAAATTATCATTATTACTATTATTATTTAAGATATATTACAAAGATATAGACCTAATTTCAACTTACATTTAAGTAGTATCAACATTAGTACTATAAGGTGCTAGTGTATTATTGATAGTGATACTAGTATTCATTCTAATGGAATTACTAATCTTCACAGTGTGAAACACTTAAACAATATAAATATCACTTATACATCATCATCATTATTAGTCTTAAGATATAGACCTAATTTCAACTTACATTTAAGTAGTATCAACATTAGTACTATAAGGTGCTAGTGTACTATTGATAGTGATACTAGTGTTCATTCTAATTGAATTACTAATCTTCATAGTGTGAAACACGTAAGCAATATAAATATCACTTATACATCATCATCATTATTATTCTTAAGATATATTACAAAGATATAGACCTAATTTCAACTTTCATTTAAGTAGTATCAACATTAGTACTATAAAGTGCTAATGTACTATTGATAATGGTACTAGTGTTCATTCTAATAGAATTACTAATCCTTATAGTGAGAAACACTTAAACAATATAAATATCATTTATACATCATCATCAATAATATTTTTAAGATATATTACAAAGATATAAACCTAATTTCAACTTACATTTAAGTAGTACCAACATTAGTACTATAAGGTGCTAGTGTACTATTGATAATGGTAATAGGGTTCATTCTAATTGAATTACTAATCTTCATAGTATGAAACACTTAAACAATAAAAATATCAATTATAAAACGAATTACAGAATTAGAAAAATTATAAAATGATTTATTGATATTATAAATTGATATGTATCATGATATTATAAATTGATTTGTATCAAATTATTTATTACGAATTATTCATATTACAAAATAAAAGAAAATTGACCAATTAATTTTAAATCAAGAAATTTAATCTATGAAATTAGATTGAGTTTTTTAAATATTAATGAATTTAAAATTTGAAATTTAAAAATTTAAAAATTTAAAAATTATTTATTTCGAATTTTTATAATTAAACCTTTCTAAACCATGAATAGTAATTTTAATTTTTTACTAAACATTTGTCAAATTATTTATTACAAATTTTTTACAAAACATTTGTTACGAATTTTTTACTAAACATTTATCAAATTATTTATTACGAATTTTTTACTAAACATTTGTTACGATTTTTTTACTAAACATTTGTCAAATTATTTATTACAATTTTTTCACTAAACAATTGTTACGAATTTTTTACTAAACATTTGTCAAATTATTTATTACGAATTTTAATTTTTTTAATTAAATTATCACTAGACCATGAATAGTAATTTTCCAGAATCAATTTAATAAGATTCAAGTTTGAATTTGAATTTGAATTAACAAATTGATTTTGTTCTAGTTAATTGTGATATGGAAACATGCGAAGTGTGGTAGAGAGTGAGTATTAATTAACTGTCGGCATAATAATTAACTCTCACCCTAATTTCACTCATCCACAAACCAACTTATTAATTAAAGTGTAAGTTTGAATTTAGGAGAGAGAAAATTGAAGGGTAAAAATGATATTTAACTTGTATCTTAATTTATTATTTCCAAAATTACTCTTATCTGGATGTCTGGATATTTAGTACTGTCCAATCTAAAATTATACATTTTAAAAAATGGGGCATGACACTTATGACAATAATGGGTGTACATTTGACCTTAAAACAAAATGCAGTGCAAATGAACCTACTAGTGACCGTCCCTATGAAATAATGTCATTGATGTGCAATATATTCTCGAATAATCCGTCATACATGATTGAAAAAAATAGTTGACGTGCATATATAAAAGAATTATGTCTCATCTAAAAGTCTGAACTTATAGAAGGGGGAGCCTAAAGTCTGATATCATGAAAAAGATCGGCTTCATCTAAAAGTCCAAATATATAAAAGGATGTGGAATCAATTCATTTATTTGATTTTTTTAGATATATAAAATAATATTATTAATTGACGTGTGACATATTTTCGTATAATCCATCTCTCATAAGAGCAAAAATAAGTGATGTGCATATAAAATAATATCATTGATTGACAACATATCCTCGTATAATTTGCTACACATGGCAAAAAATATTGATGTGTACATAAAATGTTAGTTATCAATTGACGCTTGACATATATTAAAAATCTGAAAAACTACACAAATTATTACTAAAAAGTTACACTATTAAACATACACTTTTCAGTAATAACATGTGTAACTTTTCAGTAGTATTTTTTGTAACTTTTTTAAAATAAATTTTAATTTCACGGTGCAACTGGTGCATACAAGACTAAGCCTATTTTTCTGCTTGTCTACTATTATAGGAACAATATCACCTAAACACTTTTTGAGTTCTATTTTATATTCTATAATTTGGATTTATGGCAAAATAATATCACCCCACCTATACTACTTTGGGTGTTCCACCATCTTCATGTAGAATACGTAGATGATAAAAAAAAAAATAACGGATTTTTTATGTTAATTGTCTTTGGTCGAAATTTTCATAAAATATTTTCCTACTCTTCCAAAAGTACGAAATCATCTTAATCAACAAAATTAATTTGGACCAAGTAATTATTCAACCCAGCGTGGTGAAATTCAAGGTTATATGCCCGCATTAACTCAATATAAACTACAGTGATATTAACAAACAAGTCACATTTGGATTTTAAACAAAATCTATATATATATATATATATAAATAAACAGCACAGTGCGTGTGCTGCACCTCTCCCGCACAAAAAGTTTGGCGCGTGTCAATGGCCTTTAATTAAATGCACATTGACTTGGTCGTATGTGAATTCACACAATCTCACACCTTTTATAATAAATAAATAATTACTACTAGCAGTAAAGTGATCTTCACAGTTTTCCACACATGACTATTTACTATTTATGGTAAATTATTTTAATTCATATACTTCCTCCGTCCCAATATTTTTTCATAGGTGGAGTCTTTATAAGTGGAGTTTCAAGCATATTTAAAAAAAGTTAAGTATGTGAGTGTGAAATTAAATAATAAAATATAAAAAAGTATACTTTATTGACTTTGTGAGTGTGTGTTATTTTCTTTTTTTGGGTGTGAAAAAAGAGTTGGGACGTCCATATAAAAAAAGTGTGAAGTTTATCTTGGAACAGAGGGAGTATATTTTTTCGATTGTTTTAAATTTTTTTTTAATTGTGTACTTAATTCTGGTTTAAATATTGTGCTGCCGTAGTTATTTGTATTATTATACGTTATTTACTTATTGGGATAATTTCTTTAAAATCTATATATAAATTTAATAAAATTCTTTCATTTTATTCTAATTTAGTTTTGAATTTCAAATAATTTAAATAAATTACTATTTTTAAATATACTGCAAATTAATTTTCTAGGCAACTCATTTTTGTCCTTAATATGTTTTCTATTATATCATATTAAAAAATATGTTGTTCAATTACGCGGATGTGTCACTTCGACAAATCTTATTGATCTGAGATGTAAAATAAATTTACTGTATTTAAAGATGATGATTTATTTATAAATATTTAAAATTTTAGACTAGATTGTCCTTAAATGAAATTAGGCAAAGATATAATTTGTAATTAAACAAAATAAGTGCTGATTTAATTTATAATTATACGAGATGTAGTAAGTTAATTTTTATTTTATTTTATTATTAGGTATTATTATTATTATTATTATTATTATTATTATTATTATTATTATTATTATTATTATTATTATTATTATTACTGTCATTGATTTATGGTTGGAAGATAATATTTTAACTTTTTTTTTTTTTAAATGTGAAGTACATTTAATTAAAACAAAAAAAAAATCTCAAACCATTGAAATACATAATGTCATGGTGTGTATAAAAAGATTAAATATTTCTTAATGATCATTTAAAAATTCATTCATAACATCATACTATTAAGAGTGAATCCAGATTTATTCGTAATTATTGCTAAGTAATTGCAGTAATTGCTATGCACAATGGACTTGCATTTGAATTACATATATCATTTAGATTAGTGATATTTTATTTATGATAATTGTGAATAATTTTTTATTATGATTTGGTATGAGGTGCAAGTGTCGGCTAATTTAGGGTACAAATCGAACCATCCACTAACAGGAGTTCCAATTATAGTCAGAGCATAGCTTTCTAAAGATTGATCCAACACGTGAACTGCTAGCACATGATGTTTAGAACTTGAGAAGTATAGGGGGACATATTTATACGCCCCAAATTTACACCAACAGACCTACTACTGGGAATTATATATTGAAAATAGAGTACTAGAATTTTAGAATGTTTGAAAGGCCGTGCATGAATGTTGATAAAAATAGTATATTTTTTGTATAAAAACAGATCGAGGGAGATTTAAATTAACATCAATGAAGAATCATAGTCGTTTATTTATTATATTATATGAGTCAAATGATGAAAGTAATTTACTCAAGTGATGAAACTGCTTCAAAGGATTTAAGGAAAGGAAGGCCCAGTAAACCATTGTACAGATTAGGCTAATCCACAATGACAAATTCTATTAGCCTAGTGATCCTAATCATATTGTCCTTGCAGTAGACGAGCTCGACAGAAAACTTGATTCTTCTGTAAGGGGTAACAGATATGTCCCTGAAACCCTTGAGAATAATGTTGAACGACTTGATATAGGTGGTGAGATTCCCCATTGGGTCAAGGGCGGATTTGAAAATGATGTTGCAAAAACAATCGTTATCCATGAGCATTCTTTTGACTTGCATCCCAAGGATTTTGGTCGAGATGACCAGCGCATCATTTTTGGGGCAAAGGATGCCCTCACGATCATCATTAGAAAAGGTGATAACCACACCTTTGGCAATGCTTGGCCCAGAGATGTCGACCAGATTGATTTGATCGAGAGCTCGTAGCTCCACCTTTTTCCTCCTATTTGAGGTTTTGATGACTGGGGTCAATCCTCTAAGGGTGCCTCCTGCTCGAATCATATTAACAAGCCCCCTACTCCCAAAGGGGGAGTGTCATCAAGTAGATCATCATTGTCATCCTCATCATTGAGCTAAGTGACATTCGGGTTCTGGCGCGTGCGGCCTCTGTCTGCTCGTTCTTGCCGGGGGAATCCTGTCCATCACGAACCTCTCTAGGTACTAGCCTTTTTACGAACTCGTTAAGGCATCATTCTCATACAACTTTCAAAGTGGCTTTAGGAGGTCACGACAATGGCTTGTATTGTGGTCTAGGTTGTTATGATAAGCGCAAAAATGTTTATTGTTAGGGTTAGGCGGCACCTGGCGTAGGGGTTGGGATGATCGAGTATATTTTTTCCTTTGATGGCGTTGAAGATGAAAGTTGGGGTTTCATTTAGCTTATTGACTATGACGTTAACGTTTGCGTCATCATCGAAGTGCTTAAACATGCTCAAAGTCTTTGCTCGTCCCCCGCCGTTCTTCTTCTTTTTGGATGAGGTTGAAGAGGTTTTAGCTGGAGGTGTCTCTTCCTTGGTTTTGCCCAAACGATGGGCGAGAAGTTTCTAGCGATTAATGAGCTCTCCAGCTCGGCACCTAAGCTCGGCGTATGTCATCGGGATATCTTTTGTAATGGATCAAAACATTGACGAATCCCCTCGGAAACCTGCCAGAATAGAGTGCAGGGCTAGCTCTTCACTGACCGTCTCTCCACTGAGGATGACCTCCTCGATCCGGTTGATATACTGCTCATCTGTGTCTTCTTTAGTCTACTTCACTCTCATTAGGCGATGTCGGCTCTCTAGTTTATTGATCTTTGCGGTGAAACAGGAGACAAGTTTTTCCCCGTGATCAGTGAAATTAATGATCAATCTGGTGGGGAGGTTGGCGTACCATTTATGAAAGAGCTTACCCAAAGTTAGTGAGAACTGTTGATACTTTGTTGCATCTGAGTCCCCTCGTCATGTCATGTAAATCCTGTACTTGGACAAGTAGGTCTTCGGATCCATTTTCCCTTGTAAAGAGGAGCTTGGAGAGGAGTGATTTTGGTCTGGACTGGCACGCACTCCAATGTGATGGACAATGGCTCAATCTCTGTGCCGAACCTTTTAGGGAATCATCCTCCCTCGCATCCATCTTGCCCTTCACCTCATCAAGGCATTTTTAGAGAGCTAGTATGAGTGACTGTTGGCTACCTCCTATAGCCGAGTTGTCTATATGGTTAGGGGTATGACCCCTGTGTTGCTAATGGGGTGAACTCCAGGCCCTAGTCGGTCGAGGGTTGAGATCCTCGTGTGATCATATCTGAGAAAGGCACTCTACATACTGTTCAGTCTTTTACGCACCGAAATGCGATATTCAGGCTCTCGGATGCGTGACGCACTCAAGCACAAAAAAATACTAGGGATTTCTCTGTCGATAGGCCTGAAGATCTCTTGGAGAGATCTTCGCCTAGGCAGCTGAAAATCGATCTCAAGTGAAATTCCGATGTCTTGACGCTCTTGGTGGCCCTATTCTTCTTAAGCTTCTGCTCCCATTTGCGGGTCTTAAACCTGCTTTTTAGCTTGGTTTTGTGAGCCCTTGGGCTGCCCTCATCTCTTTGTTCTTTTTTCGTAGTTCTCTTATCGCTGTGTCCACCTCCTCCGAGGATTTGAAATCTTCCAAGTGCACCGGCCTACTCTCCTTCGTGAACTGTTCAGGTGCATCAGATTTTTCTCTGCCACTACAGTGATATTAGGAAAGGACAAGACCTCCGTTAATAGGACGCTCGGGTCAAGCGGTGTCGCACTTGATGGCTCTAGTGGATTGGACGGTGACACGACATCGTTGCCTTTCCAGAAGGCTGTGCAGAATGTTTTGACTTTGCCATGGGGGCGAAAATATGCAAGATGATAAGAGAGAGAGAGAGAATTTGAAAAAATCAGCGGGATTTTTTAGGAGATTCGGTGTATTTCAGAGATCATGGGTGATTTTTATGGAGGTTTCCCACAGACAGCGCCATTTGTTGGACCTGTAACAAATGTTGGGAGTTGTTGAACAAAAAATAGTATATCTAGCAGGATAAACTCTGAATAAAACCAATTTGACACCAAGATTTGCCTAGTCCTTATATTGCAAGGACTAGGACTTTAAAATATGTCTGTAATTATAAGCTAATGATTCATTTCTCCTTTTCAGCTTCTGAGAGCTGATATTTATATGTTGTGGGGGACAGTGTGGCTTGAGTGGGTCAAGCTCACATGGTCCCCCTAGTCTATTGCTTAGGTCCCTGATCGTGCTCCGCGTTCAGGGCGTCCTGCGTAGCCCCTTGTCTCTTATACTATTCCACTGAGAGGGTGCCACGTTTACGAAATTCAATAATAGTATAGTACTCTTCGCCATATGCATAGGGCGCGCCTAGGCTGATTTTGTTTTCCTCGGAGATCTCTTGCATGGAAATCCTGCTCGGACCTAGAAGACGAGTGTCCTTGCTCGGAGATCCTCAAACCCGGCCTGGTGCTTGTGAGGACTCTACTTATCACTTGATCGTGAGTGGTTGCTCGCATATTGATGGTGTCTATCTCCCGATCATTGCTCGGATGTTCAGCGGTTGAGACATCGCGCCGTGTAGACGTGGCACTGCTCGGGATTGCTCGTCTGCCTTTGCTAGTGCTACGACCTCAATGACCTCAGACATCGGGTGGACCTTTAATCCGGCGTGGTCCTTTTGGCCTCTTAGATGATATATATGACCCATAATAATTGTCCCCCCCAAAGGTTGGTGCTCGGGTTCCTCGGGGACCAAGCTGGATTCGCACGTTTGGCCTTCGAGCTCGACCCAACGAACAATTACCGAGGGTTACGATCATGAATTATTAGGGTATTGTCAGTTAGAGCAGTCTGTAGTCCTGGTAAGTACTTAGTGACCCAGACGTCGGGTGAGCCTTTAATCCGGGGTGGCCCTTTGAGCCTCTTGGATGATATATTTGGCCCACAACAGGAACATAATGACTTTTCTTTTTGTTAATGATGATAAAATGACGGGAAAATAGGCATATGCTATTATGTTATTATATAGATATAGATATGCAAATGCCTCTATAAAATATTGTAGGATGTACCAATAAAAAAAATACATAATAGATTATGAGATGGAGGGAATAATATTAAGTAATATATATATATGTATACATAAAGTGCGATTGTGGTAAATTAAATATCTACAAAATAAACAATAATTAAACTTAATTTTGTACACATTAAGTGCACCGTAAAATCCAAGTTTATCTTTATAAGGTCACTCTATTATTATTGAAAAGTTGCATTTGTTTACACTGAAAAATCACCCCAAGTTAATTAACTTTTCAGTGTATACAAGAGTAACCTTTCAATAATAACAAAGTGACTTTTTAAAATACACTTGAATTATATTGTATAATTGGTGTAAAATAGAATTACTATAATAATTATAGTTATTTCTTGTATGAGGAATTTTTTAAGGACTAGTTTGTTTTGTAAAATTGAGAGATATTTATATTTTTATTATGAGGCACACTCATGTGAAACGTTTCACGGTGTGAAACATACCATATTAAAATTTGCGGATTCTTAACCGGGTAGGGTCGGATTTGGTCTTTTTTTTTTTTTTAAATCGCAACTATGATTCCAGATTTTTTTTTAGTCCCAGATATGTTACAATTTAGTCAAATGCATGTTACTAATAGGCAAAATGTGTGTTACAAGTAGATTAAATGTTGTTTTCTTTACATATATTCATTTGTTTTTGTAGAAATAACATTTTTTCATACAATCTAATAATACATGTGTGTTACTATAAAAAAATATTATTTTTTTCATAAATAGTTATGAGAAAATAATATATTTTCTTATAGTAACACACATTTTGCTTTTGTGTTATATGAAAAATTATTTATTATATAAAAATAAATGAATATATATATAAAGAACAACATTTCATAAGATTGTAACACACATTTGCTCCCCTATTTGTGTTACAATATGGGCAAATGTGTGTTACAATATGGGCAAATACGTGTTACTGTAAGAGAAAATGTACTTTTATAAGAATAAGTATGTGTTTTTTAATTTAATCATCATTCTTTTAAATTTAGATATATTGATTCATATATTAATACATTTTTGTTACTATTTTATATGTATTATTATATAAAAATAATTATTTCTATACAAATAAATATTTATGAAAAACCAATATGTTTTCTTATAGTAACACACATGATTTTTCTTTTATATTATGTTAAAAACTATTTGTTTTATAAAAACAAATGAATATATGCAAAATAACAACTCTTTATAAGATTGTAACACACATTTGCTTTAATAGTAACATATATTTGCTCCCTAATTTGTGTTACAATATGGGCAAATGTGTGTTACAATATGGGCAAATACGTGTTACTGTAAAAGAAAATGCACTTTTATAAGAATAAGTATGTGTTTTTTAATTTAATCATCATTCCTTTAAATCTAGGTTTATTGATTCATATATTAATATGCCAGAAACAACTTTCGACCACGGAGAAAAGACCACGGGTATACATTCTGGCCGTGGTCTTAAGTGGCGAACCCGTGGTGTTAAATATCCCCGTGGTCTTAAGTTCAGTGCTCACACTATAAGACCACGGGTTTAATCTTCCGTGGTCCTTTTTCGTGGTCTTAAATTCAAGTACATTACAAAAGACAACAGGAATAAACACTGTGGTCTTTTTCCGTGGTCTTAACTTTTTTTAATTAAATAAATACAAATTATATTTCATTTATATCTAATATTATAATATTTGAATACCTAAGCCCTAAATCTAAGTACACGACACTTCAACATAATCTAATTCCTATCTCAGTTCACGATGCCTTTCACGCCGGAAACCTAGCCACCGCGAGTCCACCACCGAACTCTGCCCCTTCCCTCCGACTCAGATGATGTTTCTCTCTCTCCTAACTCTGGCGCAACCCTCCCCTTTCCCGTCGACTCAATAAAATCGAGAAATAGAGAGGGGTGCATACTCCGCCTCCACCGGCTGTGGTTCCGGCTCTATCTCCTGCTCCACCTTCATCGTGAGTCTTGCTGTGTGAGGTCGCAATCCACCGTCTAATCTTGCTTCTTGTAGCCTTGTTTGCTCCACTTACGTCTCCTCAATCGCCAACGACAACTCTTTTCAGGTTAGCCTTTGAAAGCTATTTTTGCATTTCATCTCTGAATTTCTCACCGATTTTAACTCTTTTATAGTGTATATCGCTGTACTTTTTCAATTCTCCATGGCTCTCTGATTTGTGGTTTCGATTATCTCTGCTCCCAAATGACCTATGTTCCCTAAGAAAGATATTCAATTCTCGCTTTTTACTGGTATTTCTATATTTGATTGGCCATATTTCCAATTAAAAGGTTAGGTGTGTTCAAGAATTTTCAGTTATTTGTTTAAGATGTTATTAGGAGTATTTTATCTCAGTTATAAACCACTATTGGTTCAAGGAACTTATGTTTTAAAAGGGTGTTCAATTTACTATGCATATCACGTGTTTGATGAAATACCCCAGTTAAATCTTTGTGTTTTTTGTATATCCCTTTTATCTTGATTCTCAATTATTAATAAATAATACATGCGTATGTTTATGTGTGATATATAATCACACATTAAGATGTTATTATGTGTGATATATGTCTCTGTTATTATGTGTAATATATAATCACATATTTAGATGTTAACAGCTGCTCTATAGGCTTTAGTTTGTCATTGTATGTGTGATGTGTCTGTTCATTAATTATATTAATGTCTATGAATTATAAAGATATAAAAACTATAATATGTGTGTATGCTCTATGTGTGTATAGTTGTGCTTTTACTGTATCTGTGCTTAGTTGTGATTTATGTGTGTAAAAAAGTGTGTGTGTAATCACTGTATGAATCTATTGTAGTACATGAGATCTTTTTAATGTATAAGGAATTTATGATGTATAGTGAGCAGTAAATATGATGCATAAAAATGGTGTTAGATCTTTTTATCAAACAATATATGATCAAACAATTTTTTTAAAAAAATATGCCCAAAATAAAAGATGAAATCTAGTCTGTTTCTTTATTTGCTTAATTTCTCTGTTTTTTTATTTGCTTTCAAATTTGTTTTCCATTTTGGAATCTTTAGTCTTTGTTTTGTTGTTGGAATTGGACCTAAAATATTGAATTCAGCTATGTATTATGCGAATGATATCATATATGCTGGTTTTTGTATTCCACTATGTGTTCAATGGTGAATTCGGTCAATTTCATAAGTTTCATGGTGACGATTGCAGTAAACAGAAACCGAGCATCAGGTATAAAAGAAGGTCAAATCTCCCTGATATCATTTATTTTGGACACAGGTACTCTCTCACTATAGGCGATTCGAGCAACTTAGGTTTAGAGACCAAATTACATGCTAATGGAAGAAAGATTAATGAACAATGTCTTTGATGAGTGGTACATGTCATGAGTCTGCTTTTTTGACTTTAAGTGTATGATGTGCCAATCTAAATTTTATTCTGTATGTCTCTGTCATTTTGCTCGTTTTGCACTCGCGAATATGTTGATTCCTCTGTGCTTTTTATCTGTTTCAAACCTATCAGATTTTTAGCATATTCGTTCAGTCATTTAGTCTTCATCTCTTTCAGCGTCTTCCTCTTTCCCCTGTTTGTGCACAAGTCTCAGTTCCAGATCCATTCCTACATTAAAATATACAAGAATTTAATTTATGTTAGCTGTTAATTTAAGGTATCTTCAAGGATTCTTATTTATTACCATTTTGTAATAGAACACTCATGTTTGAAAAATAATTTTCAGATTACTTATGAAAGGCAGCACAACCATGATCCACTTAGGACTGTTTCCACTTCTCAATGTCAGAGCGAAAGGTTGAACGAGGGAAGAACTGCCAATTCAACAACTTGTAATGATTTAATGAAAGATACTGTACTAGTAGTAGATGACAAAGATCCCATTGAAACAGTTTCTGAAAGAAGGTAAATTAACATCTTCGTCTATTCTCGTTTGCTCTAATAATTTGATTTACATGAAGCGTGATTTCTTGGATATGCAGAAGCTTTGAAATAGGGGCGTCCATGCCAACTTCATCTTTTGTTACATATGCTAAGATTGTGTTGCAGATAAGAAGTGCAGTTGATCGGTTGGATGATGGATACAAATGGAAAATATGCGGACATCTTGTGCCCAAGGGGCATACTTACCAAAGGTGCAACGTTCACTAAATTATATACTCTTCTTCTTTGATCTAAATCATTTAACAAAATGAAAGGCTCATATATGAATGACATAGGATTTAAAGTATGGAGATGTTTTGCAAATGTGTCCAAAAGGTTCTTTGAATAATAACAAATTGGACATAGAAAAGAAAATTGGACGAAGAAATTGATTGTGAAAACAGAGAGATGCCTGAATACATGTTAGTAGATTAGACAGCAGCCCTGATGAAAGTTTCCACCTACTGTAAGAATTTATACATGTAGATCTATCACTTTTAGCACGTGCTTTGTATTTTGTACTTGTGTCTTGTCTAAAAGAATTTGATGTCAATAATATTGAGTTTTTAGAAGTAATTAGTAAGAATATTTGCATGATCTCTGTGCATGTAATATTTTGATGTATGAGAGAACTCGAACAAACACAAATGCAAGATCATAAATACACTTTTTTAAAAATTATTTTCCTGTTGAGTTTGATATGACCTGGGTACATAACTTATGTTAATTATCATAAGTACTTAAATAGTTATAATTTTGTGGCCTTATGTTCCCCCTTTTTGTAAGATAATATTCGAATGGATTTTGTAAACTAAAAGACAACTTTTGCTTTTATTTAAATAATTATCCTCCACCTCTTTTCTTCCCTTCTTTTGACATAGTCTTTGGAGTGAATCTTTACTAGAACCTCCATGTGATTATATTTGCATTTGTATTTTCTTATTTTTTTAAATTCACAAAGTAACTGCCCCTCTGTTTCAAGATAATATGGGGAATTAGTTCTTACTGACAAATAGCGTGTCCTTTTTTTGCCAATTAAAAGTATTATATTTTACCAATTAAATCTGGACTTTGTGTTTATTAGGATAGATTAATTAGAGAATATTACTATGTTTAATTTTTCTTTAAGAGTATGTTGTGTATGATTCATGGAAACACATTATCAAGGTGTATATCTAAACCACCAACTACTGATCATGATCATATGTCATTTACATTAATTTACACAAAATTGTATTTTTTTTTAATGTGCTTAACTCATGCATGTTTAATTAAAATATATATTAATATAATACTAATTGGAAATAGACCAATTTGTAAATAATTATTTAGATAATCCTGCACTTTCATTAGTTTCAAGCTTCAAGCTAAAGCTCCAAATTCTATGAAATTCCACACACACACATGAAATATTAATTAATTTCCCAAGACGGATGGAGATGTAGAGTATGTTTTAGCTAGCTAAGCTAGTCAATACTAATAATACAAGTCAAAGCTCTAGACCGACCTACTTTAATTAAACCTAACAAAATATTATGATTAAAGTAAAAATATATATAATAGTATTATCAAAATCATGTAATGATTTAAATTTTATATTATAAACAAAATTTACTTGAGAATAACTCTTTACATTATAATTTGATCAATTTGCTTGACCCAATGCCTGCAGGAAGGATCTGAATAGAGGAGGCACACCACACCTGTTTCTATCCTTATTGAAATTTTACTATCCTTAAAAGAGGTATTCTCGCCATTTATATATGAGCTCTGATAGACTTTGATAGATTTTTATTAGTACATGTATTGCATGGTTTCCTACTTTCCTTGAACTTATATTAGTACATGTAAGAATTTTATTTGTTATACTAATACACTAACTAGTGAATTTATTGCTAAATGATAAAATTATTGTGAATTGTAATATATATTTTTTATTATTAATTGTTGTAGGGCCTTTAAAATCTTTAATGCGAATGCCACAATTAAGAGGCCGAAGAAAAACAGTACTTGGAACATAATCAAGGTAGCAAATATTATATCTAATTATTTATGATACCTACATATGCGTATATTTTTGGTGTGTTGAAGATGATTATGTGGATATTTCTATGTTGATGAATTTTATATTTTATTGGTTGAGTTGAGGGTGGCTAAAGAGATCGTGTTCACTTCACTTACTTTAGAAGTAGAGAATATGGTTTGTCTAAATGGATTTTGATGGATTATGTACAATTATGTTTAATTAGTTGATTTGATGGTGGTTAAACGAATGTGTTATGTATTATTAGTTAGATTTTTTTGTGTATATGAGATTAAATAATTCTTTGATTATGTTCAATATTGTAAGTTGAGATTTTATGATGTTAATTAATGTTTGAGTTTATTTAATTAAATGGTTTAATTATATAACATATTCATTAATCAATATTTTTTGGATTGTTTTTACTTTTACAGTTTCCACAAAAGGATTACTCTGAAAAAGACATTGATGATGTTCGAGAGGAGTGGGCTGACTGCCTGTCAACATACATGGAAAACTGATGAGCAGTACTTCAAGCGGTTGAAAGATGAAAAGTTTACTAGTTATTTATGATTGGAAACATTTGATTTGGAAAACTAATGACCAATTTATTTTGACTATGTATTGATGTTACGTAAAGAGTTGTATGATTGATTTGTAATATTAATATGCATTGTTATAATGATTTAATTTTAAAAACAATATTATTGCTCTACGACCACAGGAAAAAAAATCGACCATAAATGGACTACATATGCTTTTGACAACGGTTTAAGATACATACAACAATGGGTAAAATTTATGGTAAAAAATACCTACGACCACGGGGATTCCCCGTGGTCATAGATATTTCCCACCGTGGTAGATGGGCTGGTGGTTGTAGCTCTACACTTTTGACAACAAATTTTTACCGTGGTCTTAAGTGGTTAAGACAACGGTTATAATTAAGTTACGACAACGGATTTTTACCGTGGTCTTACGTGGTTAAGATAATGGGTATTTTAAAGTTATGACAACAGTTTTATACTGTGGTCGTAGGTGGTTAAGACCACGGGGATTGTGAAGTTATAACAACGGTGTTTCACCGTGGTCTTATGTGGTTAACACAACGGGTATTTTGAAGTTATGACAACGGTTTTTTACCGTGGTTGTAGGTAGTTAAGACCACGGTGGAAAACCCCGTGGTTAAAAGTATGGAGCTACGACCACCCCTCCATCTACCACGGTGGAAAAACACCTACGACCACGGGGAATCCCCGTGGTCGTATCCCTTTTCTGGCATAGTGTATGTGTTATTATATAAAAAATAATAAAAAATAATACACCTTTTTACTATTTTGTATGTGTTATTATATAAAAAATAATTATTTATATACAAATAAATAAATATTTATGAAAACCAATATGTTTTCTTTTTTTAACACACATGATTTTTCTCTTATATTATGTTAAAAACTATTTATTTTATAAAAACAAATGAATATATGCAAAATAGCAACCTTTTATAAGATTGTAACACATATTTGCTCAAATAGTAACGTATATTTGTTACCCAGTTTGTGTTACTACATGCGCAAACATGTGTTACTATAGGATAAAATGTATTTTTCTTAAGAACAAATATATATTTTTTTAATTTAATCATCATCCCTTAAAGCTAGATATATTGATTCATGTAATAACACACTTTTTACTATTTTATATGTGTTATTATAAAATAATTATTTATATTCATTACTTATGAAAATGTAATGTTATTTTCTTATAATAACACACATTTTGCTCTTACATTGAATGAAAAAATGTTATTTCTACAAAAACAAGTGATACATATGTAAAAAATAACATTTGGTCTAATTGTAACACACATTTGCCTAAAAAGTAACATACTTGAGAGCGAAAAATTTAGAAATTGTGTTTGCGCAAGAATTTGAGAAAATTACCCAAATTCGACCCGACCCGACCCGATCATGGATTCGCAAATTTTATGAATATGGTATGTTTCACACCGTGAAATGTTTCATATAAGTTTTTTATTATTATTATATTTATTTATTCTATCTTTGATTAATGTCATAAACATTTATATCAATATTCACATTAAAAGAGATTGGTTCATAAAAAAAATTATTTATTAATTCAATCCATTAAAACCAAACTAAATTTGATGGATAATTTTAATCTATCGAAGAATACAATTGTCCATGTGTCCAAACATCCCCTTTCCCTACTCTGTATAAATGTTATAAACCCTAACGCCCTCTCCACTCCAGTCGCCGTCTCAGTGCTGGCATAAGAGCCACACCGCCGCCTGTTAGCATATCTGCTCTCAATATGTAAACAAAACCGAAAAGGTGGAAGGATCTCGCCGCCGATGGCTCTTCTCTAATGCTTCTTCTGATTTTTTATTTTATAAATTTCTGGCATAGAAACAATCCCTGTGAGGAACTTTATATGTTTTAAATAAAAGTAGTGGCCTGATGTTCATTGATGAAAACATTGTTCTGAGGGATTACTTTATGTTTTGTCTTTGTTAAACTCTGATTTTGGCTTTGTTCAGCGGCACGGTGTTTATTAATTCTAGATTGGCTGCATCCATCCTCCGTACGTGAATTCATTTTTCTTCTCTTTTTTTATTTTTGGTTCAAGGAAACACGATTCAAATTCGAAAGCCAACACGATTCATTTCCCACAAACCCCCACAGTTCTGTTGATGCGAAATTGGTTTCGGGGGGGTGTTTTGCATTTGTTCTCTTGAAATTTTAAATGTTGCGTGGCAAATTTTTTTATCATTTTTCCGATCTGTAAATTTATGGTGGGTCTATTTCAAGAAAAATACAGTATTTCAATGGCTCCCTTACCCAATCCATAAAAGAACAGTTGTTCATGTTCCCTCCTCTAATTTGCCAATCACCACCAAGGCCTTGCTTTTTGCTTCATTCAGTAATAGCTTACGGCCACCAAGAGAGAGTTTTTTTTTTTTTTTGTGGGTTTTAAGTGGTTTTTGATAGTTTTTAAATTTTAGGTAGCTTTGAAATGTATAAGGTGGTGATGATTTTTTAAAATTAATCTTTAAACTGTTGAACTAGAAGTGGTTCTTAAACTTTCAAAATTAAAATTCTTAGTAAATTACCATATTTTTTTTAGTATCTATTTCATTTATTGTCTTCTTTCACTAGTTTCATTTTATAAGCAGTAGTTATATTTTCCTGCCCAAGTGAAATTTGAACAACGCTCCTAAGTATGTAAGATAATTTTATCATAAAAACGTAGTTTTTGTTTTATTGGAATTCTTTTATTAATAAAATGTGGAAATTTATATGAAATGTTTTAATAAAAATAGAAGTCCAATATTTTATAAAACAAATGAGGGCTGACGAGCAATAGTGAAGAGATACTAAATAAAATAATTAAATCATGACACCAAATCTGAGATTCCGACCGCACATTATAGGAAATCATAAAGCTCAACTAGAAGAGATTGAATTGAGATGGAACTTCGTACAACATACTAACCCGATCAGAAACAAGATCCACCTGGGAATCAAAATTGACCAACTATTGCAAATCCTCCGACAATGCACCATAAAAATGCATCCTCTCCTCTCCCCAAGACCCGTCGCAGCATCACCCGACACACTAAACCACAAACACCACAACTCAATCTCGTAAACGAAACAATGTAAGTCCCACTTACAATGACACCCACCAAACAGGAAAAGATAACAATACGTTTCAAATCAAATAGTACGTTCCAAAGACAACCTAGGACTGCTCCCATCATGATGAGATCCACTACTTGATAAAGAGAAATCTCTAACACTGATGTTCTCACCAATCTTGATCATAACAAAGAAAAGCACCCTATACACAACAACCATGTCAAACAAGATGTCAAAATCAATCTACTTTGAATACCGGTACCCCATCTCCACCTACCATATATCCTTCAAGATTGTTTCACCATCAAGGATTGAAGGCTGCCCAAGTTGATGATTAGAGAATGTACGGCCTTCAAATTCATTTTTGTACAGTCCTTGATAAGCATACTTGTGGAATGCAATGTAGTACATGGGATATTTTCAGAAGATCTTGGGCAAATCATGTGGCAATTGAAAGAAGCCACTGCTTAATATCATTAGGCCTTGAATATCAGCACCTACAATGAGGCCTAGTAGGAAATTTGGCATCAAACATGCAACGATCATCATCAGGCTCTCCACTAGCATCATTCAAGCAAATAGTATCGAGGCGAAGTATAAAAACGACGTGCTCCCTTCATGAAGGCCCACAGTGAAGTACATGATTGCGCTCGGAATTGCAGAGATGAGCATCAAGAACGGGGTTGGAAGAAACCATGTTTCCAATCACAAACGCTCCCGCCCCATAGTGACCGTTCAATCTTTCGTGTCGAAAAACCTACAAGGCCGATGACATCGTATATTATTCAAGAATAACACTTGAGTGCCACAACTTTGTATATAAAACACATTTTCCTTAAAAATGTGCCGTCCCGTAGGGTGGAAATTTCTACGGGATGGAGGGAGTATTCCTTTTCCTTTCATCCAATCTTCCACGGACAATATTAGACATGGATGGGAACCTTCTTGGGCCCCGCTACTCCATTGCTTCTATGAACATTTTTCCTCTTCTCCTTTCCTCTCATTCTTTTTTCGTTTACTTGGGTCAAGTAGGATATCCATACCCAATCTTTATATAAAGTAATTATATTAAGTTTAATTAAT
>JAPKLY010000096.1:77337-90518 GCA_026898435.1 Prunella vulgaris
TCAAAACCTCTCTTAAAAACTCTTCAAATGACTAAAGGATTGAAACTCTGAAAATCTTTATTGAATAACCAAGAACATTACTAATACTTTACTAAAGCTTCATCCCTAACTCTAGTAAAATATTTAGCTACTCATACTAATACAATAAGAACTCATATTTCTAAGAGATATACTAGACTAAGATAGAAGGATTACAAGGAAAATGGGATGCCTTCAAGGGTTGCTAAAGGGCTCTTTATATAGGCCTCCAAATAGTGAATCATGGAGACTTTAGCAACCAATTCATGTGACCTGTAAATATCAGTAATTTAATTGCCCTTGCCGTCTGAATTTCATCTTGACTTCTGAATGAAAGTTGTAGGCCGTTGGATTAGCTTTCCAAGGAGTCTAAGATCTCAAAAATCAAATCTCTAGATTGTGAGTTATGACCAGAATAGTGGAGTTGGTAAAACTGGATTGTTTTTCTCTGCGAATTTATGGTGGTCTCTTGAAAAGAAGATATCTCAGTTTGCAAAAAATCAACGCCTTTAATATTTTTACTGTGTTTTGATGAATTTCTTGGCTAACCAATGGCTTTGGTCTTGTGTAAATTGGACTTTTGTGTGAATTATGGTGAATTATTTCCCAACATGTGTACTGAGATGGCGGAATTCTGAAGCCCTTGCATTGATTGTCATTTTGACCATTGAAGCCGGAACTTTTGACACTTGAGCCCTGAAGACAAGTTGTAGAGCAACGAATTAGTGATCAAATACAACTGGAATTGGTTCAATTGGTTTAGTGAGGCTCCAGATATTGTGCAAATACGAAAATGTGTTTTGAGTCCAAACATTGGACAGAAATGTAGTCTTCACTTTTGAGTACAAATACAATCCAAACTTGTAAAATTGGATCACTAAAGTGTCTTAAGTATTTAGTACATTGTCTTAGGTGTTCAATATCATAAAATTTGGATAAATATAACTCCACTTAAGACCTCAACAATATACAATAGACATAATGGTTAGGTTGAATTATACATATGCTTCTTATTTAAATAGAAAATATAAATACTTATAACTAATTAGAAAGTGTGAAATTATATATAAATACGCTAAACAATACATTATAGTACACAAAATAATACACAAAATAGGTAAAATACATGCATACTTAAACGCTAATCAATTACAGACGCTGATTGATCAGCCGCACATGGGGTCACTTAGGTCCTACTTAATAAAAAACGTATTAAATTATTTTTGTAGACAATAGTGATCGACAATTGGATTTGACTGTAAAAATAAAGCATCGATAAGCATTTATAAATAAAATCCATAAAAAGTATCATGCAATATAGTCAAGATAAAAGCCAGTCAAACATGCTGGTCAAACCAAGTAGCAAATAGTATCAAAATAGTCTAATAAAGCAAGTAAACAACAGGTTGATGTCGATCACTCATTGTCTCCAAAGGCGTCTACAGTCATTGTATCACCCACTAAGAGATCATTATTCTCCATGTCAAAGCCTGCACTGGGCAGGTTGGTGTGGTGTGATTCACCTTTAGGAGCTTTCCCCTTTTTGTCCTTAAGCATGCATTGATATAGCTCCACTAGATGTTTCGGAGTTCGACACTAGCGAGACCAATGGTCGTCGCATCCACACTTGTGACAGAGTTGCTTGTTCTGTGCACCTGAGCTCGATGGTTTGTCTTGAGGTGCATTCTTTTCAGTTGCACTAGATTGTGCATTGTTACGACCTCTACCTCTTCCCCTACCACGGCCTCGACTTCGGGTCGAACCTCGTTCTCCACTCGCATTATTTTCTTTTCCACGTTTACGGCCTCTAAAGTTCCTCCGAGTAGCATGTGCTTCAGGCACAACTTGTGAGCCAACCGGTCTAGTATTGTGATTTTTCATCAACAATTGGTTGTGCTTTTCTGCAACTAGAAGTGCAGAAATGAGGTCGGAGTGTGATTGATACTCTTTGGCCCTGTACTGTTGCTGGAGTACAAGATTACTAGCGTGGAAGGTGGAAAGAGTTTTCTCGATTAACTGATCATCAGGGATCGGTTCATCGCACAGCTTGAGCTGCAAAACTATGCGATGTAGGGCGGAGTTGTACTCCGTCACAGACTTAAAGTCTTGGAAACAAAGTGTTGTCCAAGCATGTCTGGCTTCGGGGAGGATCACATTTTGTTGTTGTTGGAATCGATCCTGGAGGGATTTCCACAACATCGATGGATCTTTTTCAGTGAGGTATTCGTTCTTAAGATCTTTGTGAAGATGATGTCTTAAGAAGATTAGAGCTTGTGCCTTTTGGGCAGTAGTGGATTTCCACCCTTGAGTGGTGGTGTCGGATAAGTCTTTGAAGCTACGTGGATTTCAACGTCTAAAGTCCATGTCAAATAATTGTGGCCATCTAGTGCCAGTTCATCAAATTCGTGTTTGGTGATGTTCGACATTTTTGTTGCTACAAAGAAAAGAATTAATAAATTTAGAATTTATAATTGTTTTGTAGGAAAAGAAATAGGGCTTAAGATCCAATGCAATGACAAATTAATAATAGGGATGTATTTAATAAAGGATTGGTGTATGACTTGTTAGACAATTATTAAAGGGACTTGAACCCAAAAATAATTATTGGATAAGGCCTCTTAAAAAATTTGATGATTTGGGCTTCATAATACCATTATGAATTTTTATTAATGGGACATCGGGCCCAAAAATAATTGTTAGGATCCAAATTAATTAGGATCAACTAAATAAAATGCCCAATCAATTAATTAAAAAAAATTGGCCTAAGTAATTATTTAATGATTATTAATATTAATAAAAAAAATTATTAAAGGTTTTCGGCCCAATTTAATGTTAGAAAGGAATAGCCCAAATTAAAAAAAAAAGAAGAAGAAGGCAATGACCCTCGAATTTGGGCTTAACCCAGATCAATCAAAATTTGGCCCAACTTAAAAAATAAGGCCTAATGAAATAGGCGGCCCAAAAGTAAGGCAATTTAGGGTTTGCAGAATGTGAGTAGCACACACGACTCTACACTAGGGTTGCAAACGAATCGAATCGAATATCATAGTTTTGTATTTGTATTTGAATAATAATCGAATCGAATCGAATTCGAATCATAAAAATTCGAATCATAAAAATTCGAATACGAATATCATAATTCGAATACGAATACCTAATCGAATCAAAAGTATTTGATTCATTTACAACCCTCGGGTAAGAATTTGAAATATAGGTGCATATGATATTTAGATTATTATCTAATGAGCTTACATCCTTAAAATAATAGTAATTATAGCAGCCATAAATTTCTAATGATCTATAATCTTAAAATAATAATAATAACAATAATAATAATAGTAATAATTATACTAACTATTAAGTCTATTATCATTATAATATTTATAAAAAAATATTTAATCGAATATTTACGAATATCGAATCGAATATCATTATTTTGTATTCGTATTTGAATAATAATCGAATCGAATCGAATATTTGTAATCGAATTCGAATCATAAAATTTCGAATACGAATATCGAAATTCGAATATGAATACCGAATCGAATCAAAATTATTTGATTCGTTTGCAACCCTACTCTACACTGACCAAATCAATTATCATTTCAGATAAGGTGAGGGCAAATAAATCGCGGAAAAATTGCGAGATAATCTTCGTCGTGGCCGACGAAATCGCAGCCTGTTCAGGCGCCGGTAGTGGCGCTGTTTCCGTCATGCCGCCGTGAATCGTGCGGTCAGTTTGACGATACCATTGCACCGATTTATCCGCCGTCACTCTCAGTCGGGAGGAGGCTGAACGAGGTGCCATCACGGCTGTGAGCCGGAGGCTCCATCGCGTGGGTCAGAACATGAAGCGATGTCGCTGGCGTGGCTGTCGCCGTTGCGAGCAGTCGTAGCCTCAGGCGCGAGAAATCGCCGCCGCGGGCGCGATTCGCCGCCGCCGCCGCAGGTAGGTTTCGAATTTGATTTCTGGTTTTTGTGGAAATCGATTTTGAGTATCGATTTTGGAATCGGAATTCGTGATTTTTGGTTTTGATGATGGAAACCAAAAAGTTTCTGAAAAACCTGAGTTTGATTTTTTTTTTAAATCTGGTTTTCTAGGTTTCTGATGTTGAAAACAATATTTGCTTGAAAAAAAATGGGTTGGTTTCCGTTTTCGATCGAAAAAGAGTAAAGCTGTGAAAACCAGGGTTTTCGAAAAAATTTCACAAAAAAGGTTTTTGTATATCAGATACAGGTGGGTTCCGTTTTCACAAACAGGAGTATAGATTTCGGAAAAAAAAAATTGTTGTTGGTATCAAAACCAAGGATTTTGTTTTTGAAAACAAATTCTGGGTTCGAAAAAGATTTCTGAAAAACAGTGTCTCTGTTTCGCAAAAAGCAGATTGAATTTGGGGGTTTGATCGAAGGGATCGAATTATTGATTCCAGGTTTTGTTAGGGTTTTGTTATGCAAATGGATGTACAAAACTCATACAAAACAGCACATATAATTCACAGGATATAGCATATGAAATCATGAGTTTCGTGCAAAAAGAACATGACGAAATCGAGAATATAATATGCAGAATATTTAAACGAAAATAGATCATATTCATGGGTACAATAATTCAGAATATGATAGTAGGCATACTGTTAATTCAATTTTGCAGGTAGAACATATACATACGCATACGAAATGATATTTCAGATGTATGGTGAAAACATTAAAACGCATAAGGAGGGTCAAATATATACAAAAAGAATTTGACGTCATATTCTGCAGGCATATGATTCATAAATTTCCAGGAAACACATGCTATATATTTCAGAGAATATAATAAACAAAAACTCACAGATTTTCGCTTAATTCCAAAAAAAACAGAGGGTGAGTTTTGAATCCGATCCAAAAATTGTGCTGGAGCAATTCTCTCGTGAATTCTTATCGCTCGTAGAGACTCGTGCTGATAACGTGTTGTAATCTTGAGAGGAAAGCGTAAAGTAAAAGACACAGTATTGATGACACAGTTCGTCACGTAGTGACTACATCTGGGGGCGACCAAGCCAGGAGATATAACAATATGAACTGCCGTTTAAAAGATTGTGAAATTGAATAATACAAGGGAACGATACAGTATAAATAAGAGTACCTAACCCTAAGTCTTGTAGGCCTAAAGTCCACTGAACTATAATCCTAATATTATATTCATATAATATAATATATTATTTCAATATATTATAACAGAAACTTCATACAACAAACACAATAACCCGATCAGAAACAAGGTCCACATGGGAATCAAAATTGATGAACTATTGCAAATCCTCGGACAATGCACCAAAAGAATACAGCCTCCCCTCTCCCCAACACCCATCGCACACCACCGCGTCGCGGCATCACTCGACACACTCAACCACAAACATCACAACTCAATCTCAGAAATGAAACAATGCAAGACCCACTTATTGGAATATGTGCTCCTCGAATAGAGCTTCGATTCAGTATTCAGTATATTACTCGTCCAATTCCAATATTAGTGAATGAAAAATTGAGATTTTATGTTTGTTGTAACAAATGACAATAATCCTGAGAATAGTCCTGAGAGGCTATCCTGAGAATAATCCTGAGTGGATTCTGAGAGTAGTCCTGAGAGACTATCCTGAGAATAGTTCTAAGTGGATCCTGAGAGACTACTCTGTTGAGAGAAGTTCTGAGAGGCTACTTCAGGCTAGCAGAGGTATTTAATTTTTACAGTTACAACAATTTTTTTAAAAATTTAAATTCCTGAGTTAATGCAATTAATTCAGACGTTTTCTCCGGTTATGGTCAAGACCATTTACAGTTCTTTATGGTCACGCTCCAACAATCATTTTTAATACTATAAATAGTATTCTGGTGTGTTGCAAGAAACATGAACAAAAAATACATAAAGTTTGAGTGGAAAATATACAGATACTTTTCCGACATTTGTCACATTCCTTAGCTTTATTTCTGCTATTTTTCGTTTCTACTCCAGTGATATTTCGAACAATATTTCAATTCGTTTTAAGCAAGATATTATGCTATATCGTTGCTATAATTATTGTGTTCTGGGAAACAAGTGTCCCGTGATGCACTAGTACCTAGAGTGAGGGACATAATTTGTTCTAAGGAAATCGTGATCTTCACGAGCCTTGATTTTCCAAATATTTTGTTCATTATTTTTCAGCCATGAGGTACTTATATATCCTATACCACTCACAATGACACCCACCAAACAAGAAAAGAAAACAACACATCGACGTACTTTTTCAAATCAAATAGTATGTTCCAAAGACACCCTAGGACTACTCCCTTCATGATGAGATCCACTACTTGATAAAGAGAAATCTCTAACACTGATGTTCTCACCAATCTTGATCATAACAAAGAAAAGCACCCTATACACAACAACCATGCCAAACAAGATGACAAGATCAATCCACTTTGAATACCCCATCTCCACTTGCCATATATCCTTCAAGATTGTTTCACCATCAATGACTGCAGGTTGCCCAAGTTGATGATTAGAGAATGTACGGCCTTCAAATTCATTTTTGTACAGTCCTTGATAAGCATACCTATGGAATGCAATGTAGTACATGGGATATTTCCAGAAGATCTTGGGCAGATCATGTGGCAATTGAAAGAATCCACTGCTTAATATCATTAGACCTTGAATACCAGCACCTACAATGAGGCCTAGTAGGAAATTTGGCATCAAACTTGCAACGATCATCATCAGGCTCTCCACTAGCATCATGCAAGCCAATAGTATCGAGGCGAAGTATAAAAACGACGTGCTCCCTTGATGAAGGCCCACAGTGAAGTACATGATTGCACTCGGAATTGCAGAGATGAGCAGCAAGAACGGGGCAGAAGACACCATGTTTCCAATCACAAATGCTCCCGCCCCATAGTGACCGTTCAATCTTTCGCGTCGAAAAACCTACAAGGCCAAAGGCATCATATATAATTCGAGAATAACACTTGGATGCACTTTGGTGTACAATCAATATTGTTTTGTGAAAACAGCTATTGCTAATCAAATAACACATTTTAGTAGAACAACTAACATCATTTAAAAGTTCACTTGAATCACACATTTATAACATTCGGCCCCAATTGTCCACTACGTGCCAAAGATTATAAATTAGTGTGTTGAACTAATTTTTACCTTCAAGTCTTGGACAAATGAAGGGAAGCCACCGATTGCCATTATAGTCAACAATGAAGCCACAAACATGAGTAGTGAACCTCTTTCCTACATTCAGATAAATTTGGTCCATAAGCTGAACATGATTAAGATCTGCATATGATCTGAATTGTTTCAGGCACTATATATAATTAGTTAGACTTACATGAATGGCGTTATATGAGCTGCCTACATTATAAAACACACTTCCTAAGCCAAAACCCAAGGCCACATAAATGGCTAGGCGTAACCAATAATAGCCCAGATCACGATACATATTGATAAATGATCGTCTCGTAAGAATGACACACTGCCTGAATAGGCTAGCTTGTATCTCCTCCTTCTCAGCTGGGCTTCCTTCCTATACATACATCCATAATTAGCACCAAAAGGCATATTATTTATACACGTTGTGTGAGTAGCCCGAGTTGCTTACACGCTTACTACGTATTTCGGACACGAATGTCTTCATCTGCTTGCAGGCGTCGGACGAAGAATAGGACGATACGAGCTGATGAATCACTTCCTCTGCTGACAAATTTTTTCCACTGCCACATTCAATGTCCTAATTTGATCACTTATAATAAGTTAGTTGATTACGAGATGAAAAGGTGGTGCAAAAAAATAAAAAAATGCCACACATATACCTCATAAAAGTCTGTATTTATCATCTTGAGATAGTGATCAGCAGGGTTCTGCAGAGGTGGGCATGCATAACCATTTGTTGCAAAAAACTACGTGGGATCAAAACAAGAGGTAACAAACCATAGTAATATAATTCAGTTTGCAGTATTAGTTGTTTCAATAAAAGGTATATATTCATTCGATAGTAGTAGTAACACGCACCTCATTTGCAGCGGAGGTGGGTCCAAAGTAAATCATTCGACCAGAGGAGAGGAGGCAGAGGTTGTGAAGGAGGAGGAAGACCTCATTGATGGGTTGATGGATGGAGGATACAACGGTCATTCCATATTCTTGTGCTAGTTTGGCAATCCTGTCCATGACAAAGTATGAAGCTGCACTATCAAGGCCAGTTGTGGGTTCATCAAGAAAGAGGAGCTTTGGTCTCTTCAGCAGCTGAATGCAGATGCTGACTCGCCTTCGCTGCCCGTTGCTCAGTCCCTTTCGTCCCCATTCCCCGATTCTTGTGTCCAGTGAGTCCTGCAGCCCCATCTCCCGTATGGTCCTCTCCACGATTTCCTTCTTCTCTACTTTCGACATTTTGATGGGGAGCTGGAGCTCAGCTGAGTAGTACACAGCTTCCCTGACTGTTAGTGTCCATACTAGAGTACTGTCCTCTTGTGTCACATAGGCCTTCATATAGTAATTAAAACATTGAGGTAATACATATCTTATAGGAAAATATTAATCTTTCTAACAAAAATGGAGTTAGATCATACTGATGTTCCATAGGCAAGCCTAAGTTTCCTGCCATTTATCAAGATTTCACCCCTCTGCCTTGCTTTTGAGCTTAACCTTCCTGAAATCGATTGCACAATGTGACATTATATATATCAAAAGAAAAAATTGGACGTACAAACTAAACAAATTCATGGAGATCTAGTTTCACACATACTCGATCATATATAAAAGTCAAAATTATAATGTGTGATTTTGAGATATGGGGCGCGTGAGTCAAAATTGAGTCATTAATCGTGCACACCTCAAGTCTATTTTATAATTTAATTCAAATGACAAGGCAATAAGAAGTGTCAATTTTTTCCTCAAATCTCCAAATATCAAATAGTCACGAAATGTCGTACCAAAATTGGGGCTGGACTTAAAAGTTACAGGACTATTCTATGAAAGAAGATTAGTTAACAAATTACCAGCCAAAGCGTCGAGAAGAGTGGATTTGCCGCAGCCAGAAGGGCCCATAATCCCCAGGACGTGAGAAGGGCATGCATACCCACTAATCCCTTTAAGAATCGATTTACAGCCCTCCTCTTTTTTACCTGAATTATTAACCGTCACCCACACATCCTCCCAAGTCAAACACACACCATCTTCTCTCTCTCTCTTAATCTCATTTATATGATTTGGTAAAAACGAAGAAGCCATGCAAGTTCGAATTAATTAATTGTGACCGGCCGGTTGCCAAGATGACGATGAAGATGCTCAATTTATATATATATATGGGTTGTTCATTTCATGCCTGCAAATATATACCTCGATGAAGACAAGGTAAGGTTCAACGAAGAGGCCCGTGTCTCCCAGTTCGTGTCACGTGATCAACCAGAAAATTATGTGTTTATATATTAATCTGAAGTTAGAAATGGGCTGATCGATGATGCCAATATTTTGTTCTAGTTTTTTCTTGTTTTCTTACTTTCTTTTAAATTTAATTTTTTTTCTTTTCAGATATGGCCACTTAGGATTGATCCATTGGTCTAACCTTAAATTGCAATTTTGGACCATATATATATAACTGTGTTAATTAACATCTCGTGTCCTACTCTGTCATATAGGGAGTGGGCAATACAGTATAATACTAGAGCTTTCAAAACGGGCCGACGGGGCGGGGCGGGCCTAAACCCGCAAAAGCCGGGCTGAAAATATGGCGGGCCGCAAAAACCCCAACCCAACCCATTTAATGGCGGGTTGCGAGCTTTGGCGGGCCATTTCTATTTTTTTTAAAAAAAAATTTTACTCTAATTTCAACTAAAATCATCATATAAAATCACATAAATAATTTATAATATAAATCTCACAACGAAAGCCGCAATTCACATAAAGTAAAGTTCATCAAATATAATATAAAAACTTTAAAGTTTAATATAAAATATTTGAGTCAGGGGCGTGTACATAAAAAAAAATTTAATATAAAAAATTTAAAGTTAAAAAATAATTAAAAAATATTATATATTACACATGTACATAACATATATTATATATAAGTATAATAAATATATATTGGCGGGCTGGCCCGCCCCAACCCGCAGCCCGCCCCGCCAACCCGCCACCCAAACGGGCCGGCCCGTCTAGGCCCACTTCCAAGCGGGCTAAGAAATTCTTGGCCCAACCCTCTTATTATTATTACGGGGCGGGCTGGCCCAACGGGCCCAACCCATTTTGACGGCTCTATATAATACTGTAGAGAGAAGGAAATTATAGTTATAGGTGGATATCTATAACCTATATATAAAGAGGGAATAAAAGCAGGGGGTCAGTTACATTCCGGTTGCCGGTTAATAATAATACACGTGTCTTGCAATTTTTCTTCCACATTTGCTCCCTATCTACGTGTCCACTTCCGACCCTTGCTATTCTCTCTCTCTACATCCCTTGATATTCTTTCTCTCTTCACCTCTGTTCTTGCGTTTCCCTATTCAAAGCCCTAGGTTTCTACAATCCTTCTACGCGTTCACTTTTGTTATTTTCTTTCTGATTATCTTCGTTCAACACCGTCTGTTACCGAAATTTTCATGTCTTCAAGGTAAAAGTTGATTAGGGTTTTAATTCATTTTTTACCTGTTGTTAAAAACCCTAGGTTTCTACAATTTTTTGGTTTGGCCTTCCCTTTCTAGATAAATTTTACAATAATTTGTATTCTAACATGGTGTATTCTGATTCTATGTTTCAATTGAAGATACTTGAGGTGTTACGTGTAGTGGGCTGTCTTCCACGCTGAGGTATAAACGATGTCTCTCTCTTACACACACATGCCTGTTCTCTTTTATTTCTCAATCAGATGGTTGAAGAGTCAATCCTCCCTTTCTGGATAAATTTTGCAATAATTAGTATTCTAACATGCTGTATTTTGATTCTATGTTTTAATAGAAGATACTTGAGGTGTTACGTGTAGTGTTGTCTTCCACGCTGAGGTATAAACGATGTCTCTTTCTCTCACATACACACACATGCATGCTCTTTTAATCTCTTTTTGAGGTTTCGTTCAAATATTGTTTATAAATACACACAAAAGCAAACCAGTTGCAAGGTAAAATGTATACCACTGTGTGTCTTCAAGTTTTCTGTTGAGTAGTCCTGTGATTCTCTTAATTTGAGCACCACTCTTTCTCTAGGGGATCCATTCTACTTTATTGTGTTCCATTTCTTTTTCTTTTCCATATGCATGAGATTTAGAAGCAGGGAATAACAATTCGATTCGAATATATATGTGTTCGTGATTTAAGTTTTATGTTGGCATCTTTCCACAGCCTCACATCTTTTATTGGGAGTCAAAAGATCAGTGCGTTCAATTGCAATAAGAAAGGAAAAACATTTTCCCTCTTTGTTCTTATATATATAAATGTGTAGCATGAAACAACATGACTAACTACTTAGTTAGAGGAATTCAGCATAAGTACAGTGAATAATTAAGTAATGTCAGAAGCAGTTCTTTTTTCTATGGAAGAAGTATCAGAAGTTTGTACTAATTTGAATCTTCAGAGCTTTTTACGGTCCCATTTATTTTCAATGATTTGCACTTTTGGAGTACGAACACCTTATGTGATGGGACAAAATAGGAAGCAGTGTTTCCAAAAAAATTCTCGTGTCAGTGTGTAAACAGTTGTCCATCCAATGCATATATTTTCTCTTGGTATTAAATCTTTTGATTCTCTATTTTCGTTATGTTTGTTGTTTCGTAAAAAGGTATTTGCAAACTTTTTTGTTCACAGTTTGGATTTTTTGTGTTACCCTGTATTGTTCATCTTTTCTTCCAATTTTCGCATACATTCTTGAGGATATATGGGGTAGATTCATAAGTATAAGGTTGGATACAAGATGTTTGTGATGCTATGATTTATCCCTCTTCATCTTTAATATGGTTTGGTGAGGATGGTTTCATTTTGTGTCCTGTTTAGTTGGATCTTACAAGTTAGTATTATAGTTGCTGCTCAAACTTTTAATGCTATGTAGAGTTTAATTTTTTGATGCATATACGTTGAACTTATCACCCTGATTATCTATCATGAGCTGTAATTATCACTTTATACATAATGAACATGATATTAACAAAATTCTCAGGATGACCCTTTTAGTAACTCAAGATTAAACAAGGAGATGCAGCATAGCACTTCTAGCAAAGTACAGGCCATATATTGCAAACTATAATATATTCAGGATTATATTGAAATATGCAAACTACCTACTGCAACTCTATGAGGTCTTTTATACCTTTAATTAATTATAAGTAATATACGCATATTAGTCTTAAACAACACATGACAACAAACAAAGCATCTATGTAGTCTTGAAAAACTACATCACAGGTAGATAAGAGATTTTAGGTCTCACTACCATTAACTAATTATCAGTTTAATGAAAAAGTAATCACAACTTGCCCTTTTCTGGAAGGAAGAGAATGTAGCTGAGGGCCCTTCATTTCTTTGGTTTGCTGCACTCTATGCTGTCCAAATTATTTTGCAGCTAAATATGTGTGTTGGTAGGCTGTGTGAACTAGGATTCAGGGTAAAATATTTTCAAATTCAAGGCTGAACTAGGATTTTTGAGAACATAATCAATTGAAGACATGAGCCCTGTTTTTGTCTTTCTACTTCATTATTGGAATAATGGTTAAGTTTTTTGCCATCCATGGGTCTGCAATATTTTGCATAATGTGATAAAAATGAGTCACATTTTAACATATTTATAAAACTGCTTTTGATAGCCGGCTTTGTAACCTTTGTAGATGCTGACCAAGTTATCCATGTAAGAAGCAGACCTAATTCAGTGAAGAGGAAATCATAAATACAAAGACGTAAGTTCTCCTGCGTTTCCTTTCTCAAAACCTTAAGTTTCCACAATCTTTTACCTTTTCTGGAAGGAAAAGAATGTAGCTGAGGGCCTTTCATTTCTTTGGTTTGCTGCATCCTATGCTATCCAAATTATTTCGCAGCTAAATATGTGTGTTGGTAGGCTGTGAGAACTAGGATTCAGGGCAAAATATTTCCAAATTCAAGGCTGAACTAGGATTTTTGAGAATATAACCAATTGAAGACATGAGCCCTGTTTTTGTCTTTCTAAT
>JAPKLY010000096.1:90528-101900 GCA_026898435.1 Prunella vulgaris
CATTTTAACATATTTATAAAACTGCTTTTGATAGCCGGCTTTGTAACTTTCGTAGATGCTGACCAAGTTATCCATGTAAGAAGCAGGCCTAATTCTGTGAAGAGGAAATCATAAATACAAAGACGTAAGTTCTCCTGCGTTTCCTTTCTCAAAACCTTAAGTTTCCACAATCTTTTAGGTTTGATTATTTTCCACTTTGGGCTGTTTAGTTCTGTTAATTTGTATTTGGTGTATTTTGATTATATGTTTCAATCGAACATATTTAATTTTTAGTTTGATGCCCATTTATACAGACTCTGCCGTCTAAGTAAGTGTTGTCGGACTGGATCTTTTGATTTTCTGTTTTCTTCGTGTTCGCTGATTTATAAAAAGGTATTTTATCTTAATTTTGTTATCGAATTAATTAGCTTCGCGTGAATTAAATTATATTTACCTTTTCTCGTTGGGTTTCTCTTGAATCGAGGGCTCCCGAGGTTCCTATTCTTTGTCCACTTACGCAAAATTTTACTTTTTCTTTGCTTTTGCTACATCTCTTATTTCCTAATTGGCTGCTGATTGAACTCTGTAGTTCTCCACGGCTTCCATAGTCGGTTGGAAGTGTGTGCGCATGATGATTTGCAAACTTTTTTTTTTCACAGTTTGGATTTTTGTGCTAAGTTGTATTGTTCATCTTTTCATCCAATTTTTCCATACATTCTTGAGGATATTCGGGTAGATTCATTAACTTGGGTAATACGGTTATGTTGTCTTAGATGAAGCTAATGAGGTGGCTAATTAGAGCCAGATATGAGGTTGGGTACGTATGTGCTGGGTTATTTTTTTAGGAGATTTATATGAAATGTTAACAAGGATGCTTGTGATGCTCAAAACAAATGAAGTCAACAATCAAATAATAAGTGGAAACTCAGGTCCACTAGGATGAAAAAAATATGAGCCAGCAAACAGACTAAGTGTGTTACTAGAATTAATGTTACTGAAATCTTTCTTTAGGAAAAACTGCAGCGGACCACTGTAATTTCCTTCTTCCTGATATCTTGGTTGCAGATGATCCCTTAATTTAAGTAAAAACCTAATTACTCCAACAAACTTGCAAATAGCAAGCAAGGAAAAACTAAAATCTGTTAAAGCGGTCTACGACAAACAAAAGAAGGGTAAATAGAGTCTTCCAATGTGTACTAGCACAACCAATTAAGACATCTTAAATCTTAAGAATCTGAGGCTCTCTATGTCAATTTCCTCCTATTTGGGCACCAACTTTTACAAAACTTCTTGTTTGGTTACATGTGTCATCATTTCAAGCCATGAATAAATTGATTTATATAGACCCTTGATAATTGGAACCTGCAAATATATACAGCATGTTTCACAATATATAACTTGTGTATAAGTAGAATGCATCACTTATACTAGAGAGGCTTACAACAACACATCAATTCACTTCCTTTACTAACTACCAGTCGGGTTAAAAACTACATTTGCAAACTTATTTGTTCTCTAAAGGTTAAGTAGACAACTAAAACAATAATTTTAAAAAAATGAATTGGAAGAAATAGAGCTGTTGTGAATAACATTGCAGATCATAAACATGTCATATTATAGCAAGTGGACCCCACAAAATTTGAAGGTACTACGCAGATTTCTGAGAAGATGTAAGTAGACTCGAAAAATTTCCAAGAGAAAAACAGAAGTCAGAACATTGTGGAGGCAATCCATGTTACATCCAAGATTAACTGAATGAAATTGATAGCTGGATTAGTAACTTTTTAGACACTAAGCATTCAGAGTATTAATTAGTAATAACCAGATAATTTAGTGGTTGCAGTTTGAGTGACGAGAATATTGATTCCACATGCCACTTCTTTGCATTTGTAGATGTTGACCAAGTTATTCATGTGAGAAACAGGCCTTCATAAGTAGATGCATAAGCATAATTTACATTATATGGAGGAAAACTCAATCACTTCAGCCTATTTGTTTAACTTTGTCATAACAAGCTAACACTTTAGTTGTTAAGTTACATCATAATATACTTGTTCACTATTACAAGAAAACAAAAAAACTACATGATATGCCAAATAAAATTAAGCGAATAAGACAAGGGAAGCCAAGATAAATCTTAACATGCATCACTTAACATGGCATCCATATTATATTTTAATAATCTGACCAATTATGCAACACTACATGCATTTATTAGGACTAAAAATATGGTTTCACATTATTGCTTTTATTATTTGTAAACAATCAAAGGAAGTAATAGTATTGCATTATTCCCAAAGCAGTATACATCATAGGCACATGTGACGTTAGGCATACCTCCTGATCTTTAATATACAAAAGTATTAGGAACTTTAATTTATGATGAAATATCTAACCCACATTTGTACATTTACATGTGTATATATGTGATTGTGAGCATAGAATAATGTATATGGTGTAACTTGGATAAATGAAATATTTTAACCAATCTACTTTTGAGCTTCCTATAATAGATAACTAAGTTATATCATTTCAGTTTCATCCCAATAAAAAAAGGTGTTAGTTATTCAATTTATTGGTTTGCAATGGATGTGCGAACTGAAATAATGTTTCCTTTTTAATTTCCAATTATGGGATTTCAATTTCTTAATTATTGCAATTACTGGGTGTGTATTAATTTCTTAGTTGCTGGGTTTGTATTCAATTTATAAGTGTTTGCAATTTCTTAGTTTGCATTCAATTTCTCAAAGCAAAATAGACATAAAAAAAGATGTCAGTACTTCTGAAAATGCTGAGTGTTTCAATTTGAATTGTCGTCCGAATTTGATATCATAGCTTCTGAAAAATTAGTTTGATTTCAGTTTGTTTGAATTCGAGTTTTATTCCGAATTTGATTTAGTAGTTTTTGGTGTATGAATAATTCATAGTTCTATATACATTCTTCTAAAAATAACCAAACACTGATCACATGTTGAAATCCTGTTAGTTTGTTTCATACTTTCAGATATTTTGTAATTATGTAATAATATACATACACTTTTTTTTTTTTTACGAATGAGCTGTGACATTTACACTTGTAAATTCTAGGACAACGCTGCTCGAACAATCTGCATTACATTTAGTGTCAACTGACTCACTAAAATAAGTTGCTCCTTGCTCTCAAGTGTCCATCAGGTATCCTTCTTTGTCAATTGTTTTATTAAATACACTATTTTTTTTATACTTCGTAAATTTATATGCATTGTACAGTTAGTTTCATAGCTAGGTAGCAGTAAAAGTACTACTAAAACTTAACTGAAAATAGGTGTATTTAAATTTACAGCAATTAAAATGACAAAAAATAATAAAAGAAAATACGCTTCTTTAGAAGATCGTCGAGAAGCAAAAAATCAGTGACGAAGAAAGTCACAAAAAAAGAAACTAAAACTATCACTGATGCACAAAAGGTTTATCTTGATCCACTTGATTGTATAGTACATGATTCTTATTCTTTACCTGTTGTACCAAATTGTTCTTATTGCAACGCTGTACGAATTTATGCAGAACCACCCACCTTTTGTTGTTCATTAGGGGAAATTAAAATATTAGAAACTGAGATGCCTTTAGAATTGCTAGAATTGTATGTTGGCTCCGGAGAAGATGCTAAAGAATTTCGTAATTGTATTCATAGTTATAACAATATGTTTGCATTCACAGCAATGGGTGTGCACTGTGACAAATCTTTAGCTAAAAGAAACGAAGGAATTTATACATTCCGAGTGCAAGGCCAACTTTATCATTTTATAGACCAATTAATACCACCAGCTAATGAAAAACCAAAAAACCTTCAATTATATTACTTTGATACATAACATGAATTTTTAAACCGCATGTCTATCAGCTCAAAATTTAAGGAATCTCTTGTGGACAAATTGATGCATGTCTTACAAGTAAATCCATACGGAGTTTTTTTTCGAAACCTTAATAGCATTCAAAATTTGAATGAATATAAAATTATTTTACAAGTAGATCCAATGAGTGACCAGCATGTTTTTAACAAACCTTCTGCATCTCAAGTTGCTGGAATATGGTTAGAATCTAATGGGAACGATCAAAACACAAGTCAACAAATTCAAGTATATCCAAAAAGTTGCCAACCTCAAATTATTAAACATTATTTTGGTTGTTATGATCCTATGCAATATCCACTTATATTCCCAAATGGAGAATCTGGTTGGCAGAGATCAATTAAAACACTTGACCGTAAGGAAAAACATACAATGTCTACACAAATATGCGGTACTGAAACCACTAATACTATCCAAAATTGTACAAATGTGATAGATTTTATCCAATCTGAAGACCAATCTACTAAAACAAAGAGTACTAAAAGAACAATTGTATCATGTCGTGAATATTATTGTTATAAGCTACAAATATGAGAACATGATAAATCATTTTTATTACATACGGGTAGACTCTTGCAACAATATGTATTAGATATGTATATTAAAATTGAAACATCAAGGCTGGATTTTTTCAAAACTACAGATATGCAAAATCGTTTACGAAATGAGATATATTCTAGCTTATTAGACGGTATTGCACAAGGATATCAAATGGGTGCTGATATTGGTAGACATATATTATTACCTACATCATTTATTGGAGGACCTAGAGATATGCGCAAAAGATACATGGATGGTATAGCTTTAGTACAACATTATCAAAAACCAGATATCTTTCTAACAATAACATCAAATCCAAATTGGCCTGAAATAAAAGCCTTGTGCCTACCCTCTGATGAAACACAAAATAGGTCTGATTTAGTTGCTAGAGTTTTTCATGCTAAACTCCAAGTTCTGAAAAATGAACTCTTTAAGAAAGAAATTTTCGGTCACGTCGTTGCCTATGCTTATGTTGTAGAGTTTCAAAAAAGAGGTTTACGTCATGCCCATTTTTTACTTATCTTGGATAAAAAATAAAAAATGTTCTCCCCCGAAGCATTTGATAGGATTGTTTGTGCAGAACTTCCTGATCCACATACTAATTCATACTTATTTATTTTGGTAGTAAAACATATGATGCATGGTCCTTGTGGTTCACTTAATCCAACATGTCCTTGCATAAAAAAAGGTACCTGCAAATTTTATTATCCTAAAGATTTCTCAGAAACAACCAAATATGGAACAAACTCATACCCAATATACAAACGTACAAACAATAAACGCCAAGTTACTATTAAAGGATCAAAACTTGATAACCAATGGGTTGTACCTTACAATCCTTACCTTTTGGCTAAATTTAATTGTCATATTAACGTAGAAATTTGTTCAACAATCCAAGCCATAAAATATTTGTATAAATATATTTACAAAGGACATGACAAAATTGCCTACTCACTAACTACAGACTCCAAAGACCAGATTGTCGATGAAATAAAAAACTTTCAATGTGCCAGATGGATTTCCACTCCTGAGGCAACTTGGCGAATTTTTGAATTTGATAGTATGAAATAATTGAACATAGATATACATAAAAATCTGGGTGAACACCTCGAGAATCGAGGTGCACCTTGCCTAGTCTATCTATAAATATATAAAAGCAACAGTACTTATATAATAGATTGATGATTTGCTGGCGAGTGAACAGTCACTCGCTCAACAGTAAAATCGTGACTTGCACTTTCTACTGGAGCGAGTGAACTCTAAACCATCGTATCCGAATCTAATTTTGTTATTTTTTTGTCCATTCACTGGGACGTCTAATTTTTAGTCACAAGATCGCAAACCGTCTGTAAAAAATAATTTTGAAACCCTAATAAAATATAATCAGATTCAATTATACCTTAGCTGACAGCGTGGACGGCAGGGGTGCGTCGCGTGTGGCAGCGCGGAGGCGAGGCTTGGCTGCGACTGTGTCTGATGTAGCGCACAGGCGCCGGCGTGGGAGGAGGCAGCGATGCCTGACTGACTACAAGAGTATAATAGATGGTACAATCTTATGGGCCATTAATGAAATCTTGGCCAAAATTTCTCATTTATTTATTTTATATAAACATATTTATGGCTCAGGTTATATAAACCCATAAGTGTATGAAGTACACACACTCTAACATAATAATTATCATAATAGTATATAAAATGACAAATATACCCTTTATAACTTAACAAATAAATATAATGCACCCACCATATTAATTAATTGTTCTTCTTAGAGCCATTAAAGTATTCACAAAACCAAAACAAAAATTGTAATCAAAATCAAGCAGCAAATTATTAAAATCAGTAAAACAGACAAAATTGAAGAAGAATATCTCTTTTGAAGGCAACATTTCTTTGCAGGGGCGCGGTGACACGACCACACTTAACACATACAAACATACGACAAGTTTAAATAAAACTCAACCTGAAAACCGGCTACAATTTTTTTCAACATACAACATAACACTATATCAAACCCATCAACCTGTTTACATTCACAAAGCCAGTTTCAAACCTCACAAACAAACTATGTCACCTCCAAAACATACAACAGAATACATAGTTTTACAATATGATACAATACAAGCTTAAAACAAACACAACAGAAGCAAAATAAGCCACAGTCCTGCCCGCAGGTCGTCATCTATGTATACCGCAACTCAAAAAGCCTGCAAAAGCGCCGCAACTATTCCAGTTTCATCGCCAGATCAAATATCATCAGGGTTACCTACAATGCATAAACTAAATGAGATTTATAAATCTCAGTAAGTAGAAATTATGCATGATGATGTGATTCTTTTGAAAACCTCCCCATGCACACTCTTTTGAAATCACCAATTTATTTATGAAGACTCTTCAGGGCCATATCTAGACACATTGTTATACACCGGCACGAGCACACAGCTCCAATATACACATAATCAAGTGTCCAATAATGATATCGATGTGGGGCCCATCCTCTTGTGGCCCATCAGGGTACAGATCTCACATACGCCCCCATGTCAGACAAGAAGTCATCCCACCACGCCCACCCATATAGTGAATCCAAGGATCTACCCTCCAGCGACCAGCAAGGTCCATCACCAAACATGACCCTCTGTCCGCGCAGGAAGTCCCCCTAGGGAAACACTCAAATCATATCATCATCAAATAAGGCGTCGGCCCACACCAGGTAGCCTACACTAGGTTTCCACACTGGGTTTCCCTAGGCCGCTTCTTCCCAGGTCGCCCCTTAGCCCTCGGTGTATAATCAGTGGCCACTTTCAAAAAAATCAATTAATTTCAATGCATGATATACATGATGCTCGTGCAATCAATGACACTTAACAACATTCACAGATTATTGACCACAGGTTCAGTCCACATCAATTATGGAGCTCACAGACTCCTTTTACAACACACATAGAGCTCAATAGCTTATTCCGCATCACTTAGAGCTCACATGCTCATTCAACATAACATATAAAGCTCACAAGCTCATTCCACATCAAATATATAGCTCGCAAGCACATTTTATATAATCGCAGAATATAATTCACATATTACAATCCACTTAATTTCACATATTATCACTCAAATATAAATAAATCATAAAATAATATATTTATGCATTGTAGTTGTAAATGAATTTCTACTTACCTCAATTCCACAAATGTCGAGATTCCAAACCTTTAACCAGCTTACGCAATACCACTCTCATATCTAACAACCATTTACTATAAATATTATTTTAATATATCAATTAACTAAATAGTAATTATTTCTATTATAAACGAACTAAACTTCTCTAATATAATCAGCAAACTATGTAATTCAATTTGTAAAGGATAACTAAAATGCATACCTAGATAATTCATAGGAATTGCCTGTTAATCTTTTTTTTTTCTTCCGGACGGTGTCTCCCTTATCTTTCTTTTTCTTTTCTTCTTTTTTTTTTCTTTCTTCCTGTCGCAATTCCTCTCCCTCTCGCAGTCGTGACTCTCCTCTCTATCTCTTATTTCTCAATTTACAGTATGTGAAATGGGTTTGGGATTAATCCCTTTTCCACCGCCATTCCTATTATAAATATGTATATGATATATTATTATTATTACTATTTACAAATTAACTTAGGTAGGAAGCAACTTACTACCGCCTTACTTTTATACATACATATATATATATATATATATATATATATATATATTATATTATATTAATAATAGTCATAAATGTGGCAAAAATGGTCATTATGCTAACCAATGTTATGCTAAAGACAAGATTAAGAATCTTGATATCAGTGATGACTTAAAAGAAACTCTTTTCAAAATCGTCATGAATTCTGAAAATGAGATTGATTCTAATGAATCTTTTACAGACTCTTCTGGAAACTCTTATGATGATATTTCTTCTCTGTCTGACAAAGTTGAGTGTAATAATTGCGCTCTTGGTAAACCTTGTCTAAATTGTATCAATGATACTGACAGCATCAAAACTGATGATGAATTTTATAAGCTTATGAGTCAATTTCAAGACATGAATATTAATGTCTTAACTGATAATCATATTCTTGAATTCCTTAAACAGGTTAAAGACCCTAGTTTAAGAAATAAGATTATTGAACAATTCGATGATTCCTGTTCTAGTGATAATAAGACTAGCCTTTTTAATAAAATAAATAACAATTATTATAATATGGGAGAAATTGATAAGCTTCTCAAACTTATAATAACGATTCTTGAAAAAGATGTTTTACAAATTACTGTAAAACATATTAATCAAATGATTGAACAAAATAATTTTTGTAATCTTTATCTCTCTATTTTAGGGGAAGAAATTATTTCTTTACATAGTAAGATTGATAAAATTATTTCGCAGACTGAAATACAGACTAAGTCTGATGTTTTAAAAGAAAATGATAATAAAAATTTTATAATTAAAACTGCTTCTTCTATACAATCTCCTATTGAAATAAAAGATTTCAATATTGAAGCTTCTGTTTCAGATTTTGAAAAAATCATAAGTCATAAGTTTGAAAAACTTAATATTTCTACTCTTGATAATGACTTTGAAAAAGATTCTATTGAATCCAGTAGAACTGAAAGTTTAAATAAAATTAAATGGGCTGACAAGCCAAATTTGTCCAAATACTATTATAAGAGACCAACTCCTATGGATGTTCTCCATGAGGAACAAGAAAACTATTTTACTACCTCTTATTCGGGGAAAAGTATTTATGAATGGAACATTGATGGCGGTGCTGATAAGCATATTTTTACTCAATGCCATCGTATGCTTATGTATAGCTCTGCCTGTAGCATTAGTGGTAATAATGATATTCAAACCGCTCAGGCTATCACCGTAGGTTTTACGGGCCAACTGAAGGGTTGGTGGGACAATTATCTAAGTCCTCTAAACAAACAGGAAATATTTTCTTCTGTTAAAATCGAAAATGGTGAGACTAAACCTAATGCTGTTTATTCTCTTGTTCTTACTATTTTAGAACATTTTACTGGTAGATTTACCAATAAGTCTGAAAATACTAAAACTCTTCTTTTAAAAATGAAGTGTAAAACCCTTACTGATTTCAGATGGTACAAAGATACTTTTCTGTCTCGTATCTATGATATTCCTGATTGTAACCAGGATATTTGGAAGAATAAATTTGTTGATGGTCTTCCTTACTTATTTGCTGAAAGAATTAAAAAAGTTCTTCGAAAAGACTCTGACTCTATTTCTTATGAGTCTTACACTTTTGGTCAAATCATAAGTATTTGTGTACAAGAAGGATTAAATCTTTGTAATGAAATCAAATTGCGAAATCAAATCAAAAAAGATAATCTTTTAGAAAGAAAACATTTAGGTCATTTTTGTGATCAATTTGGTTTGGACAATCCAAGCCCAAAAAGAGTTCATAAGAAGGATTTTCCTAATAAATCTAATTTTAGGAAAAGGAAGAGGTATTCTAATAATAAACAGAAAAAAGAAAAGTTTTATGATCAAACTCATAATAAGAAAAGATTTTATAAAAATAAAAAATACCTTGATAAAATCGTTTGTCATAAATGTGGCAAAAATGGTCATTATGCTAACCAATGTTATGCTAAAGACAAGATTAAGAATCTTGATATCAGTGATGACTTAAAAGAAACTCTTTTCAAAATCGTCATGAATTCTGAAAATGAGATTGATTCTAATGAATCTTTTACAGACTCTTCTGGAAACTCTTATGATGATATTTCTTCTCTTTCTGACAAAGTTGAGTGTAATAATTGCGCTCTTGGTAAACCTTGTCTAAATTGTATCAATGATACTGACAGCATCAAAACTGATGATGAATTTTATAAGCTTATGAGTCAATTTCAAGACATGAATATTAATGTCTTAACTGATAATCATATTCTTGAATTCCTTAAACAGGTTAAAGACCCTAGTTTAAGAAATAAGATTATTGAACAATTCGATGATTCCTGTTCTAGTGATAATAAGACTAGCCTTTTTAATAAAATAAATAACAATTATTATAATATGGGAGAAATTGATAAGCTTCTCAAACTTAGGAATATTAAAATAATCCTATCACCATAAACGATTTAGTTCAAGAGATTAATAATCTAAAAAACAATGTTAAAATTCTTCAAAAACAGAATTTAGATTTCTCTTCTAGACTTTTTTCCATTGAAAAAGGAAAAGATAAGATTGATGACATTGATACCAACTCTATCGCTTCTCATAATTTCAGAGAAGAAGATCATTTGGCTACCATTAATATGATTATATCTCAAAAATGGTATACTAAGATTTCTCTTCTTATTAATAACTCTTATAGACAAAATCTGTGATTTCTCTATCCAGGATAGCTTGGATATTTTGAAGGACTCTCTAATAGAGAGGTTTAAAGACAAACAGTAATGGAATTTGTCACAAATATTCCCATTGAAAGAGAGGTTGACATCCAAGATGATTGGCTTATCCGCCTCAGAATCAACCGATTCAGACCGCATGGTCAGATGTGGCAGGTTCCATTCCATGTCGAATTTGATAGATATGGTAAATGGATATCAGATAAAAATTATCTCAAGGCCATCAGAAAAAGAATAAGGCATCTCGAATTGAGTATTCCAATTCTCAAAAGCCTAAACCGGCCGACTAAAAGATTTGAGAGATCATTACTTCTTCTCAAAAAGCAAGCTTCTCTAATGGCAATCTAGAACGATGAATTTCCTAGGTGCATTTTGGGCAGAATGCATTCCGAAGAAACGACAGAATAAAATTCGTCATTGCCTACGTCAACAGACCAAGAACTGTACTTGAATAGTAAATTACTATTCAAACTTTTACTATTCATATTTTACTTTTGGGTTGAAATCCGGGGTTCATGTCCGGTTCCTCCCCTATATATATGTGTGTTTCATTTCAGAAGAGGCACGCTTGAGTTTAGACTCGCCCCTT
>JAPKLY010000096.1:106900-135901 GCA_026898435.1 Prunella vulgaris
TTTTATTTTTGTTTGGAAAAGAACCATTTTTGGTTTTGAAACAACTAGACCATTTTTTATGACTATTTTTTTTGAAAATATCAAGATGCTTAAAATGCATTTCAACGTCTTTTGAGAACACAAGAATATCATCAATATAAACAATGATAAAATTACTAAAAGGAGAAAAAATGTCATTCATAATTTGTTGATAAAAATTATCAACAAAAGTAAGGCGGTAGTAAGTTGATAAAGATTATTTGTTGATATATTAGTCATTTAATTAGTTTATTTGTTTACTACAATTAATCCTCAAATAATCTACACTTAATTTACACCACTAATACCCAAATAGTTAGCACAACACATTTATCTCACTAGAGTCTAAATAAAAATAAACAAGAACTTTCTCATTAATAAACAAATAAAAACATACACCAATTCAATAAATAATTTAGTACTTAAAGATAAAATAATTAACACAACATTACAAATAATATATGAGTAATATAAAATGTACTCAAATAATAAATAACATGATAATAATTAAAGTTCACGTCCTTCAATATTATTGTCTCAATGATTAATCTAATAAATAAACATATTTGCATAAATAACATTAGCGATTTCATTTCTAATATTTGCAAATCAATAATTATTTCAATAAAATCTAAATAAATTACACTTGACTTCTTCATTACTAGACATGTAGAAGCATACAAATAATTCAAAATTTAAAATAAGATAGATAACACAAAATTACAAATAATACATGAATAATATAAAATGCCCTCAAATAATAAATAGCATAATAATAATAATTAAAGTGTACCTAACACATGAAATATTTTCCAGCAATTATAAATTAACACATATATAATTTAAATGCACACATAACATAAAATATATTGAAGCAATTAACATATAAGTAAATAAATTGTATTCAAGACATGAAGTATCTTAACCAATGAGTTCTGAGAAACTCGGGTATCACACGCTGCTAGAGACTTTTGAAGGAGAATCCCTCTTTTTCTTTTTCTCATATTTCTTCTTTTATTCTTTTGTTCTTCCGCCTTTTTATCAAATCATCAATTTTCCCCATTTCTTACACTAGAAAAACTTGGGACAATAGTTGTGCGTGCTTCCGGTAATTGTGGCCATGGGCACGGATTTCCAGAATTGGTGACATGGCTCTAGAGCAGAGAGCTTCGATAACATTGGCGGTTTTGATTGACGGTGGCGGTTTTTTCCAGTAATTTGGCTTCCATTAATAACTCCAAAAAAACAAATTTGCTGCCTTCCTCAAACAGCAGTTTGTGAAGCGGAGTGGAGAAGATGAAGGTGGAAATATTTATTCCTCTATCTTCTCTGCAATTTCTTTTCTTTCAATATCACACGAACGACGATTAATTTGATTTATTCATGGACAACGACAAAGAAGTGTGGTCGACGGCGGCATGGTAGGGATGATGACAGCTGCTGCAATAGAGGTGGAGGCGGAAGGGTTGAAATTTTTGAACGAACTTATGTGGGTTTGATGATTTTGATTGAAACGAGGGCAAATTGAGGGAAATTTTGATGGGCGTACTCAACTTAGTGTGTGTACTTCAGACACTCGTGAGTGCAAATAACCTGGGCCGATAGTTATAGCTATTTTTATAATATGTACATTAAAAGGAAAGGTATAAATGAATGTGCTTTTAAATAAATAAGGTGTATTTTATTAATTTTTGTAAAAATATATAATTTTTTAATAAATATATATTATATATTTTTGTAAAATAAAAATACAAATTTCTTTTATATTATTTAATCAAAATTTTATGAATTTTTATTAGTTTGTTAATCTTAACTTTTGATGTTATAAAAAAATAAGTTTAATTTAAAAAATAAAAAGTAATTAAGAATTTTGCATGATTGTTTAATGAAAAGACTATCATTTATCAAAATACAAAAATTTATATAAATTTTTTTACAGAAACACATATTTATTATCATAAAAATATATTTTGCTCATATAGTAACACATATTTGTTCATATAATAACACAATGTGGGAGACAAATGTGTGTTACTATTAGAGCAAATATGTGTTACTATCTTATAAAATGTTGTTATTTTACATATATTTATTTATTTTTATAGAATGAATAATTTTTCACATAATGCAAAACCAAAATGTGTGTTACTATAAGAACAAATATTAATATTTATTTACTTTTATAGAAATAATTATATTTTTTTATATAATAACATATTTATTACATGAAACAATATATCTAGATTTAAAGGGATGACGAATAAATTAAGAAACACATATTTATTCTCATAAAAATATTTTTTACCCATATAGTAATATACATTTGTTCATATAGTAACACAAAAAGGGAGACAAATGTGTGTTACTATTAGAGCAAATTTGTGTTACTATCTAATAAAATATTGTTATTTTACATATATTCATTTATTTTTATAGAATAAATAATTTTTCACATAATGCAAGAACAAAATGTGTGTTACTATAAGAACAAATATTAATTATTCACAAATATTTATTTCTTTTTATATAAATAATTATTTTTTCATATAATAACATATGTATTACATGAAACAATGTACTTACATTTAAATGGATGATAAATAAATTATGAAACACATATTTATTCTCATAAAAATAATATTTGTCCTTATAGTAACACACATTTGTCCATATTGTAACATAAATTGGGAGACTAATGTGTGTTACTATTAGAACAAATATGTGTTACGCTAAAATTAAATATTTGTTACTGTAAGATTAAATGTATGTTACTATATATAAATATTTATGTATAATATAATATTAAATGTATATTTTTTAATCAACATAATAACTAAAAAAATTAAAATAATTTGTTAGCATTTGACAGGAAAAGTAATAAGGTTTGTATGGAGGAGGGGGTGGGGTGGGGTGGGGTGGGGTGTAGGGCACGGGTTGGAGTGTATGTTGGTGTGTGTTACATATATTCACTTATGTATGCTATACTGAGGAGGTAATCCGTCGCGCGTTGGAGTAATTAGTTTTTATATCCATTTTTGACAATTTTTACGGTAGAAATTTCTACCCAAATGTGTCTCTTATCAAAATACATGTGATAAATTTAAATTTTAAATTTGAACTGTAGACAAGTTCAAATTTTAAATTTAAACTATAAATTTTCATTTGCTAATACTCTACTTTTCAAAAAAATAATTATGCTTAATTTCAATATACAACTAATAAACTATAATATTATATGACAACTCTGATGTCATAGTTAGCAACTATAATAAATTTAATTAACAGATTTATTTTACTTTCACAATATATTATCATATTCATTAAAGTTTTTCAAATTTAATTATTCAAATATTAATTAACATAATTTCTTTACAATTAAAATAATTAAACTACATTTATATTATAATTATAGTGTTTTTAAAATTTAAATTATGAATAAAATTTCAAAATGATCAAAGACAATAAAAATATAAATAATAAATTTTCTATTTTTTTCTAAGTTATTGTCTTTATTTTATTATTATCCACTTAAAAATTAAATATAAATAATTTAAGTAAATAAATAATTATGAAAATTATATGCCTACTAATATTTTTTTTTTAAATTGATGAACAACAAATGGTTAAATTATATTTGCAATGAAGACGTGGAATATAGTTGTGTAATTAAAAAAAAATGGGGTTAATTCTATGAAAAATACATCACCTACTCAACTTTCAATTTAATATTGGTCTTCACGATTATTATTAAAAAACTCAACATTTTACGAATTTTCAATTCGATACATGTTCTTTTATTTTCGGCCTATAACTAATGACGTGGCTCATCGGAGCACGTGAAAGTTTACCACACTAGCGTAAACACATTTAATTACCTTTTTATTTTTTTTAAATTTTCACATCATATATCATATGCATATTCATAAAAAAACATACTTTTTATTTTAAAAATATTTTTTTTGGCCATATAAGGGGAAAACGTTTTATATGTTTGTAGTATTCAATATCATATTCATAAAACACTTGAAAAAACACTCAAATGCCCTATGAAAAATTGTCCAAAATTGTATCAAATCCTGAAAAATCTTAATACTGGAGGTTTGAATTTCTGAAATTTATATATGCACACTAGAATGACAAATTTTTACTCACCCTGACGAGACACATTATTTATTGCAATTCACTAACACTTTGAATTTTAGAGTTCTGCTGCTTTTTATTATTTTCTTATATAGAAAAGATTTAGGGTTTCTGCTATTGTTGAAAAAAAATATAGTTGCAATTGATTATAATTTATGGATTGTTGTTTTTAAATCTTTGCCAAATCAAGCTATTAATTTTCTAAATTTTTCTTACTATTGAGAAATTTTTATTTCTTACCAAAAAAAAGTGCATATACAAATTGTGCACAAAATATGCATGTAATATTTTTTACACTTTATTAAACAATAAAAGAACACACATTTTTACTTAAAAATAACAACAATAAAAATAAATAGTATATATATTTTATATTTACAGACCGTGCAGATACACAGGTGATATACTAGTTTTTAATACTAGAAGATTAATTATGATTAAATTTGTAGCATTTATGACCTATTAACATCATTTGCAAGATTAGTTTTGTATTTTACACAAATGTTGTTTCAGATGTCATCAACGAACCATGAGGAATACCGGTCAACTTAAATATTTATCTTCTCTGAATAGTAAGAATCACTAAAAATGCATTTAAATTATATATTGTACCGAACGCATAAGAGAATAAAACTAACAACATGATTAGTGTATTACTCAAGTCATGCATGATTGACTGTCATTATAAATTGTTTCACTTCTAATACAGTACTCTGTGGGTTTCAATCTTTCGAATCTATTTTCATATTTGTATGTGATACACATATTAGTAAAAGTTACTTTATTAACTTTTTTAATCAATCAAAATTTATATTTTTAAGTGTATAAAGTGGATATAATATAAATATTATATTAAGTTATATATTTATTTTTTTAAAGTGCAAAGAATCAAAATGAAAAATAAAGTATAAAGATATTTAGAGGATTGAGGAAATAGTTTATTAAAGTCAAAATTTTAATAATCACCTTCTTAATTAATTAAATGAATGACAATTCACCTCATTCGGTACAGGCTATAGTCCAAATGAACTTAGGCTGCCCAATTTTTTTTACTATTGCAATATAATATAATAATTTAGTATAAAAAATAATGTAGTCTATTGGCAGTGGAGAATTGGCCTGCACGAAGTTTTATGATGGATTAAATAGAACCTGGGGATGACCATTGTACGACTGCTGCAAAAACTCATGTGATGGATGCATGCTTTGAGCTCTCGAAAATTGAATAATTCAGTGTTGGGTGTGATATCATTGAACGTATCGTAATTACAAAGTGATATATAATGTGAATTTAATCAGTAGAAATGTTAATATTTTGTTATACTCGGATTATATATTAGATATATTCTTTTCTAATTCTTATCTTTATTACTGTATTGTGACTTTCATAAATTTTTACGTTGTTGTGAATAACTGGGAGTTTTTACTCCTAATTCTATTTAGATGTCAACCTTCTAAGCAGATTATAAAATAGATGAGGTTTAAAAGAATTCTTGAGGGTACGTTTGTTTTGGGATTAAGGGGATCATGGGAAGTCATGATTTTGAAATCTTGAGATGTGAAAACTTTGATGAATAGTAAAAGTGTGTGTTTGTTTTGGGATTTTAGTAGGGTAGGATGTTACTTTATATCAAATCAAAGTGTGATAATGATTGATTTTATAGGTATAATAGGTATTTTATGAGTATTGTGTTGGAAAGAATAATAATAGGTTTAATAGGTATTTTTTGGGTGTGGATTGAGTTTGGGATGTGAAATCCGGATGTTACATCCCAAACTCATGTAGAGACGTGATCGCAAAATACTACGTTTATCCGTGCTAATCCCAAAACAAACATACCCTGAAAGCCTAAGCCTACGCCTACTATGGATCAGCTTAGCACCGCCAACCTATGTTTTAAAAAATGGATTTGATTGACCACTAGTTGGATCAATCAACTCGGCACTTTTGCTTTATTTGTTAAGTTTTTTTTTTTTTTTGCAATTTATAATTTTTACTGAAACTCAATTTATAAGATTTGGTTTTTTATTCTATATCATCTCAATCGCATTTTCTATCATTATTCTTCTCCAAATTCTTAATATATTATTTCCACATCTTTCTACTAAGTTATCTACGAAGTGTAGACTCAAAATCATGAGATCAAGCTTTAGTGGCGTTAATTTGAATATTCTTTCAAATCGTTTACGTTGGATGAACTTCCTATATATTTGATATTTTTAAGGTATTTGGTGAACTTAATTATACATTTACATTTTTATGATATATGGTGGACTTATATATTTTTGTAAAATATTAACATTTAATTTTGATTTTTAAAATTAAATTTTAAATATCAATATTAGATGTATATTTATTTAATTTTTATCTTTATTTGTACATATAATTTATTATTTTTGGAGATAAACTATTTATCATGTCTTACTTTTTTTTGTATATAATTATATATTATTTAATTATGATGTTTTACCGACTTAATCACTTTATTAACTGTTGAATACAATCCGACCGACCTGTCAATTTTTCTAACTTTTATGCGATCTCAATTTTGAATTTCAAAAATTGAAATGTATGTATTTACTATCACTTCTACAATTCTCCACTATCCTAGCTAGCCAAAATATATAATTCGTATTTAAAAAAAAACCTCAAAGTGAAAAAAACAAATATTCCTTATTAATTCTTTAGTATAAATAGTTTTAGAATACATATTTTTAAAGTATAATTGTACTAAATTCACTAAACTAACATAAAAAAACTCTTCTTAAAATAAAAAATCCGAAAATTTTTAGATTGAAAAATTAGTACAGTTGATTCTCTGAAAAAATGATAGTTTTTATAATTTGGTGTAACAAAAAATAATTCAACAATTTAGGTAATTTTTCTATGATAAATTGGTGAATTTCATTCCAAGTATACATATTTTTAAAGAAGTCAATGGCCCATTAAATTTGGCCATTTTGGTTTCTTGACAAGTCTAGTGGGTCTTTAGATTGTCAAAGTCTTGTATACATTTGGTGTATTGTACAATTCAAGTATATTTTTTTAAAAAAAATTTATTATTAAAAAATTACACTTATTTTTTAATAAAAAGTCGCTTATGTTGGTCCCAAATATAGTAAACAGGTGTATAGGGGGAATACACTTTTATTGAAATCTTTTTGCAAATAAGACAAGTAACAGAAACAGTGGACTGAGTAACTAACTCAGGTAGCCTGTAGTATTTCAACAGGGGACTAGTAAGTAGCCTGTTGAAATGTTTAGAGAGACTAGTAATTGATACTTTTCAACTTTAAAGTTAGGTAGCCCGTGAGTTGAATATTTATCAATGTAAGTGTTAGTAGCGGATAAGTTATAGAAATAAATTTTGCATCCTTGAAAAGATTTATCCAAGCAGCACACACAAAGAAATAAAGCAATAAGAGACATACAGAATTTATAGTGGTTAGAAGTTAAACTCTCCTACATCCACTTCCCTGATTTAACAGGAGAATTTCTTTACTTTGGAACTCCTTAATTTATAGTGTCAAGGTACACTGATCAAGAACACAACTTAGTAATGATCCCTAGGATTTGCCTGAGTCCTAATCCTCTCCAAATTTCAGACTGAGAACAGACCTCAGCTTACTTTTAGATTACTCTTCACCTCAAACTTCACAGCTTATCAGCTTTGAGTGGGTTCCAACTTGGTTTGAGATAGCTGTTTACACTAATGAATATTTTCTGGGCTTGGACTATCTCAGTAGGCTTTTCGGATATTACAATGTAAGCCTATGATACATAGTTGAACTCTAAGTGTGAAAACACTTGGGAAACTACAGAATTTTCGGGTATTTTCTGAGTGCTTTGAGAGTTGAATGCTTGAGTTCTTGAAGGCTTGAGTGTTTCACGTACTTCTCTTTATCTTCAATCTCTGTATTTATAGACATAATTTGAAAAACTTTCCGTTGGAGAGAAGGTTTTCAAATCATGCTATTTTGGTAAACTAACATTATTCAAATCTTTATGCTATGTTTTAAAAATCTGGTTCGACCGGTCGGTCTGACCGGTCGAACCGCGAACCGGGATAAGCAACGTACGACTCTAAAGCATTGGACCGCCCAACTAATGAGCCCCTCGAGAACCGGTCAAAAATGGAAATAAACGGGTCGAACCTGCCTCGGTTCGACCCTAAGAACCGGCGGCTGGGACTTAAGTTTAAAAAAAAAGTTTGAAGGACTATTTCACAGCGGCGGTGGCGGTGGCGGTGGCGGCTGCGTTTCCTCTAGCAGCGGCGGTGACGGTGGCGGTGGCGGCTGCGATCCCTCCAGCAGCGGCGGCGGCACGTTTTCTCCAGCAGCGGCGGCGCTTTTCCTCCAGCGATGCCTGGCCGCTGAAAATCGTGGAAGAAGAGAACAAGACTACAAGAGTATAATAGATGGGAGACGGTGGTTGAGGTGGAGGAGGCAGCGCCGCTGAAAATCCGTGGAGGAAGAGAACAAGACTACAATGTGGATAAGTGGGTTTCTGAAATTTTAGGTTTAAATATAGGTCTCATGGGCCATTAATGAAATTTGGGCCCAACTTTCTCATTTATTTATTAGTTCAGTGTTTTTTGTCCCAACTTTCTCATTAATTAAAAAAAAAAAATATTTGGTAGATTTATTTTAATATTAAATATATATTTATATAATTATGACATCATACCGGCTCAACCGCTTTATTAACGGTCCGACTGGTCGAACCCGATCCGACCAAAATTTCTAAGGTGTCTGGTTCAACGTTCGCTTCTACTTTTTAAAACATAGTCTTCATGCAGTCAATCCCAAGCATTAATTAGTGATAACTCTTTAAATGTTGCAACCACCTTATTAAATGTTGTAGTAACATTTAATGCTTTAAGTGACTTCTTCGCAGTGGGGTTGTAACTCTCCTGGGTACTCCAGGTTAGTTGAACTTTGTCTTCTATGGTGAGTTTCTCCTTCGGCGGGTGTATTTACTAAATATGCTTTGTGCAATTGATCTTCACATGCGAGTTCTTCTTATTCTTCAAGTGGTCTGTTGCCTGTTGAACTAGCCTGTTAACTAACAGTTAGACTATTTTTCTAAACTTATGTGCAACTACTTTACATATATTCTAAGGGCTTTTAGGATTAAATCAAAATATTCTTCATCTATTTCCCAACAATTTCCCCCTTTTTGATAATGTCAAAACTTGTCTCCTGTCTACTTTAGTCCTATCAATGGACTCTATACTTGAGCAATTTTGTAAGAATTTTCAGAGCCTTAGACCTGCAGGTTAGCACATGATATTCAATATGTTAAGTAAAGTAGTGCAACAACCTAACAGATAATGAGATATAATCTTAGGCTAAAACAAGGATAGTGAATTTCATTAATAAGAAAAGGTTACATATTACAACTGAATCACAGGCTCATTCTCAATAGCCTGAGTCTCAGGCTCCTTTTCCACAGCCAGTGAAGTAGGCTAAGCTTCACTAACATGTTGCACAAACTCATCAACAGATGGTCCCTTCCTCTTCTCAATCTCCATAGGATAAGATCTTATCACAGTTTCAGATGGGTTGGCTCCTTCAGCCCCATCCCCACCTTCATCTTTCCCATCTTCCTCAGTTGTCCTGCCCTCAGGCCCCTCAATCATCCTGACCTCAGCCATTTTCTTCTCCACCATTCTTCAGCCAGTAACAAACTTGTCTTCCTTACACCTGCAAATTCAAGCACCCCTCTTTCCCCTTTCTTCCACACCCCTTCCCCCTTCATCCTTACTATCTCTAAGATCTCATAGAGTTGAAGATATTTCAACTTGACCAACAGTCTAACCCTCTCAAACATATTTTGAGGTTTGGGTGAGAGTCAAGTGTGGGGTATAAGGTTTCAAGCTCATAGTTGACTTCATCCTTTAAAGTATCAAGGAATGTATACTCAGGTTCCTCCTCTTCCTCAATGGTATAAACAAGTATGATGTCAGTGGCTTGTGGTGAGGTGACTTCTTTTTTGCTATCACTTTCATGCTTTTGAGAGCCTTCAGTGGGGATTGATTATTTTTTAGGCTAGGATATGTTTTTGGCCTTCTCTTCAGGCTTTTTAGTGCCCTCAAAGGCTTCTTCCTCATCATGTCCTTCCTCAATTCCTTCCAGGGCAGTTGAGGTCGAGAGATGAATATGTGACTTCATCACTTCCTCTTCAGTGGACTTCTCAGCTGAGGATGGTGTGGATGATTGTTCAGTTTGTTCTGAGTTACTGCTAGTCATTGTCTTGCTCTTAAAGATTGCCTTTTTCACCAGCTTTCTGTTCTTGTTCTCCATCTCTTCTTCCTTATGTGATCTCATATTTTAACTAGGCTTGAGAGCCCTCTTTCTCATATCATCAGGTGTGTTGTCATTTGAGGACTCCACTGTCTCCACAATGGACTTGGCTTAGTGATTTCTTTCCTCTTCACAGGGGCAGTGACCTCAATTTTCATCTTCTCCACCAACTTCTCCGAGTTGAACAAGATCTTAGAGTTGTTCTATGGCCTTGAGTCTAGAAAGGTGTAATCCAACTTTAGCTTCTCAATGATTAGGTAGACTTTAGTGGCATAGCACAATTTGTGCTCAATCAACAATCTTCATTTCACACTCTTCATCTTGGATCTCTCATCCCTCATATTTGAGATGAAGAAAGTGTGCCAGATAGATAATTGCAGCCATTGGCCTGAATTTTGGATTGCTCACCTACTCTATACTCCATTGATTGGCCAAGATGCACTTGCCAACAATTTCAGCCAGTATTTCAAACTCTGGCTTGAGCAGTTTCTTGTTCAAATTTGGTACATGGTTCTCCTATCTTGCAAATCTCCAATGAGAATCTGATTCTTGGTCATAAGGGAAACACCTTTTATGATATCCAAGGAGTTAACATAGAAACAAATAGTTTGTAGATTTAAAAAGATCTATCAATTGCACCAATGGTGTGAAGACACGTGTAAAGCCTATGAAACTATTCAACCTTTCGATACTAAAGGGTCTTATCCATCAGACCTTGGCATGTTGCGAATTTAAGTGTCCAACTAACTCAGGTTCCTGATTTTGGGATTGATAAGCCATAATACTCAGTGAATTTCTAAGTCTTGAGAGTAGCCTGTGCTTCAACATCGTCGTTTCCTCCTTAAACATCAGTAGGCGGACTCAATAAAGACCTAAATGAATATCAGCCCAACTTGTGCCAGAATGCAGCCAGTTTCCAGCTGTCAACGTGGGAGATACTTTTCTTCGACAAACACTGACGACATTGGAGAACCCACAAAGGCAATGTACAAAGATAGGTGTAAGCAAATTAATTTTGCTACCCAATTAAATAATGACACGTGTATAAATTAAATAAATATCAAACATATATTACTATTTTAATTTTGAGGATTTATCAAATTAATTCTCTAATTAAATAGTAAAATGATATTTATTGTACACGATACAAGTCGTTATTAAATTACGAGTCTCCCTGTACTCGTAAATGTCCCTATTTATGAAGACGGCGGAAATCAATCAAGCTAAATTTGGTTGATTACTTAATCTTGTCAATCAAATCACCATCAGCCAACCAGAGTGCGCCACGTGTCAGCGCAAGAAATGAAGGCTCTTCACTCTCCACCCTGTAAATAGGGGTGAAGTCCATGCATTTTTTATATAACGAAAAGCATCGAAGACGAACGAGCAAGCAGCAATCCTCTCGACGAGCCATCTGTGAGCTAAGAAGATCGATAGATCAAGTCCTTTGAAGATTCAAAGAGTTCTTCACCAAATCTGAAGACATTCTTCAAAGTTCGAGCTGTTCTTCATCAAATCCTTCAAGAAACGACGTTTGATCCAAGACAAAGGGCCTCCATCCCTCCGATCCAGTGTTTTTCTTGAAGAACAACTTGAAGATCATCAAGCGTTCTTCGCCGTCTTCAACTGTTCTTCGTCAAAGCCTTCCAGAAACATCATTTGATCCAGAATCAAGGAGCGAATCCCTCTGATCAGACGTTTCTACCTTGAAGATTAACTTGAAGACTCTAAGTGTTCATCACCGCCTTCAAAGCGTTCTTCACCAAGTTCATCCACAAATGCACTTCGATCCAGGAGCAAGGGGCCAAATCCCTCCGATCAAGCGTTTCCATATCAAATCCACTTGAAGATTTGAAGATCGTTCTTCACCAAATCTGAAGCGTTCTTTATCAAATATCTTCCAAAGACCTCACTCGATCCAAAACAAGACGACTCTGTCCTTGGATCAAGTGTTTCAAGTCAAGGCCCAGTCAAAGTCAAGTCAAGACCAAAGCCGAGTCAAAGTTGAAGGAGAATCAGAGGATCATAGCTAGAGAGAGAACCCGATATATTCAAGAAATAAATCATTGTATATCAATTTCAAGTGTTAATAATATTTTATTATTTTACACAAGAATTGTTATCACAAATTTGGCACGCCCGGTGGGACCTCACTCTACCTCTCATCTCTCCTCTCCAAGACTTCAAAGCTTCAAGTCTACATCAACCATCTTCAACATGTCTTCAGGATGCAAGATCGTTGTCAAAGTTGCTTCATCCAAGACTGCTGAAGCCAACGTGGTCACGCGAAGCTTATCAAAGAGATTGCAGTTTGAAGAAGCCTCTTCACAGACCAACTCTTCAGTTGGGAACAAATCACCTCGTGCTATGAAGGAAGATGAAGTTGATTCAGCAAGTTCAACTTCACGCTCCCAGTCAGACTCCTCATCAACTTCAGAAGCAGCTTCAGTGATGATGGCAGACACTTCAACCATTGAAGAGAAACTGTCAAGCCTGCTCAGAGCTGTTGAAGGCCTTGCCAGTCGTGTCAAAGAGCAAGACTCTACGATTGCTAAGCTGATTAGCAAAGTAGACGGTGTTGAGTCAAGTCACGCTCGCGGAAAACAAGTTGAAGATCGTGATGAAGTGGAGACTTCAAACAAATACCAAGCGGCTGAAACTGAACCAACTGCTAGGGAGCTGCCAATATCACCTGATGGCGGGATACAAGTCGATCAACTCAAAGAGCTCATCTTGGAGACAGTCAAGGGGAAGTTCAAAGATGACTCCAAGTCAAGCCACAGCTATGCCAAGCCTTATACCGAAAGGATCAACAGCTTGAGGATGTCGGTCGGCTATCAACCTCCAAAATTCCAGCAGTTCGATGGCAAAGGCAACCCGAAGCAGCATGTCGCTCACTTTGTCGAGACTTGCAACAATGCCAGGACATTTGGCGATCACCTCGTGAAGCAGTTCGTCCGCTCCCTCAAAGGCAATGCATTCGACTGGTACACTGACTTGGAAGCTAACTCCATTGACAGTTGGAACCAGATGGAACGTGAATTCCTCAACTGCTTCTATAGCACAAGGAGAACAGTCAGCGTGATCGAACTGACAAACACACGCCAACAAAAGGAAGAACCTGTCATCAACTACATCGATCGATGGAGGAATCTTAGCTTGAACTGCAAGGATAGACTCTCTGAAATGTCTTCGATCGAGATGTGCATCCAAGGCATGCAGTGGAGCCTCCGCTACATTCTTCAAGGAATCCAGCCGAAAACCTTTGAAGATTTAGCTACAAGAGCTCACGACATGGAGCTAAGCATGGATGTAAAAGATGTCGAAGGTCCACTGCTTCAAAAGTATCGCGACAAGTCTTATGTCAAGCCTTCAACTAAGGAATACATAATAGATCTACCTTGCGACAGGGGGCAAAGCGGCTTAACTCTGAAAGAGATGCGACAAAAAGAATATCCTTTCTTAGACTCTGACGTCTCCGGGATATTTGATGACTTGATCGATGCAGAGCTCATCAAGTTGCCTCGGATGAAACGACCAAAAGAAGCTGGACGAACTGATGATCTAAAGTACTGCAAGTACCATCGGTTAGTTGGCCATCCAATTGAAGATTGCTTCATCTTCAAGGAAAAGATCATGCAGCTGGCTCAACAAGAAAAGATAGTGCTTGACGACACCATCTGAAAATGCCCAAGTCAATGCTCCTCGGCACGAGCCTAAACTGTTTGGACGAATCCCTGATACGAGTATAAACTGTCTTCAAATGCCCAAGTCAATGCTCCTCGACACGAGCCTAAACTGTTTGGACTACTCCCTGATACGAGTATAAACTGTCTATCAAATCCAAATCATATCTCCTTGACACAAGACTAAACTGTTTACAAGTTGAAGACTCCCTGATACGAGTATAAATTATCTCCAAATCATATCTCCTTGACTCAAGAGTTTAAACTATACGTCACTCCAAGCCCACATGAGTATAAACTTTATGCACCCCCAAAATAAAATGAGATTTCTTTTGAACTATGTTATAACTTGATCCTCTTCATAGAGGTACGTAGGCAACTTAGAAATCTCTAAGTCCAGTCATGTTTCAATTATCTTGTTTAAGTTTGAATGCTTAATGAGATGTTGAAATAATAAAGGTGGCATAGAAGTTTAAATGCAAGTAGCTGATGAAGTTCCATTAATAAAGCAAATGGGTTAAGTACAATGAAGCAAAGCAAAGTACAAGTACATGTTATCAAGTTATACAAAGTAGATCCTACACAAGCTATGCAAAAGGATTGATGATCTCCAATTCTTTCAAAGCAGCCTTTAGCTTCAATTGGGACTTCTTCAAGCTTTCTTCTATGGGGCACTCCAAAATTGGGATCTTCTTGATGACAAAGTTGTTCTCTGCAACAGTTCAAGTCTTGTCTTTGGTACTTTGAAGAGATCGTTGTTGCTGCTCCACCTTCACAGACATCTTCTTCTTTCTATTAGCTCATCGAGTTGATCATCTCTTTGCCGTCAACTGCTCGATACCTGTAAAGTCGCCAGTCTCGTGCACTCCTAAAGCAGCGCCCATATTCGTCTTCACTTGCGTGCACTTCAACATTCACTCTTGTGGTCAGAAATTCGCATGCTTGCTCGAAGCTATCATGTTGTGTCTCCTGTTGCAAAAGCTGATGCATGCTTAGGCCTATCACTTTGTTGCAAAGCTGTTGAATGCTCGTGCCCTTGACGACTAAGCTCTACAAGTGCAAGCTCTTTGCTTCGCTGCTCATATCTATTGATCATGCAAAGTCTGAGCTAAATCTCACCTCGCTGTCTGGAATTGTCAAGAAGTCGCACATTCTGCCTGAGCTACCAGATCTGCATCAAGTCCTTCAAGCTCGTATTCGCTCAAAGCAGTTGTGGAATGGCCATCGCATCATGGTCAAGTTGTTTGCATGCTATTGTCCAGGTCTCGTGCTTCTCTTCTTTACCGTCAGCAATGAAGGTCGAAGCGTGGCACTCTAGTTCGAAGCTTCAAAGCCACTTCTCTGTTGAGTAGCTCCCCACTGCTCATGAGCCATCCAATGCATTCTTATAGCTGTCACGCCAAGCTTGATATTGTGATGTCAATTGCTCTGATGATGTTTTGATCGCTTGAAGGCCACATCCAGGGTTAAGGGTTTGCGACATTGCTTGCTGCAAATCGCCATCACTGCCAAATCTTTGACCTCGAGGCTTCACATTGTAAAATGCTTCACAGAAGGTCTTGATTAACTCCGAGCTGCAGTCATAAGTGAACAACAATGCGAAGGCATCATCATACACTCTGATGTTTTGAAGGTTCTTCCTGCAACAGCTCAGAACATCCTCTGTCCACTCTCAATAGCCTTTGAAGTTGTGGAATGCACCAGCAAATGCTAAAGGGTCTCATCCTCTCTTGCTAAATGGTGATGCATTGCAGAAGCTCCATGTTGCTAGAATCAGAATCTTCATGATTTGCCGCCTTCAAGATCCACACCTTGGATGCTTTGGATATTGAGACCACTCTTCGATGTGAGATAGGTGCCCTCATCCACTGATTGATGCTCGTTGTTGAGGATGATCAATTGGCGGTTGAGCTCGTTGATGAAGATGATCAAGTGGTGGTTGAGCTCTTGATGAAGATGATCAATTGGCGGTTGAGCTCGCTGATGAAGATGATCAAGTGGTGTTGCGCTTACTAATGAAGATGATCAATAGGCGGTTGCACTTGCTATTGAGGATGATCAATAGGCGGTTGAGCTCAATGTTGAGGATAGCCAAGTGGCGAACTCCAGATGGAAGTTTTGAGATCTTGAAGAAAATCATATTTGCATGAAAAGACTGCAAGACAAAAAAAGAGAGGGGTTAAAATTGTATTTAAATAATTTATATGGACTAGAAGTGTAATTTCTTTAAAACCTTAAATTATTTAAATATATTGGGCCAATTTAAATCAAGTTCTAAAAATCTCAAGCTCCATGTCATGGTCCAAGTGATGTATTCCAAGCCCAAATTTGTGAATTAGTTAAAAGAGTCCAATTCTTATTTTAATTAAATAAGTCTAATTCTTGATTATTAAGGTGGCCCAAGTTTTAATAGTTGGTGAGGATTTTCAAGCCAGAGTTAATTTTTAAAGGCCCGCAGTAACAAATCCCAAAGCCCAAATTAGAAGAGGTTTAGCCGGAGCACAAAGTCATCCATGCCAGTAATTGCAGCCGCTATTATTCGGCAATTGAAGTCATCAAGCCGGAAATCATGCTGAGCCCACGAACAGGCCGCTCTTCTGCCGCTGCACCACGCCGCCGGTTTTTGAGTACCGTCGCCTGTCTCTGGAACTAGAGATCACTGCACTCTGCGAGCCAAGAACCTTCTGCTTCTTGCACGCCCCAAATCTCGTACAGATTTTGCTGGAATTTCGGCCACGCTGCACCATGCCTTACGCACACAGACGCCGATTCCGTCTCTGAGCTCCACCGCGTACGATCATGCCCAGAATCAGTTCGCACAAGTCCACGAACATGACGCTCTTCCAATCGCCGATTGTGCCTGAGGACTTCATAGCCGGACTTGCCTGAGGGAGTTGTATTGGATTAGGATTTTAAAAGACTTTTTTAGCTGAAAAAAATCCTGCAGATTTTAAAGATTTTGTAGGATTTTGGTGACTTTTAAGATTTTGTAGGATTTTGTAAGACTTTTAAAATAAGGATTTTAATGGATTCTATAGGACTTTGTAGACTTTGCAGAATTTCATGGATTTGTGACATACAATAAAAATTCAAAATTTTTCATACCTTCAAATTAAAAAAAAAAAAAAAAGTTAAAGACAAAAAAAATCATAATATCATGTCCTTTTAAATAACATTACTCCACATATTCATAGCTATACTAGTCCTCAAAGCATTAGCGTCATGTCGTTCTTGCTCTTGAGTTTGAATGATAGGCTCAAAATCACGGTCTTCATTAACTGGTAATGTTGAAGATGAAGGTTCGTCCACCGATTCAATTGGAAATTCATCAGAATGACATTCTTTGCGAATAAAGTTATGTAGAGTTGCACATGTTAATATTATCAATATAAAAAAATATCGAAATTGAATAATCAAAGCAACCAAAGTAAAATATAACAAAACTCAAATACCGTAAAAAAATATTATCAATATAAAAATATTACCTAATGACATATGTAATATATAATATTAGTATTATAATAATACTATATAAAAATAAAAATTTATCTTGTATATAAGTTAGGATGAACAATATCGTTTTTAATACTATTTAATGATTAATTATTAACTATTTTTATTTATTCTAGTATATATGTATATATAATATTATATTATTCTTCGTCACTGTAATTATTTTATCGTTGATGTTATAAATATAGAGATGAAATTATAAGGTTAAAACTATTTTAGGTCTTAAAAATAAATAATTATATATAAATCAATTTGGGGATAAATAAAGTCACTAATTAAAAAAGTCCACCGAAATTCTAGAGGTTTTGATGGGATTGTTGGTATTTATAAAATACACTAAAGAATCCATCAAAATCCATCAAACCCAACAATCCTTTAAAATCCTTATATTTTTTAATATCAGTGGATTGTTTTTAAGTCTTTTAAAATCCTCATTGAATACCAGTGGATTATTTTTAAGTCTTTTAAAATCCTGATTGAATACCAATGGATTATTTTTAAATCCTTTAAAATCCTGATTGAATACCAACAAACTTTTTTATAAGAAAAAAGTCCTTTAAAATCCCTCGAAATCTTAAACGAATACACCCCCTAAATCTTTGCCTTAAACGGATCTTCCAGCCTTCCCATACCTTCATAGCGCGCCGGTACTCTTCATTCTGAAATCGATGCCGATCTAGACAAAACAGTCGTCATCGCCGCAGACCTGCAAATCGCCGCGCGACACCGCCCGAGCAAACTGCTCAAATCCGCCGCAAGCTATCTCCGCAAGGATCTGCCAGAAAACCGCGCCCGTTCAAGCCATCGCCACCGATTGAATGCGAAACTGCCCCTGTTCTGGCCTGATTCAAGTCTCCACGAAACTGGAAATTGAAGATCCCTGTTCTGATCGCCGGAAACCGATCCCTGCTCTGTTTGCCGGAAACTCCAGAGAACCGCCGCTGCTGATGAAGCCTTGCCACGCCTAAATCGGCCGCCACCGTCTGGAAATTGCGCCGACTCTGCCCAGAAAATCCATCGCCGACTGCCGCCTCGACTACCCACGCACGGCCATGAGTATTTGCCCAAATCGCAAGTCTGGCCATCGACATCACCGGCCACAACACCCAGAATCAGCCGCGATACACCGTCAAGGTTATTCTGGATTCGCGACAAGAAGAAAAAAAAAAGCCAAGCAAGAGAAAGACAGAAACAAGAACAAGAAAATACCTTTGGAAAAGTTCTCTGGAAATTCGTTGCTCTTTTGCAAATAAGAAATTGAAAGAATAGTGCAAGGGATGCTCACTTGAGAGAAGGAAAATAAAACCAATCTAATACCAATTGATTGATTTCCTTCAGTCATTTGCAGAATTGGAAAAAAAAAATCCATGGATTGCTCCCGATTTCTGTCAAGCTTCAAAGTCAAAGAATTGAAATTTGGGCTCAAAGAAAGATATTGGTCTGCAAGAATTTTTGGGCCCAAACAAAAAAGACTTGGGCTCAAAGAAAAGAAAATTATTTGGGCTTAAATAAAATTGGATTAAAACAAGAATTCAATTTGATGTCATCTAAATAATTTCTTAGGCCAAATTTACCTAAGAAAATTAATTGGGCCAGCCCCATATATCCACTCCTCCAAAGTTCAAATACAAAAACGAGGAATTCAAGATTTTGTGCTTCATTCACTTCAACTCCAGAAATGACCATGAACAAAGCACGAGGGGGCATTTGTAAGCAAATTAATTTTGCTACCCAATTAAATAATGACACGTGTATAAATTAAATAAATATCAAACATAGATTACTATTTTAATTTTGAGGATTTATCAAATTAATTCTCTAATTAAATAGTAAAATGATATTTCTCCCGGTACTCGTAAATGTCAATAAATGGCTGATTTGCCCTATTTATGAAGACGGCAGAAATCAATCAAGCTAAATTTGGTTGATTACTTAATCTTGTCAATCAAATCACCATCAGTCAACCAGAGTGCGCCACGTGTCAGCGCAAGAAAGGAAGGCTCTTCACTCTCCACCCTATAAATAGGGGTGAAGTTCATGCATTTTTTATATAACAAAAAGCATTGAAGACGAACGAGTAAGCAGCAATCCTCTCAACGAGCCATCTGCGAGCTAAGAAGATCGATCGATCAAGTCCTTTGAAGATTCAAAGAGTTCTTCACCAAATCTGAAGACATTCTTCGAAGTTCGAGCCGTTCTTTGTCAAATCCTTCAAGAAAAGACGTTTGATCCAAGACAAAGGGCCTACATCCCTCCGATCCAGTGTTTTTCTTGAAGAACAACTTGAAGATCATCAAGCGTTCTTCGCCGTCTTCGACTGTTCTTCGTCAAAGCCTTCCAGAAACATCATTTGATCCAGAATCAAGGAGCGAATCCCTCTGATCAGACGTTTCTACCTTGAAGATTAACTTGAAGACTCTAAGTGTTCATCACCGCCTTCAAAGCGTTCTTCACCAAGTGCATCCACAAACGCACTTCGATCCAGGATCAAGGGGCCAAATCCCTCCGATCAAGCGTTTCCATATCAAATCCACTTGAAGATTTGAAGATCGTTCTTCACCAAATCTGAAGCGTTCTTCATCAAATATCTTCCAAAGACCTCACTCGATCCAAAACAAGACGACTCCGTCCTTGGATCAAGTGTTTCAAGTCAAGACCAAAGCCGAGTCAAAGTTGAAGGAGAATCAGAGGATCATAGCTAGAGAGAGAACCCGATATATTCAAGAAATAAATCATTGTATATCAATTTCAAGTGTTAATAATATTTTAGTATTTTACACAAGAATTGTTATCACAATAGGAATTTAAAATTTTGGAGTACTTGAAACCTTATCAAATAGAAGTTGGACCAAATAGTGAACCACCTCATTGTTTGGGTTATACTAGAATGTATGCTTTTATTTTGTATAACTAAACTGAATCTTGAGCTTTATCTGAAAAAAAATCTTTTATCACTGTGCTTTAGATAATATGAATGTTATTATTTATTGCAATCCATTCAAAGTAACAGTACAAGTTACACTATAGATAAATGTAGTGATCCCCGGATAACTCACAACAAGATCACATTATTGGTTTCTTGTAACAAGTACTAACTTCACAACCTAGACGGGATTTGAACACCCCATTGGTAAACAGTTGATGTGTAGATCCTAGATTGACTTATCTTGACCAAGGGATTACACTAATGCATGATGATGCATTGAAGAGGACATACAGAGAGGTAATTCTTCTTTACTGATTTATGGGATGAAGAATTAGACCTCAGTGGTCATTTATTTCTAAACCTCTATCCCTTAAATAGTACTGTGCGTAACCGGTGCATGGCGCTTTGATTTGTTAAGTGTAGAGAGTCAATTAGACTCAATACTCTGCATTTTGGGCGACATCATTGAGAACATGACAGTTGCTAAGATTTAATACAGAGGAACATGTGCTTGGAGAGTCTTACATGATTAGTCCCCTTAGCTGGCTCTAGTCGTTCGTCATACTAAATCTTGCAAGTGGAATTTGTTTCCGGTATGATGATAAAGAAAAGTTGTCCTTACTCCAAGGTTAAGATGTTAAATTAATTAGAGTGTTCAATAGCTTGATTAATTAACGGACAAGAGAATCTTAAACACGAGAAATAATGATCGGGAGTCATATGATTGTAATATGGATTAGGATGGATAGTGCAATATTAATCTTATAGTGGATTGTGATTAATGTTAATGGGTTGAATGATATTGGGCTCAATGTTAGAATTCAAGGCCCATTGGGAGGTCAAATCTTAATTCTCCTAAAGGCCCCTCAAGTAGCTCAATTAAATTTCAAACAATGAACAAGGTGATTAAAATAAAAGAAATATTTTGTGCCAAATTATTATTATAATTTTCAAAAATTAATATTAAATTCATGAGAGAATTTTATGAAAAATACATATGTATTTTGAATACAATAATATCTAATAAAATCAAGATCTCATTGAATTAAATATGTAGTATAATTTTCGAAAATATTATAATAAAAATATCAAGAATAGAATATTTGATATTCAAGAAAATCAAGATTAGAATATATGATATTCAAGATAATCAAGATTTTGAATATTTGATATTCAAGATATTCAAGATCTTGAATCCTCATTATAAATATGAGATGAAACAAGACATCAAGAACATCATTTTTAGAGCTATAATATTCAAAAATTATAGAGGGTTGGGCAACAAAATTATTCTTTTTTCTTGTGTTGAAATTATCCATGTGGCTTCCCACCGGATGTACGAGTAAGGACAAGGGAATACTTGAGAAGGCTTTTTAGGTTGATCAAGTTGATCACGTGGAATCAAAGCAAGGGTCTCAAGAAAGACATTTTGGATTGCTTAGGGTACTACAGATGATTGTGTGATCCAAACCAAGAGTCTCAAGAAAGGCCTTTTGGATTGCTCAAGTTGATCGTGTGGATCCGAGACAAGTATCTCAATAAATTTGTCATCAAGAGGTATAATTCACTTAAACCCCTTAGTTCCGCATGTGTAGGGTTTTATGAGCTTTTATACTGTCATAATGTTTTGCATGCAAACCCTGTTGTTGGATGTTTGACTATTTGATTTAATTATGTTTAAATCATGATATTAGTTGTAGGCTTAAATTTGTGTTTAGTGTATAACCTTAATAGATACGGGCATCCAAAAAATTCTCCAACAACTAGTATCAGAGTCTGTTTCGGGCTCTATACGTTAAATTGTAATTTAAGTGTTTCATATTAAATTTGAAAATTGGATAGTAGAATTGCTAGATTTTTTTTGCAGGTATCCAATTGTCATGATATTTAATATTTATTTTTGCATGCATATATGATGATGCATTTTTAAAATCCGATTCGTTCGAATTATTTTTCTCGTGAGATAATCCACGGGTAAACCAGAATGTTTTTATTTAATTGACTAGTCTAGTCGATAGGTTTATTTATTTTTTGTAAATAAATTATAACCAATATCAAAGATGAAGAACAGAGATTTTAAAGGCGGGTGACAAAATTGTTGTTTTTTTTTATTGCGGTTGAGTGGGAGCTTCATCAAGACGAACGATAAAGCTTGAAGACGAGCGACGCTTACATCTCGTAATCATAACGAGAAATTAAACCATGATGATTGGATATTATGTGCCAATGTGTTTAATTATTTTGATGGATGCTTTATTTATTTAATTTAATTAAATATATGAATGCATGAATGTCGTTGTGAAAAATCTCAACTCCGAAAATTACTAAGTATGTTTTAAATATAATTCAGAATTTTATTCTAGATAATAAAATTGAATTTTGGCCTCCATAATTTATTTGTTTGTAAGGTCTTTTGGTTATGCATTGACAAGTGCATCTCTCCCTATCAAATAGGCTAAAAGATAAGTTCACATGAACGAATTCCCAAAAAGGATGATTGTGGATTATTATTAGTGGCGGTATTGACCCTCCCATCAAGTGACTTATTCAAAACGAAGTAATAATCCTATATTTAATCATGGTTAATACTTAGGTATAAAATTGGCACTTTATTACTCCCCATCAGAGTCCCTATCAATTTTATATAGTCAAGTGCGAGCCGACTAATTTATGAAATTAAAAGTTTGTAAATGTTCTTGTTTGTAACTTGCTTAAATGTGTTTGCATAAACGTCCACACTCATCGTGGCTTATGTGACTATTTTAAGATATCGGCCAATTTATGCTATATATATATTTTTTAAGATTTTAATATAGTGCATAATCGAAATTTTTTATAATCCTTGTGAATCGATGTATGTATTGATACAATATATGTTTTATTTCATGAGTTCAGCGTGTCGTCTTCTTTTAATCCACTGTTTACAATACTTAAAGATAACAAATTGAAATGTGAAAACTATTTTGATTGGAAATGTAATTTAAACATTGTCCTTACCACACAACAACATAAGTGGAATCTTGACACACCAAAGCCCCCTACGCCTACGGATGATGCGAGTAATACCGAAAAGGAATATCATAAGGAGTGGATGAAATTCGATGAAATAGCTAGGTGTACCATCTTGGCTTCAATGTCAGATGTGTTGCAATACCAACATCAGGAAATGGAATCCGCTTCTGATATGATGCTAAACTTAAGGAAATATTTGCTCATCAGAATCGTACGGCTAGGCAAAATCACCATGCGAGACATGTTATCGCTGAAAATGGTGGAGGGAACGCCCGTAAAGGAGCACGTTCTCAAGATGATGGCTACCTCAATAATGTGTTGGATAAGGAAGCCAGTAAATTGGATCATCGTTCGGAATTGAGATTGTTTGTAGGATACCATAGAGGAACGAAAGAGGGTATGTTCTATAGTCTCATGGACCACAGAATCATGATTAGTACGCATTCTAAGTTCATGGAAGAAGATTATGTGAACAATAAAAAGCCCAAAAGTGAGATTACCTTAGATGAGATAAAAAGGCCTAATCATATACCAATGGTACAAGTTGATGTACCACACGACACACCGACACAACTGGTGCCTCGTCGTAATGGAAGAATTGTGAGACAATCTGAAAGATTCATGTTCGTGGGAGAGTCGTCTGACTTGGTCCCCAGGGAAGATGAATTAGACTCATGGACATACGATGAAGCACTCCAAGACAAGAATGTATATTCTTGGCAAACAGCAATGGAAGTCGAGATGGGTTCTATGGATAAAAATGAGGTGTAGGAGCTTGTTAAGAAACCAATGGGGTAAAACCCATTGGATGTAAGTGGGTCTACAAGAGAAAAAGAGGATCGGATGAGAAGGTTGAGACCTTAAAAGCTAGACTGGTGGCGAAAGGATATACTCAGAAAGAAAGGATCAATTATGAGGAAACCTTTTCACCGGTAGCCATGCTTAAGTCCATATGTATTCTCTTGGCGATAGCTTCACATCTAGATTTTGAGATCTGGCAAATGGATGTCAAGACAACTCTCCTTAATGGAAGTCTTGAAGAAGAAATCTATATGCATCAAACCGAAGAATTAATTGAAAAAGGTCAAGAGCACTCTGTATGCAAGCTTAAAAGGTCTATTTACGGACTAAAGCAAGCATCGCGAGCTTGGAATCAATGTTTTGATCAAGTAATAAAATCTTATGGTTTTGATCAAAATGAATTTGAGAGTTATGTGTACAAGTAGTGCGTCGGAACTGCCGTGGTATTCTTGATACTATACATAGATGACATTTTGCGCATTGGAAATAATGTAGCGGTGTTTTTAGGCGTGAGGGTATGGTTGTCAAATCAGTTTTATATGAAGGACTTAGGAAAAGCCGATCATGTCTTAGGGATCAAGATTACTCGAGATCGCAAGAAAAGAATGATAGGCGTACCGCAAGCTTCATACATAGACACTATTTTGAAATGGTTCAACATGCAAAATTCTAAGAAAGGTTTTGTACCTTTTAGACATGGAATTCATCTATCAAAAGAGATGTGTCCGAAGACACAAGAAGAGATAGATTGCATGAAAGGCCTCTTGTATGCTTCGACAATTGGAAGCCTCATGTATGATATGTTGTGTATGAGACCAGATATCTGCTTTGCCGGGGGCATGGTAGCACGATATCAAAGTAACCCCGGGAAAGAGCATTGAACGGTTGTTAAAAATATTCTGAAATATCTCAAGAGAACTCAAGATAGAATATTGGTTTATCAGTCATATAGTCTAATCCCCGTCGGTTATACGGACTCTGATTTCCAATCAGACTTAGACTACATAAAGTCTACCTCGGGTAGTATGTTATGTCTGGAAGGTACAGCCATGACATAGAGAAGCGTTAAGTAGAAATGCATCGCTGACTCTAACATGGAAGCCGAATATGTAGCCGCTTGTAAAGCGGTGAAAGAGGTAGTTTGGCTCAAGAACTTCTTAGTGGACTTGGACGTAGTTCCGGATTAGCCCGGCACCATTACGTTCTATTGTGACAATGTCGGAGCAGTTGCAAATTCGAGGGAACTAAAAGCCCACAAAGTCAGCAAAACATTGAAAGGAAGTACCATCTTATACGAGAAATCGTGAAAATAGGAGACATAAAGGTGGCAAAGATCGCAACAGAAGACAACATAGCTGATCCTTTCACAAAGGGTCTGCCTTTGTTAACATTCGAGAGACATGTGAAAGGAATGGGGGTCAAACGTGTTGGCAATCTGCTTTGAGTATAAGTGGGAGAAATTATTAGGACATGTGTAGGACATGGATATGATGTAGTTTACTTAAAAGCAGACTTTGAGTATAAGTGGGAGATTGTTAGGGTTATACTAGAAAGTATGTTTTTACTATGTATAACTAAACTGAATTTTAAGCTTTATCTAAAATAAATCTTTTATTACTGTGCTTTAGATAATATAAATATTATTATTTATTGCAATCCGTTCAAAGTAATAGTACAAGTTACACTATAGATAAATGTGGTGATCCCCAGATAACTCACAACAAGATCATATTATCGGTTTCTTGTAACAAGTACTAACTTCACAACCTAGATAGGATCTGAACACCCCATTGGTAAATGGTTGATGTGTAGATCCCAAATTGGCTTATCTTGACCAAGGAATTACACTAATGCATGATGATGCATTGAAGAGGACCTACAGAGAGGTAATTCTTCCGTACTGATTTATGGGATGAAGAATTAGACTTCAGTGGTTGTTTATTTCTAAACTTCTATCCCTTAAATAGGACTGTTTCTAATCGGTGCGTAGCGCTTTAATTTGTTAAGGGTAGAGAGTCAATGAGACTCAATACTCTGCTTCTTGGGCGACACGTGACAGTTATTAAGATTTAATACAGAAGAACGTGTGCTTGGAGAGTCTTACATTATTAGTCCCCTTGGTGGGCTCTAAACGTTCGTCATACTAAATCTTGCAAGTGGAATTTGTTCCCGGTATGATGATAAAGAAAAGTTGTCCTTACTCCAAGGTTAAGATGTTAAATTAATTAGAGCGTTCAATGACTTGATTAGTTAACGGACAAGATAATCTTAAACACGAGAAATAATGACCGGGAGCATATAATTGTAATATGGGTTAAGATGGATAATGCAACATTGATCCTATAGTAGATTGTGGTTAATGTTAATGGGTTGAATGACATTGTGCTCAATGTTAGAATTCAAGGACCATTGGGAGGTCCAATCTTAATTCTCCTAAAGGCCCCTCAAGTATACCAATTAAATGTCCAACAATGAACAAGGTGATTAAAATAAATGAAATAGTTTGTACCAAATTATTATTATAATTTTTGAAAATTAATATTAAATTCGTGAGAGAATTTTATGAAAAATAGATATGTATTTTGAATACAAGAATATCTAATAAAATTAAGATCTCGTTGAATTAAATATGTAGTATAATTTTTGAAAATATTATAATAAAAAATCAAGAATAGAATATTTGATATTCAAGAAAATCAAGATTAGAATATATGATATTCAAGATAATTAAGATTTGGAATATTTGATATTCAAGATATTCAAGATCTTGAATCCTCATTATAAATATGAGGTGAAACAAGACATCAAGAACATCATTCTAGAGAGCTATAATTTTCGAAAATTATAGAGGGTTGGGCAGCAAAATTATTCTTTTTTCTTGTGTTGAAATTATTCGTGTGGCCTCCCACCGGGTGTACGAGTAAGGACAAGGGAATACTTGAGAAGGCTTTTCAGGTTGATAAAGTTGATCACGTGGAATCAAAGCAAGGGTCTCAAGAAAGACCTTTTGAATTGCTCAGGTTGTTCAAGATGATTGTGTGATCCAAACCAAGAGTCTCAAAGAAAGGCCTTTTAGATTGCTCAAGTTGATCATGTGGATCTAAGACAAGTATCTCAATAAATTTGTCATCAAGAGGTATAATTCACTTAAACCCCTTAGTTCCGCATGTGTAGGCATTTATGTGCTTTTATACTGTAATAATATTTTGCATGCAAACCCTGTTGTTGGGTCTTCGACTATTTAATTTAATTATGTTTAAATCATGATATTAGTTGTAGGCTTAAATTTGTGTTTAGTGTATAACCCGAATAGATCCGGGCATCCACAAAATTCCCCAACACTCATTCCTTGAAGCAACGAGCTGGGGGCAATTGTTGTGGCGTAAATAGGCATGAAGAAAAAGGCTCTGCCCGATTCGTGACAAGCCAATTGGAACTCGGTTGAAGATGGAATAAGAAAACCTCAGGTTACCCAACGAGGGCTCAGACCGTCTTAAGAGTCAGGATAATGTGTGATAAGGTCAGGTCACCTTAGGCGCCCTTACTGAGATACATGTGGCTTCAGGCCAACCCGCTAATTTAAGATGTCAAGTGGTCTGAGGACTCAGTAAAAGGGCTGGCAGGGACAGACCGTCTAAAGTATCTTCAGTTTAAACCTGCAGACCAGTGAGCTTAGGATACCTAAAGACTCAGGCTGTATTATGACATGGTCAAATGACCTAAGTCATCACCACTGAGGATCAGGTATCTTTTATTCAGTCTGCTCCACTGAGGAGTGCCCTCATGAGTACAGAAGACCCATTCAACAAGGAACAAGGGCACATATAACGGAGATCATGCGCCAAGACCATTACTTAAGAAGAGCCCACTACATCCACGATCTAGTATCACAACCAAACGTGGTTCACAAACAATACGGGGCAATGGGATACATGTCCGCAGGACAGCTCAAAGAAATGTCTTTAAATAGTTTCATGTACTAAGAAAAAGATAGAGTTCTGAATAGACAAAAAAGAGACGAATTACTTCTTGCAATCAAAATTATTTTTGTTATTTATCAATACAAGAATGCTCTTATTAAAGTTCTACTCCTTGCAATATAAGGCTAAGCAAATTTTGGTCCCATTTATTTTCATCCCATTCTTATTAACCGAGATAACTAATCCACACTATTTAGGAACTAACATTACAATAAGAACAAAATATATTTTTATAAAAATACATATATATATATATATATATATATAATTTAATTATCATCCCTTTAAATCTAGGTATATTGATTCATGTAATAACACACTTTTTATTATTTTATATGTATTATTATAAGAAAAAATAATTATTTCTATACAAATAAATAAATACTTATGAAAAACAATATTATTTTTATTGAAACACGCATTTTGCTCTTATATTATATGAAAAATTATTTATTCTATAAATATATATATATGTAAAATAATAATATTTCATACGATAGTAACACACATTTGCTCAAATACTAACACATATTTTCTCCTGGTTAATATTATTATATGGACAAACATGTGTTACTGTGAGAAAATGTGTTTGGGGGGGGGGGGGGGGGGGGGGGGGGGG
>JAPKLY010000096.1:138722-162562 GCA_026898435.1 Prunella vulgaris
TATAAGAACCTTATGCATACCAAGTGTTTGATGTTTGGCTTGTATGAACAATGAGAATTGCATATTAGCCTAAGACCTCTTAATTGGAGTGTTAGGAGTTGTAGAGAGATCTAGACACATAATAGAGTCTTAGCTTGTGTTGTAGAGAGATCTAGACACTAGTTGGTTTGACTAAGACACCAAGAGACCTTTTGTATGCTAGGATGGATAGGATTCTAGAGGAACCATAGTAGGATTACTTCTATGTACACTTAACACTTGCTCACTTCTTTGAGGTGATAGTTAGGATTTACTTTGTTTTGCCATAGTAGATAGAATCCTTTATGGTTTTCTTACTTTCCTAGCTATTAGCCTTTTGTAGACATTCAATGCTTGCTTGATATCGCATCGTTTTCCTGTGTTCGATATTTAACTTGGTTAACTTGCCACGACAACAACGACCACGTTCACTTGCGTGGAAATCATCACGATTTTGGCAAACAACTGTTCATCTTCTCAAAAAAAAATTCAACTCACAAATACAGGTATTATTCATCTCTTCATTTTTTATTTTTTATATATGATGTACATAAATTTGTACATGTGTGTCCATGTATATGTTTGTTATTTGTTTAATAATTATATAATTAGTATAATTATTAAAATCAAATAGTTATTTAGAAATTTAGTGTAGTATTAATTATATTATAAAATAATAATTAATTATAAAGCTAGATACATACATATAGAACTATATATGATGTACATGTGTATATTATATATATATGTCATGTGTAAATTAATTATAATTTACTTAATTATTAATTAATTGTGATTATATACATATGTCATGTGTAGTAAAAAAGAAAATAAAAATTATGTGTTACCTGTAAGGTTATCTGCTGTAGCAGGTAAAAGGACCAAATTAAAAAAAAAAAAATCAAATTTACAGAATTAATTTAAAAATATATATTTTATAAGAACCAAAATTAAATTAGAGCAACTTCAAAATTACTGTTGAAAGTTTGAAAGAAGGTTAAATAAATATGCAAGAGTGGCCCACACAATTTGAGCAGCCAATAAAAAAATGTCAATCCCTATAGTTTTTTCATATAATGAATAAATAAAAGCAGCCATAATCCCATTCCCATTGGACAGACATGGCACATCTCTGCCGTTAAAATCTTGAAAGTTGCCTCACTCTCTCTCTCCAGCAATCAATCAACCACTCTTCTAAAGCAAAATGAATCTCCACCATTCTTGATTCCAAAACCCATTACTTCGTCCTGCATATACCATTCAAAACAGTCTTCTTCTCAAGTCCTTTGGCCATGGCTGCAGCGCCCTTCTGTTCCATGTGCCATGGCTATGGCGTCAACAAGCTCTCTCAAAACCTCCCTTGTCGGAACACTCTTAACTGGCAAGTTTCTGCTTTTCCTTTTCTTCTGAACGTCATATCCACTTGTAGAAATTTAATTTTGCTCTGCTCCGCTAATAATTCATCATGGTTCATAATTGTAATTGTGATTCTTGGCTGTTCATTCAGCGTGGTTAATTCTGGGTTTCCTGTTATTTCTACTATTCAAGATTTTTTGCCTAATAGGCATTGTTTTTGTAGTTTTTACCTGTATATAGAGTTAGAGTAGGTGCTTGGGAACTTCACACAGTGCCACGGAACATAATTTGGGAATGACGTTTTGACACTGTGAACCGGTGTTAATTTGAGGCGAATGAGTGTTAATTTGTGAACCCTTTCACACAAGTTTTGCCATAGAGTTATTTGATAAGGTTGTGCAGATACTAGTTGGAAAGAAAATCAAATCAATTGCTTAAATTTCTCATGAATTCAACCAAATTGTGTGGTGGGATTTGTGGTTTGAATTCAACCAAATTGTAGTAGTCGTGAGTGTTTAAAGACATAATGATATACTGCTAATATTAAATATTGAATAGGACAACCTTTTTAGGATAAAGAATCTAAATTTACATTGATAAATGGTTTGATGAACACAAAAAAATGGAGAGTTGAATTTGTGTAGACTGTAGTACCATGATGTTGCCTAATAAAGAGTTCCTAGTCAATCTTTGTGCCGTCTCTGTTTTACCCTCGTGGTTTGTGTTTTGACTTCATTCTAGATAAAAGTCTTGAGAGAAAAACACTTTGTGCACTTGTTGCGTGGTGTAATTTTGTTTAAAAAATTTGAACCTGACTGTTTTTCTAATATTTTTCTCGAATTATAGAAAGAAAAAAAAAAGTTCAAAAGTATAATTCCATGTGATGAGAAATATCAACTCATATGATGAAAAATATTACTTGTATATTCGAAAGTACTGATGTTGTTCAGCCTACATATAAATATCTTTCTTTTGTATGAACTAATATTTCTCATTATTTTATTTTTTTTGTGAGTGAGTTAAACTTTGGTTAGAATTGAATCAGAGCTGCACAAGTGGCATTTTACAATTGCCGCCTAGAAGTTTTTGCCTTCTTAAAAATATTATCGGCGAAAAGACCCTTTGATCGAAGCCTGCACTAAAGCTATTTTCAAACTCCCGAAACAGAAACTTATCTTCATTTTCGAGTAGCAGCATATTTTGTGAGTACTGAGTGTTACATATAAGTATATTTAATCCTATTGTATTTCATTCTTCACTTTCAGGATTTATCAAGTAATGCCTCTGCCAGATCGAAGGCCAATATGCATGAAAACATATTCCAACAAGACAATCATTATGCAACTACATTCTACACAAAGACATTATCGGACTTTGTTAAAGTGTACAGCTGAGCATAATGACACTCATATTGAAGAAGACATGAAAGAAAGTATCTCTAAAGCAACTTTGATATGGAGAGCCATCAAATTACCAATGTATACTGTTACTTTGATCCCCATAACAGTAAGTTAGCATCTTCCTTTAATATGTATGCACGTGTTAAATGCCAATTAATAAATGTGCCACTATTCAGACTTCATCAAAGGCCTTTAGATAACAATAGATACTTGTTTGAATATTTGGAAAGTCCATACAAGAAAACGGTATTCTCATTTAGCTTGTACAGGAATTTGTTGATCTCATTGAAAACAGTGAGGCCTTGACAGAGTTTATGAAAAGGAATTGACAGTAACTAAAGTTTATGAAATTGTGGACAATGGATTCATATGAAGTTGACTGCAATTAAATCAGTAATTGAGTTATTGAAAATTGCTCTCTCACTTCAAATCCAGTTTTTGTTGGTGGTGTAAACAGTAACGTCTTGAAATTGTTCAATTCTCTTAATCTCCCCTTGCATATAGGAATCAGTTAGTAGTTATATTTTTAAAACTGAGCATTTGGTTATTTATTTGACATAAATCCACACTCATTAATGTCTGAAGTCTCTATGTAAAGAAATGGTTGAAGTCTCACATTAAGGTTAAATAATATAAAATGTATTTGGTGTATTATATGATATGTTCGTAATGCAAAAAATGGATGTTAATGAATTTCTACATAACTCACGATTATAGTCTTTTTTTTGGAAAAATTATTACTAATAAACAGGTAGGAAGTGCCGCAGCTTATCTCCAGACAGGACAGTATTTTGGAAACCGTTTTCTTAAGCTATTGGTTTCTTCCATTTTTATCATTGCTTGGGTCAACTTAAGGTTAGAGACTTCCCTTTCTGAATGTACATCAGCAACCTTTGTTTCTTTAGCTGACTTCATTAGGCTTAATGAATTGAGTTCTTCATTATCCATCCAATTGTATTGCTTTTGTTATCTTTCACGTCGTTTTTATCTTTGTTATAATCATACGATATCATGGTATTATCATCTTCAAAATTCCTATATGTTTTTCTATTAGATTTCCTTCTAAATAACTTTTATGTTACTCTGTGCAGCAATGATGTTTACGATTTTGATACTGGAGCAGATAAAAACAAGAAAGAATCAGTTGTTAATCTATTTGGCAGGTGAGAAATGGACTACACAACTCTCCCATCACTTTCTAAAACCCTTCATGATCACAAATTTAATGTATTTTCTTGAATGTTCTAAAATGTTTGACGCTAATAACGATCAGGATGATTTCTTTGAATCTTGTTTGAAGCCATACAGGAACTCATTTTTTCGCTTGGTTACTACTTGTACTTGGTTTTATTGGGCTTTCTTGGGTGGCAGTTGAGGCTGGAAGCCTACGGTCTCTATTTCTACTTGCATGTGCTATTTTTTGTGGCTACATATACCAGGTATAAACATTCTTTATCTTGAAAGATTCTCAACGTTGTAGCAAATGGCATTTGCAGTCCTTTGCAAGTGTTTGCATACGTCTCCGTAGATTGCAGTTTAATAAAAGTCAATTAGTTCAAATGATACTTAGGAACATTGAGGTTGAATTTCTTAAGACATGAGGAAAATCCAATCTGTTGCTTAGTAGCCTACATTTCACCAGACTTTCCATTAATAGAAAAGAAAAGATAAAGAATAAATTTTATTGGTGATGCAGTGTCCACCATTTCGTTTGAGTTACTTGGGAGTGGGAGAACCTTTGTGCTTTGCAGCATTTGGGCCATTTGCCACCATTGCCTTTTACTTACTTCAAAGTGGGACGAGGTTTTGTACTCTACTAACCTGCTCATTGAAATATAATACAACCAACCATTTATACCGGCTACTAACTTCTGTTATAATGATAGGGAGCTGCCAATATCTGGCACTGTCATCGCTTCATCAATTCTTGTTGGTTTCACAACTTCCTTGATCCTCTTCTGTAGTCATTTTCATCAGGTCTTAGCCCTCTCTCTCTCTCTCTCTTTCATTTATTTTAAATTTATTTTACTGATTTGAACTATGCAAAGTTCAGATCGAAGATGATAAGGCAATCGGAAAATATTCACCTTTGGTAAGTAAACCCATGTTATACCTTTAAAGATTGAAGTATCAGTAAAAGGATCAATTGACGTAAATCTTGTGTGTAAATCCAGGTCAGGCTTGGAAGCGAAGGAGGTGCAAACGTAGTTAAAGTAGGTGTGGGGGCGCTCTATTCACTTCTATTTATCCTAGGACTTGCCCAAACTCTTCCTTTCTACTCTGTTGTAAGTCATTAATTGTCACTTTATTAGTGTTTATTTTATTTGCACGCGAAAGAAGAGTAAGGCTAAGATCAATTCAAGAAAGAATTTTCGCTGTTGGTCTGTTTTAAGAGTTGACTGAACTGTGACAGGTCCTCTGCTCTTTAACATTGCCTGTTGGAAGATACATAGCTAGCTTTGTCCAAAAAAACCACAGGGTGAGTCCTAAAGTGCAGTTTGGTACTTCTTGTGCTAATTGTGTGACTGATATTATGTTTTCAAACTTGAAGGATGAGTCGAAGATCTTTATGGCGAAATATTACTGCGTGAGACTGCACACCCTATTCGGAGCTGCATTGTCTGCAGGGCTGGTGGCTGCTAGAATGCTTGCAAGAAAGCAACTTCCTCATGCTATTCTTCTTTGATATTCAACACACACTAGTCATATATGCATCTAGCCCTTGAATAAGACTGCTGTTCTTAATCTTGTTCCAATTTTAGCATTGTAACATTTATGACAATATTTGCAGCAGTTTCTTCTTCAATTTTAAAGATATCCATATCCTGAGTTTGTTTCAATTGAAACTAATAAATGATTCATGTTGATAGCCCCTGATGTATCACAAGTGACTTTAATATATAATATCAATCCATCCCGCAACACAATGCATATTTTCTTTATTGAAACGAAGCTTAATGGGATTTGGTTTGATCGCAAATTTGAGATGCCAAGGATTAAGTGGAAAAAGAAAGGAAGATGTCATATAGAGCATGGATAATCTGTCATATGCTCAGGTAATGAGGGAAGCTGATAAGAAGCCTGGTGGGTGGGCATTATTATTTAACAGAGAGCATTCCTCGGTGGAGGAGGAAAGGCAATGGCTTCGAAATTGTTTTGAAAGAAGAATAGTCGAGATCACAAGTGATTTTCTTGGAGGGGATTTAGTGTTAATCCAATCCGTCAACAATAGTAAAGTAACAAAGCAGAACTTGGACTCAATTACTGTGTCATTAATTATTTTCTACTATATGTGGATGACATGTTAATAGCGAGTAAGGATATGCGCATAATTGACAAATTGAAGACAAAATTAAACTCAGTATTTGACATGAAGGACCTTGACAATGCTCAAAGAATTCTGGGCATGGATATATTCAGGATTAGAAAGGAAGGAAGACTATTTCTGTCTTAGGAAAGCTACCTAATTAAGGTTTTGAAAAGGTTCCACATAAGTGAGACCAAGTCTATAAGTACTCCACTTGGTCAACATTTTAAACATTCAATAACACACGCACCTGTCACTAAAGCTGATAAGAAATACATGAGCAAGATTTCTTACACTAATATAGTGGGCAACATTATGTACTCTATGATTTGTAGTAGGTCAGACCTTGCTAACTCTATTAGTGTAGTTTGGCAAATCCAGGAAGACCAAATTGGGAAGCTCTCAATTGGACACTTAGGTATCTTAATGGTGCAAGTAATTTGGGACTTCTATTTGAAAGGCAAAGTTAGGAAAGTGATCCTCTTCACTGTTATGTGAATTCTGATTATACTGGGAATGTGGACGCAAGGAAATCATTATCAGGATATATTTTCACCCTTTAGAGAACAGCTATACTACAAAAAAAAAAAAAAAATCAGTGACAAAACTAATGTGACAAATTTAATGATCATCACCAAAACCCATGTTCTCGTGATGATATTCAAATTTGTCACTTAAAGTATATGTTTTTATGACGATCACGTATATTGTCACGTAAAAGAGCGATCTATTGTGATAATTTTTTGAGTTGTCACTAGTGGTGATGATGGACACTAAAAAAATTGTATTGTGACTAATCCTTTGTGATGAGTGACAAGTTGTCACAAGAAGTATTGATTTGTGGTGATGACCTCCATTTTTGTCACGTAAAAAGAGATACATTATGATAATCTTCAATTCATCACAATAAATGTATGTTTTAAGTGATTACTTTCATGTTTATCACGTAAATAGAAGTTTAGTGTGACGATTCATCTGTCATCACAAGAAATATTAGTTTCTTGTGACGTATTTCATATTTGTCGGAAAACAGAGATATATTGTGACAAACTATAATTCGCCACAAAAGACCTCTATTTGTGGTGACAATTTCAATCTTCGTCGCTCAAAGTCAAAATTCATTGTGATAAATCACATGTGATCACAACAAACCTTTATTTTAAGTGATGTATTTCATCTTTGTTGCGTAAATATAGATTTATATATTGTGACGATTGATATGTCATCATAAGAAATATAATGTATGTCGGAAAAAATGAGATATATTGTGACAAGCCATAAGTCGCCAATAGAAGCCTCTGTTCGTGGTGACGATTTTCATCTTCATCGCGTAAAGTCAAAATTCATTGTGATAAAGTACAATCGTCACAAATAAGTATTTGTTTTGTGGTGATAATTTCTATATTCGTCACAAGATCTCTTAGTAAAAAAAAAAATTGGTACTTTAAAAGTTATAAAAATTTTTTTTATGAAATATTAATTTACTATAACTAAATGTGAAATTAGTATTCCCTCCGTCCCACTATAAGTTGCTCATTTTGTCATTTTCGTCCGTCCCACTATAAGTTGCTCATTTGCTTTTTTTACCTTTTTAGGAAATTACTATTCACTTCTTTATTATTATTTTCAATATTTTTTACACTATTCTTATTATTTTTTCACTTTTCTCCATCACATCACATGTACTATATTAATATTTTTATACATTTCTTAATACTCGTGCCCAAAAGATATGAGTTACTTATAAGGGGATGGAGGGAGTATATGGCAAGATATAGAGTGAATAAATTTTACCGTTAACATGTTCAAAGGGTATTAGTTATTTCACTTAAAAAATATTAATTTTTTTACTAAAGAATATTCATTGAAGAATATTATTCATTCTAATTAAAAGATATTTCATCTGTCCCACAGGAATTTGCACACTTTCCTAATTGGGACGTCCCACACAAATTTGCACACTACCAAAAAAGGAAACATTGATTTACGTGCACACTCACAAACATTTACACATATTTACCCATATGTCACTACTTTATATATAAAACAACTTTTCTTAAAAAATGTGCCGTCCCGTAGGGTGCAAATTCCTACGGGACGGAGGGAGTATTACTTCCTCTTACTAAAGGGTAATACTATAAAAATCAGTTATCCTACACATTTACATATAATATATATATATATATATATGACAAAAATTTTTACGATAAATTTTTTTAAAAATAGATAAAAAAAAATAATTTCTCACGCGCCCCAGAGGAGTTAACCCCGCCCAATTAATGTTTTCTCGCTCTCTTCCCATACGCCCAGCGGCCTACATACTCAACTTTGTACCATACAAATGAGTTGACCATTTTTTTTAATTTGCTGTGAATTTAAAAAAATAATCAAATAATATTATGTATAAATTTAAAAATTTGTTCTCTATTTATGTTACTATATGAATAAATACATATTACTATAAGAAAAAATATACGTTACTTTCTGGACTAAATATTGTTATTTTATGTATATTTATTATTTGTATAAAATAAATATTTTTTCATAGAATATAAGAGAAATGTGTATTAATATAAAAAAAATATTAGTTTTTCATAAATATTTATTTATTTTTATAGAAATAATTATTTTTTATATAATAACACAAATAAAATAATAAAAAGTGTGTTATTACATGCATCAATATACTTAAATTTAAAGGGATGATGATTAAATTAAAAACACATATTTATTTTTATAAAAATATATTTTGTCCTTACAGTAACACACATTTGCCCATATAATAACACACATTTGCTCATATAGTAACACACATTTGCCCATATAGTAACACAAATTGGAGAGCAAATATGTGTTACAATTAGAGCAAATGTGTGTTACTATTAGAGCAAATGTGTGTTACTATCTTATAAAATGTTGTTATTTTACATATATTCATTTTTTTATAGAATAAATAATTTTCACATAATGTAAGAACAAAATATGTGTTACTATAAGAGAAAATATTGATTATTCACAAATATTTATTTATTTTTATAGAAATAATAATTTTTTTTCATATAATAGCATATGTATTACATGAAACAATATATCTAGATTTAAATAGGTGATGAATAAATTAAGAAACACATATTTATTCTCATAAAAATATATTTTGTCTATATAGTAACACACATTTGTTCATATAGTAACACAAACTGGGAGACAAATGTGTGTTACTATTAGAGCAAACGTGTGTTACTATCTTATGAAATGTTACTATTTTACATATATTCATTTGTTTTTATAGAATAAATAATTTTTCACATAATTCAAGAGCAAAATATGCGTTACTATAAGAATAAATATTGATTATTCACAAATATTTATTTTTTATTATAACAATAATTAATTTTTTCATATAATAACATATGAAAAATAGTAAAAAGTGTGTTATTACATGAAATAATATACCTAGATTTAAAGGGGTGATTAATAAATTAATAAACAAATATTTATTCTCACAAAAATATATTTTATCCTTTTAGTAATACACATTTGTCCATATAGTAACATGAATTGAAAGATAAATGTGTGTTACTATTAGAGTAAATGTGTGTTATTTTAAGAACAAATGTGTGTTACTATATTATTACTTGAATATTTATAAATCAAGAGAATAATTTAAAAAAAATTAAAATTAAAATAAACTTTAACAAAAAAAATTGGCATTATCTTCACTAGTGAAACTTTAAACTTGCCGTGGAAACTGAGTGAGGGAATTGGAGGGTATTAGGCCCATTAAAGGCAAGCAGTGGGGTGGGTCGCGCGTGAGGTGGGAGTCAACAGGTGTTTGCGTAGGCTTTCTTTTTTTCTATATCTATATTTAAAAAAAATTACCGTTGAAATTTCTACGCAAGTGTTACTATATATATATATAACAAGTCAACCACATCACTCCATATATATTCAAGTCAAAATAAAAAAAATATATACAATAACTACATATTATATAAAGAGCAACACTTTCTATCCTAAGAAATTTTCAAATATAGAAAAAGAAACAAACAAAACCCGTGCGTAGGCTCGTAATATTCACGTCTACATACTAATTCCACCTCCCCGACCCCCAAACCCATACATACTAAATAACTTCTATCCTAATTAGAGCTGTTAAAATAAATGAGCCGCTCGTGAGCTCGGCTCGACTCGGCTCGTTAACGCTCGACTCGACTCGGCTCGGCTCGATATGTTAAACGAGCCGAGCCGAGCCTAAAAAAATACTCGTTTGCTTAACGAGCTCGGCTCGGTAGGCTCGCGAGCTGCTCGGTAGGCTCGAAAAATAGAGGTTATTTTATAAATATTATATAATTTAGGGTATAAAATATTAATAGTTTACATAATAATACAATTCATATTCTCAAATCACTCATACTGGTGAATTGGTGATAGTTTTAGCTTTATTGTTGTGAAAATAAACAAGTTGCTCGTGAGATCGGCTCGACTCGACTCGAAGTGTTAAACGAGCCGAGTCGAGCTCAAAAAAATACTCGTTTGCTTAACGAGCTAGGCTCGGCTCGACTCGATAAGCTTAATGAGCCGAGCCGAGCCTGGCACTACTCGGGCTTGCTCGGCTCGTATAACAGCTCTAATCCTAATATTCACGCCTAGGTACTAATTCCACTAACACCCCCCCTCCCCACCCCACCCCACCCCACCCCCCCAAACCCATACATACTAAACTAACTTCCCACGGCATTAACTTATTTTTTTAAGTTTTTTTAAATTTTTAATTTTTTTAAATATTGTGTTAATTAAAAATACACATTTAATTATATAACAAATAAATATTTATACATATAATAACATACATTTACTCTTACAGTAACACACATTTGCTCTAATAGTAACACACATTTGTCTCCCAGTTTGTGTTACTATATGAACAAATGTGTGTTACTGTAAGAACAAAATATATTTTTATGAGAATAAATATGTATTTCTTAATTTATTCTTCATCAATTTAAATCTAGGTATATTGTTTCATGTAATACATATGTTATTATATGAAAGAAATAATTATTTCTATAAAAATAAATAAATATTTGTGAATAATCAATATTTATTCTTATAGTAACACACATTTTACTATTGCATTATGTGAAAAATTATTTATTCTATAAAAACAAATGAATATATGTACACTAACAACATTTTATAAAGATAGTAACACACATTTGCTCTAATAGTAACACACATTTATCTCCCTGTTTGTGTTACTATATGAGCAAATGTGTGTTACTATATGGGCAAAATATATTTTTATGAGAATAAATATGTGTTTCTAAATTTATTCGTCATCCCTTTAAATCTAAGTATATTGTTTCATGTAATAAATATATTATTATATAAAAAAATATAATTATTTATATAAAAATAAATAAATATTTGTGAATAATTAATATTTATTCTTATAGTAACACACAATTTGCTCTTGCATTATGTGAAAAATTATTTATTCTATAAAAATAAAAAAATATATGTAAAATAACAATATTTTATAATATAGTAACACATATTTGCTCTAATAGTAACACACATTTGTCTCCCAATTTGTGTTCCTATAGACAAATGTGTTACTATATGAGCATATATTTTTATGATAATAAATATGTGTTTGTTAATTTATTCATCATCCTTTTAAATCTAGGTATTTTGTTTCATGTAATACATATATTATTATATTAAAAAATAATTATTTATATAAAAAATAAATGAACATTTGTGAATAATCAATATTTATTCTTAAAATAACACACATTTTGCTCTTGCATTACGTAAAAAATTATTTATTCTATAAAAATAAATGAATATATATAAAATAACAACATTTTATAAGGTAGTAACACACATTTGTTCTAATAGTAACATATATTTGTTCTCCAGTTTATGTTAATATATGGACAAATATGTGCTACTATATAGGTAAATGTATATTATTATACGTTAATAAATTGAGAGCAAGTTTTTAAATTTATTATATGATATTATTTAATTTATTTTAAAATTTACAATAATAATAAAATAAATAATAAACCAAATTTTTACAATTATTTTCCATGAAAGTACTAATTGGGCCTACCTGTTGGATTTGGGGGGGGGGGGGGGGGGGTTTGTCAGGGAGGGGGAGGAAATTAACAATTGCAAGGAACATGGACATGGACATGGGCGGGCGTGCGTGTGTGGCTGAGTAGTGGAGCGCGTCAATTTATTATTACTTTTAATCTACTTTTGGAAATTTATACGGTAGAAATTTTTATATAAGTTTTTGTCTTATATAAAAGCCATATTTGTATTCATACATATCTATTACTATATATAAAGAGTGAATAACGCAGAATGGGCTTGTTAACTTCCGGTTGCCGATTGCCCAAATCAGGAGTTAAGTAGTACCTCCCACCCACGCATCGTGTCTTCCCGTATTCAACCGGGATTTCGGTAGCAGGTGAGAACTTCTAACAGCTATCCAACAATTGCCGTACGTGTCATCTTCCTATTTTTCTTTCTTTTAACTATCAATCTTCACTACATCATACCACATAAGAAAGAAAATTAGGGTTCAAACCTCCTTCACCTTCACGCCAAATCTTCACAGCACACAGGTAAAAGGATTAGGTGTTTTCTTCTTATCTAATACTACACATATCACTAAAAGATGTATTCATCAAGTTTGGGTTAAGTGACAACTGTAGTGATGTATGATTGTGTTTCAAATTGTATGGAATACCACTATGCCCATCAACTATTTGATAGAATGTGTACAAGAACTTTGCTTTGGAAATTGTTGGTTTGTTTCAAAGTTTTTGTAAATAGCCGCTATTGTCATCCACGCGTTCTTACTCCTTGTTTCATATGTCTTCATTCATCATCTGTGAAAGCAATTTCGATTGCATATCTCCCTGTTTCAATATGTATTTTTCCATTTCGTAACTTATTTTTCCTAAAATCTCTACGTTTTCCTCTCACCATAACGCAAGCCACCGCAGATTAGGATTCAATATGAAATTGTAGTTAATTTTCCCCCCATTAGGCAAAAGAGATGTACTCTTTGTTTTAATAGAATTAGGTTATTTGTGGCAAATGTGTCTTTATTTTTCCAATCTATGATTTCAAACATCTATGAATTTGTAGGTTTTAATTTATTTGTTTACTGCCCAATTATTTCTGCCTTCTGGTGCATATGGATTTTTTCCAACTTTGATGTCTCTATTTAGAGCAGTACGTGTTTCTTTCTCATGTTTGAGCTGTCTTCTTTGAATATTCGTCACCCAGTGGAAGGTTTTCATCATCTTACATAATAATTGCACGGCTTAGATTTAGTGTTTGATTTCATTTGTTGGTTGAAAATCTTCACGCTAACTTATAAAACAAATATCCATATAGAACATAAAAGTCAAAATTAGATGAATTTTCTTCTTGGCTTTTTAAGTAATACAAACAGTAAGAACAACCAATGTGAAGTTTGATAGAATCTTGTAAGAAGGACAAACTAAATTCATGTCATAAGTAGATGGTATAGTTTATTGTTGAACCTTTTTCTTCTTCAATTTAGCCTAATTTATCGACTTAGACATCTCTTAGGCTAAATAATAGAAATAGATTTATCTTCGAAAGTTATTTTATTGTTCTTTTTATAAACTGCAATGAATTCTTTTCTCTATATCAGAGTGTTTGTTTCTTTTATTTCTTTAATTTGTTCAATCCATACATATATTCTATGATAGCACTCTGTGTTATGGCTATTTCAATTACGAAATGTTGATTATAAGGTTTTCAAATTTCAGGACGCTACTACAACAACTGAAAATGCAGGGTTCTTCTGCACGAGCGTTAAGTAAGTATGTTCTCCATAGACTCTTGTTTGTCTACATTTTATTCTTCGGTATGGTTTTCCCTTGGGTCTTAAAGTGCGTGAAAGTAAAACTCTAAAATGATGTTCTTTTGTTATTTGTTGTTGTTTGTTGTGTTGTTACAAGACTGGTATAATGCATCAAAAAAGGAATGAAATGGAGTTAGAAAATGAACATCAAAACATGCACCAATTGAAAAAGAAAACCAAAGGGAGTTAGATGACTTTGATAACATTTTTAATATGTTAACCTATATTTGTTATAACAAGTCCACGAAAATAGGGACTCATTGGAACCTTGCATACTCATTTAGATTAATTTTATACAATGGGAAATTTAAGTCAATGTATACTTCCTTTATCCCAATTGAATGCTTCCATCGTCTTTCCAGTACAAATGCTCTTGTAACTACATTTTCCTTTTAATTTATTTGGTTCCAATTAATAGTGTTATAATATATTCAGATAATATATTATATTATAGTGGACATAATATTAGATTATAGTCCAGTGGGCTTTAGGCCCACAAACTTAGATGTTAGGGTTATGGTACTTCTATTTATTGTATGTTACACCCTTGTATTTCATACGCTTCAATCATTGTAAACACTTTTACGGCAGATTATAGTTTATTATCTCCTGGCTTGGTTGCCCCCTGACGTAGTCACTTTGTGACGAATTGGGTTAACAATCATGTGTTCTTTATTTATGCTTTTACTTTCAATTACTACACGTTATCAGCACGAGTCTCTACGAGGACTAAGGATTCACGAGAGGATTGCTCAAGTTGTTTTCTGGATCAAATCAATCGGGATTAATTTTAATTTTGTTGCTGAAACCGTAAGTTTCTGTTTTATTATTAATCTGAATTTTTTTAATAAATCCATGATTAGGTTTCTGCAGATCGTATGCTTGTATACATGATATATCCCTGTATATGTGATTCATGTTTTTATTTCATATTAGTGATTATACGAATATGTTTTATTCATATGCACTGAGAAAAACCTTTATTTCTTATATGTATCTCAAATCTGCAGATAATATGATTATATGCTATTTTGATAATCACATGCGATTGATTCTATCTGTTTGTATATATGCTGTTGATACATGATCTGTTTGTACAATTGGCCCACATGATGATGGAAAATGAGGCCCATGTGTTTCAATCAGGGCAACAGGCCCAGGCTGAGATATAGCGACGCAACACCAATCAAATCCGGCGTGAAAATCACTGGGCAGGGGTGGCCGCCAAACATTGCCGGCGATGAAAAAATCCGGCAGGCTAGATCGCTGGAAATCGGACGGATTTGGCACTGGGCACGCCAGTGGTGGATTGATCGGAGAGCGGTCGTTGAAAGCAGCGCCAGCATCAGGCGCAGGAGGCGCAATCTTGCCGGCGGCCGTGCGAACAGGTTTGCAATTAGACGTGGGTGATGCATGTGATGGATTGGAAGGTGGAGGATCGTATGTTGGGGGCTGTCGTCCCTACCTTTAGCCGACGAACACCGGCAATACCCCGACCCTTGATTCGCGACACCGAACGAACGACGTCGATGGCCCCTGAAGTGGCCCGACGATTGGCCACCGCTTTGCGACGGCGCCCTATTCTCGCCGTGACGGCGATACGCTGTCTAGCGCCGCGATGGCCCGCCTCTGTTTAGCGAACGGCGGCAGGCCGCGACGACCACCGCGATTGCGGTGATGTCCTCTCCTCGCGAGCGCCTCCGACAGCACATCTGCGAAGGCAAATAAGCGCCGCGACGGCTGTGTAACGTCATGCGCCGAAAACTTACCGGCTCAGGCAACGGCTGCTCATTCGCAACGAACGGGCGACGTGGACGACGGCCATCGCACTAATTCCACGATACGGATTTTTCGCGAACGGCCCCGGAAAATTCGGCGTTTGTAACGCCCTTATACACACTGTGAACTCTCCTCAGAAAATTGATAGTGTCGTATGTGTGTATACTCAAATTCTGAAAACCCTTATGTCATTTGGGCTTCTGGGCCTGAAGTTATTATTTGTATTGGGCCTTCGTTATAATTCTAATAGGTCTGTTGGCCATTATGCTTTCACGAAAAAAATTAGCCCAATTTATGGGCTTTACTTTTTATTGTCTTGGGCAGATGCCCTTATTATTAATAAAAAAAATATTTACTTGGCCATTATTTTAAAATTGATTGAGCATTTTATTTAGTTGATCCTAATTAATTTGGATCCTTATAATTATTTTTGGGCCCGAAGTCCCATTAATAAAATTCATAATGAAATTATGAAGCCCAAATCATCAATTTTTTTTAAGGTCTTATCCAATAATTATTTTTGGGCCCAAAGTCCCATTAATAAATGTCTCATACATGTCATACACCCAATTTCTTTTAAATACCCCCTATTATTAATTTTGTCTTTGCATTTTATCTTGAGCCATAATTATTTAATTGCTACAAAACAATAATAAATCTAAATTTATTAATTCTTTTCCTTGTAGCAATAACATGTCAAACATCACCAAAGGCGAATTTGATGAACTGACACTAGATGGCCACAATTATTTGACATGGGCTCTAGACGTTGAAATCCATCTAGCTTCAAAAGACTTATCCGACACCACCACACAAGGGTGTAAATCCACTCCTGCCCAAAAAAGCACAAGCTCTAATCTTCTTAAAACACCATCTTCACAAAGATCTTAAGAACGAATACCTCACTGAAAAAGATCCATCGATATTGTGGAAATCCCTCCAGGATCGATTCCAACAACAACACGATGTGATCCTCCCCAAAGCCAGATATGAATGGATAACTCTTCGTTTCCAAGACTTCAAATCTGTAACGGAGTACAACTCCGCCCTACATCGCATTGTTTCTCAGCTTAAGCTGTGCAAAGAAACAATAACTGATGAACAGTTAATTCAAAAAACTCTTTCCACTTTCCACGCTAGTAATCTTGTACTCCAGCAGCAGTACAGGGCCAAAGAGTATCAATCTCACTCCGAGCTCATTTCTGCACTTTTAGTCGCAGAAAAGAACAACCAATTGTTGATGAAAAATCACAATACTAGACCGGTTGGCTCACAAGCTGTGCCTGAAGCACATGCTACTCGGAGGAACTCTAGAGGCCGTAAACGTGGAAAAGGAAATGAGGCGAGTGGGGACCACGGATCGACCCGAGGTCAAGGCCGTGGTAGGGGACGAGGTCGAGGTTGCAACAATGCACAACACAGTGCAACTGAAAAGAATGCACCTCAAGATAAACCATCAAGCTCAAGTGCACAGAATAAGCAACTCTGTCACAAGTGTGGATGCGACGACCATTGGTCTCGCGAGTGTCGAACTCCAAAACATCCAGTGGAGATATATCAACGTATGCTTTGACATGGAGAATGAATCACACCACACCGACCTGCCCGGAGCAGGCTTTGACATGGAGAATGATGACCTCTTGGGTGATACAATGACTGTAGACGCCTTTGGAGACAATGAGTGATCGACATCAATTAGCTATTTACTTGCTTTATTCATTAGACTTTTTTTATACTATTTGTTCTTTGGTTTGACCAGCATGTTTTGACTGGCTTTTACTTGACTTTGTTGCATGATATATTTTTATGGTTTTTATGAATGCTTATTGATGCTTTATTTTTATAGTCAAATCCAATTGTCGATCACTATTGTCTACAAAACTTAATACGTTCTTGAAATTAGTAGGACATAAGTGATCCCTTGTGCGACTGATCAATCAGCGTCTGTAATCTTGGCTCTCCTTGCATTCCTCATATCTTAACGTACAATTGTGTGCTTATGGAGATTAATGTTTTGTGCTTAGTAGATAGTGCTACTACACATACTATCTTGAAAGATAGACAATTTTTCCAAACATTAACTGAAAAGAAAGGAAGTGTCACTACTATTTCCGATGACGACATACAAATCGTTGGCTCCGAAAGAGCTTCGATAATCCTCCCTATGGGTACCGAATTAATAATCGAAAATGCTTTATTGTTTCCACAATCAAAGCTTACCCCCCTCAGTTTTAAAGACATTCGAGAGAATAACTATCATATTGAGACGAATACTGAGGACAATAGTGAATATCTGTTAATGACTCACTATTTAAATTATCATAAACACATCATCGAAAAACTCCCTTCATTCTCGTCTGGCTTGTATTACACGTACATCAGACCCTCAAATCTCCATATAGCCCTTAATCTAAAATTTAATGATCCAAATTCTTTCAAACTATGGCATGAGCGGTTAGGACATCCCGGACAAACCATGATGCGTCAGATTCTATGTAATTCATCTGGTCATAACATAACACACAACAGAATCCCTTCTGTTAATGAATACATATGTGATGCTTGCACAATGGGTAAACTCATAATTCGTCCTTCTAGTAGTAAAGTAAGAACTGAATCTCCTAAATTCCTTGAGCGGATTCAAGGAGATATTTGTGGACCGATACACCCAGCATCTGGACCATTCCAGTATTTTATGGTCCTAATAGATGCCTCCACTCGGTGGACTTATGTCACCATGCTATCCACCCGCAATACTGCTTTTGCAAAGTTTATTGCACATATTATTCTGTTGAGATCTCAATTCCCAGATCATCCTATTAAATCCATTCGTATGGATAATACCGGTGAATTCACCTCTAAGGCATTGTATGATTTTTGCATGGCACTGGGAATCAAAGTGGGGCATTCGGTCCCTCATGTTCATACTCAAAATGGTCTAGCTGAATCATTAACTAAACGTCTCAAATTAATCGCTAGACCGCTACTACAAAAAATGAACTTACCTGTTTCATGTTGGGGGTATGCTATTCTACATGCATCATCACTAATCCAAATCCGACCAACTGCATATCATGAATATTCTCCTATTCAACTCCTGTGTGGAAATGAACCTAACATTTCCCATCTGCGTACATTCGGTTGTGCAGTGTATGTTCCCATACCACCACGTAAGCGAACATCTATGGGCCCACAAAGGAAACTCGGTATTTACATCAGTTTTGTATCTCCCACAATACTTAAATACCTCGAGCCTTTAACTGGGGATCAATTTACAGCCCGTTTCGCTGATTGCACATTCGATGAAGATCTATTTCCGGCATTAGGGGAAGAGAAAAATACCACACTTAATAAATGCCGTGAAATTACTTGGAACACAAAAGATCTTCAGTTCTTAGACCCACGCACAAATCAAACTGAACTTGAAGTTCAAAAGATAATAAATTTGCAATACTTAGCAAATAATCTACCAGATGCATTCACTGATCATAAAGGCGTGACTAAGTCGCATATACCTGCTGTAAATGCGCCTCAAAGGGTACAACTCCCTTTGAAGACAAATGTTACTCCCCCCATGCGCCAGAAGCGTAAAGGAAGCATTAACATAAGCGAACCAAGTTCGCGTAAGTGTAAAGCTAGCTAACACACTATGTCACCCCTAAAATCTCCTGAAGAGATTCGTCTTGAAGACGAAAATCAGAGTCAAAATGCACGTGCAAAAGCAAATAATAACTCTATGAATACGGAATCATCAGACCGATACTCTTTGGGAAATGAAGAGGATCTAGTCGATGTAAACATTGAAGTTTCAACAAACTTTGTAAATACGGGAGAAACCTATAATAGAAACACAAATGTTGTCGACAACACATTTGCAGCCTTAATTGCCTTCACCATTTCAAATAATGATTATGATCCTGAACCCAAAACTATATCCGAGTGCTGAAAGCGCTCCGATTGAGTGAAATGGGAAGCTGCAATAAAGGCAGAGCTAGACTCGCTGAATAAACAAAAAGTTTTCGGTTCCATCGTTCGTACCCCAAAAAATGTTGTCCCTGTTGGAACAAGTGGATATTTGTACGAAAGCGAAACGAGAACAATGAAATTGTGAGATACAAAGCGAGGTTAGTGGCTCAAGGGTTTTCGCAGAGACCCGGTATTGATTTCGATCAAACCTACTCTCCTGTTATGGATGCAATAACATTCTGCTTCTTAATATCCCTGGCAGTTAAACTAAACTTAGAAATGCAGTTAATGGACGTAGTTACCGCATACTTGGTATGGATCATTAGATTCTGACATCTATATGAAAATCCCTGATGGATTAAATATTCCCCAGAAGAGGAATAACGAACATCGTAGTATGTTCAGCATTAAATTGCAACACTCGTTATATGACTTAAAACAGTCAGGTCGTATGTGGTATAATCGACTAAGCGAATTCCTCTTGAAGAAGGAATACGTAAATAACGAGGCTTTTCCTTGTGTCTTTATTAAGAAATCCCTTAATGGTTTTTGCATCATCTCGGTGTATGTTGATGATCTAAAACATTATCGGAACAAGGAAAGAGATTGAAGAAGCAAGTTCACTCTTAAAAACTGAATTCGAAATGAAAATTTTGGGTAAAACCAAGTTTTGTCTCAGCCTGCAGATCGAGCATTTTCCTGAAGGAATACTGATACACCAATTAGCTTACCTAAAGAAAGTGTTGGAGAGATTCCATATGGATAAATCTCATCCTTTAAGCACTCCAATGACTGTCCGTTCCCTCGATTTGGAAAAGGACCCATTTAGACCTAAAGAAGATACCGAAGAGCTATTGGGACCCGAAGTTCCAAATCTAAGTGCAATTGGTGCACTGCTCTACCTTGTAAACTGCACTAGGCCCTATATTGCCTTTGCAGTGAATCTACTTGCAAGATTTAGTGCCTCCCCTACGAGGAGACATTGGAATGATGTGAAACATATATTACGATATCTTCAAGGTTCACAAGATCGTGGTCTTTTCTATCAAAGAAACCAAGACAAAACACTTGTAGGTTATGCTGATGTTGGTTATCTATCTGATCCCCATAATGCGAATTCGCAAATGGGTTATGTTTTCCTCTGTGGTGGTACAGCCATTTCATGGAAATCTGTCAAACAAACTTTGGTACCACATCGTCAAACCACTCAGAGATCATAGCTCTGTACGAAACTGCACGAGAATGTGTTTGGTTGAAATCCCTGATAAAACACATTCACGATTCGTGTGGTATCCCTTCTGTTGACTTAAGCCCCTCAATTATCTATGAAGATAATACTGCATGTATTGCACAAATGAGCAATGGCTATGCCAAAGGGAACTTGACGAAACATATATCCCCAAAATTCTTTTATCCTCACGAACTCCAGAAGAGTGGTGAGATCACGATAAAACAAGTACGCTCAAGTGACAATCTAGCTGATTTATTCACTAAATCCCTTCCCACTTCGACTTTTGAAAAGTACGTACATGGAATCGGGATGCGTCGACTTGGAAGATTGTTATCTTCAGGGGGAGTATCAAATACTAAACAATCATGATGATTGGATCCTCAAGATCATTTATAATACTCCTCTGGGTAACTCCTGTATTCTTCCTTGTCATTGTTATTATGTCCAAGGGGGAGTGTTATAATATATTCAGATAATATATTATATTATAGTGGACATAATATTAGATTATAATCTAGTGGGCTTTAGGCCCACAGACTTAGATGTTAGGGTTAGGGTACTTCTATTTATTGTATCTTACACCCTTGTATTTCATACGCTTCCATCATTGTAAACACTTTTACGACAGATTATAATTTACTATCTCCTGGCTTGGTCACCCCCAGACGTAGTCACTTTGTGACGAACTGGGTTAACAATCCTGTGTTCTTTATTTATGCTTTTACTTTCAATTACAACAAATAGCAGCATATTTTTGTAGCAACACTTGCATTTTGCTTTGGTAGAGTTCATCTTTGCTTTGTTGACATTAAAATGCAAGAGTTCCTAAATATAATTTTGAAAAAATGGCAACATTCACTACTATTTATAGCAAAATCAGAATTTTAAAAATAATGCAATCAGTAACATAAACATGGCTAAACAACATAGGATAAACCAACCCCATCTTTAACCTTCTTCATGTTTGAGGTTTAATTAAATTTATAGTATCATTTAAAATTTCTTGTTATTTTACTAGAACTTCCTAATAATCATAACTCCAACTTTGTTAATATTAGAGACATAATTTTCAATGATATTCCATATCGCTAATATTAAGAAAACTTATACAAATTTCCACCTCCGTATAACACATTAACACTGAAACTATGTTTCACAGGTAAGATCTTTCTGGATTGAAGCTAGTCTACAAATTAAAAACAAACACCAGTGTTTCTACTGTTTAGTTTGTCCAGATTGTCTGAAAGCTTGCGGAGCATCCTACGACAATGAATTCATATGTCTTTATTGCAACAAGGAATTCCCAACCCCAAACCTAAGGTAATAAACTATTATTTTTTACACCAATTATTTGACTTAATTATTCCTCACAGCTTCTCAATTTCCATTTACTTTGTCAGCATGATCTTTGACTTTACATTTCTTACACTTATTTTTTTATTATACAACGCAATACATATGATAAACTCCACCTAAACTTTGTCATTACTCTTTAATCATAAGACAACTTTTTCATAATTGCATATACCCTACATAGTTGTTTATATAATACAATTTTAAGCCTTTTAATATTTCCACAAAATACTCTAACACATTATATTCGTGCAGAGCACGCACCAGAAGACTAAGAGGAGGATGCCCAAAGACAAAAATTCCTGTGGAAGGCTAAGATCAGGGAATTGGTGCTGTTTGATGAAACATGCAGTTTAGATGCTTTTGCATAGCAAAGAGAGGCAGAAACTGTGTTAGGCATATCCTGAATAAATAATGAAGTTAGACCTTCAGGTATGTAGCATGACAAGCCAAATTTATTCAGTATACATATTTTCTAAATGACTGAGTTTCAAATCGACTTGTCAACAATAGGGCAATAAGCTTAAGGCTGATGACATCAACACGAAACTTCACAACACAGTGTTCTACTTCCACATCAGAACATCCATAAATGAATTCCGAGGTAAAAAAACTGTACGACATACGATCACAACATGCCTCCCATCAAATACAAAGCCCCAACATCCCAATATCTCAACAAACATCCTCCACAAATGCTCAAGCACAGCTACCATCAGACATAACAAATCTCGAAACTCCAAAAAATATGTCAATAACAGTAGAAGGACTTCTTCAAAGAAATCGTGTCACAAATCACCAAAAACCACCTGCTAAAAGAAGCATCGACACTGCCGGAGACTTCAAACCGAAAGATCACAAATATACCAAGCAAGACTAAGTTCACAATTATAACTTTATTTTGTATCATTTTGCAACTAACTAGAAACACGCCTGCATCACCCATTGTGGATCTACTTTTTGCACTGTTCCACAGTTGTTTTTGTACAACCCAACAATATAGCATGCCATATTTTGCGAAAACCAACCGATATACATATATACTGCATTTTGTAGATTAGAATAACAAATAAAAAATTACAAACATAATGTGTCTATATTTTGTTTATAGAACTTTAAGCACATAAATTATAATATTGGCTTCTCCATACTAGTTTTATTTATTTCAAAGTATTTCTTTTACAGATCAATATTATACTTTCGTGATAGTTTTATGATAAATATTTCATATTTTTTTTATTATTAATACTCAATATCCTCCATATGTAATATTTTTCATATTTATATTTGACCATTCAAATTACATAGTAACACCTCAAAATGAGGTGACACCCTACCTAGTCTTAATATTATATAAAGACGAAGTTATGAAATCAACCAGAATGCTCGATTTTAAATTTCCTCTATTCATCTCGACCTTATAATTTAAGTGTTTTAATCTTGACCATGCATTTTATATTTTATAAATATATATATATATATATATATATATATATATATATATATATATAT
>JAPKLY010000096.1:172570-287435 GCA_026898435.1 Prunella vulgaris
TAAGTCATCTTCGTCTACACACCATTTTTTGTTGTATTTTTCCAACAGTAAATTATGAAAACAATATGGCCACGTATTTTCTGCCTTTTCTTAGGTCAATAGCATTTAAACATGCAATAAGAGAAAAAATTTAACAGTTTCATTTAGACGATAGAGGCTTACTAACATCCAGGAATTACATCTATTTGTTTTTTATATAAATAGTAGGATGACAATGTATATATTAGCTACTAGATGAATAAAAACTACATCATTTTTGTTAGGAACAATATGATAATAACTAAAGAAACGAAATAGATTTTTATGTGTAGATATTTATTTTAATTTATGTACTTCTAGTAGTTGTAGCAAGTATTTTTATAGTGTGATTTGGATTGCAGGTATGGGCAAGGGGAAGTGGCAAGCATCAGATACAGAGGAAACGGACAGTGAGGACCTGGAACATGTTGATTCGAGGATGAGTAGGAGGCCTCGTCGCCCGGTGAAGAAATCTGGTAAGAATCTACAGTTGCATGTTGATTTATTGGTTCCGTTGTAAAATCTATGTGCTACTGACTTTGGTGATGAGGGGTTTCTTATTAATGTATGATAGAAATGATGTGTTTGTGATGATTAAAATAAAATATTTTTTGATTAGGTGTGTAATATATGCATATATGATATATGTTTAAAGAACAAATATGAGATTCAGTTTCCCAGTTATAGTGCTCAATCAGTGCTCATATTCGTGTCTCGTAGTTATATTGTACAATATATGTCACATAGTATGACTAAGATCTGAATAAAGTAATCAAACAAGCACATAGAGCAGAGTTTCTGCAGTTGTGTGTGTCTATGCATACTAGCATTTCATTTTTTATTTATTTTTGAAACAAGGCTTGATAGATTGGATAATATCTATACATATTTGATGAATGAAACCAGAATACCTGTATGGAAAAGAATTTATTCAAACAAGAAAAAACTACCATTTGTGTCCTAAGTATATCACATGATGACATCCATTTAAAGCATATGGCTGTACAACAATAATGGAGATTAAGTGAATGAAAATGACATATTATGTGTAGAATTATCGAAATTATTTGACATGTAGTGTAGTGAAACATGTGTATGTAACACTACATACTTAAAAGCAGAATGGTAATATGTGATATATTCCATAGTGGGGACACATAGATAGTTTGCAGAGAGATCCGTGTTTCTAATTGTCAGTGTGTGGCCAAACTCATGCATGAAAGTTGTTTCATGGATGGCTGATCTTACTTGTTTTAGTTTACTATTTAAGTTTTATAATTAGGTAAGTTTAGTAGTCGAAAGTTCGATATTGTTATAATATTTGATGTGTACGACATGATACTAAACATATTTATAAGTGTATACCATATAATAACTGATTTTTTGGTCATGTCACACCATATTATAGGTTTTGAGTATTTAGACCTGAATGACATATTTTTTACAGTTTTAGTCAGTAGACGTGGGCATGGTAGAGGCAAATGGCATACGCATAGAGGTACGATACTACATGATTAAGCAATTATATGATGTTCAATCTTTGATGAATTTTTCGTTAATTGACTTATGTATATACAATATAAGAACTCATGGCAACTGATTGTGTATTCTAATATTTATTATATTAGGAAAAACGATCATGATGCTAACAAGTGAATCATCCAAAGGAGGTTAGTGATTGAGATTTATCAATATTTCTAAACATGTAGTACTATTGATACCCGACAGCTACTATTTGTGACTAATATTGCTTATGAACCCACTGCTCCACCATTTGCGCATGTAATGCTCGTGAGCTGAGACGTAACAATAGATTATAAAATGTGCTAGAGTAGAAAGATATGAGCACTTGTCTGGACGTGGCAAGCCTGATTAGGGAAAAGGTATAGTGGTTTGACACAAAGGTACATGTTTTGATAAAGATGATCAGTTGGTTGTAGAATTTGTTATTGCAGCGGCAAATATCAGAGCTTCTTCATTTGGTATCCCCTTGCATAGCCTTTTTGAGACCAAGGGTATTACTGACAATATTGTACACGTTGTTGCCACAACGAATGCCATCATAGCAGGGTTGATTGTCAATGAGGCTATTAAAGTGCTGCAGAATGACATTGAAAACTATAGGTTAGTCATATCATCAAGTACCATACCTGCTCCCATGCATTGCTGCTCATTTGATTAACTTTATTATTTTAAAAGCCCATAAGATACCCAGTAGTTTCTCTAATATATATGTTATTATAAATGAAGGCCAGCATTATATGTTCCTCTGCAAGAATTATGATTATAGGAATTAGGAAGAATTAAGAAGGATAAGTAAGACAACTTAGAATCAGTTGAGAAGAAGAAAAGGAACATCAAGGTTACAATTTATTAGAAATTTCAATTTAATGATGTCATATAAATATTATATCTCAGATTTCCGCATGCATATCAAAGTTTGCACTACATACTTCTGCTATTAGTTCTCCCATCCCCTCATCTCGTTAATTATTTATTGAACATTTTGGCAAAAATGCAATTTCGTGTTTTATACTATCTTGGAAAAAATTTGTTGAACGCTAGAATGTTTCCTGGAAATTTCATAATCTTATTTTTAATTAATGACTTCCAATTTACTTTCTAATAAGTTGTTTCTGTGTGGGATGACTTATTGTCTTGAGCATCCTTCAAGACATACACCAAAAAAAAATTACAAAGAGCAGGTCAGTTTTAATTTTGTAACACAAAATGACTAATGTGATATAACATTTTGTAACGTCTGAGTTGTGAAAACATGGTTGTGTTTTTTGCAAGTCCCAACCATTGTGTGATATGGAGCTCGGGGATGCATTGAGCATCTAGTCATTTTACATCATGAATGCATATCCACTGGGGTATGATACTCTATACTGATGTTCACCGTAGCGCATGACATTATAATGACAGCTTAAAATGTGTGTTTCTTGCATTATATTACTTAGTATGTGACATGTATTTTGTTGTATGCATTATATCGATGGTTGTGTACTATTCTGCATGTTTACTCAAATTTTCTGAGTTTGTCTCACCACTCATTGGTGTTTGGGTCATTGTGCTGGCTAGCCTTTTGGTTCAATTTGCAGTTGCTACTTTGCTTGAAGTTATGGCCTCTTCTTAGCTTATTTTATGCCGTTTTTTCTTGCCGGTGCCGGAATTTGGAGAGCTTGATGTGCGGCAGGTTTTCTGGAGTTTGGGAGAGCTTCAAATTCTCCATCATTCACGCTTCCCCTGTTTCTTGGCTGCTAGCTGTGAGATTCTTGGTATCTAGAGGTGCAAGCTTTCTGGCGGATCTATGTAGCTTGATGTGTGGTAGTTTGTATGGAGTTTGGGGATGCTTTATCTTTCCTCAACATCTGTGCATACTCTATTTCTTGGTTGTGCTTACTGTGAAAGGATGGTATTTCATTGGAATTTGGCAGCTGTCTGCTTCACCTCTGGGTTTGGACAGCTTAATTTTCCTATTGCAGATGATGCGTGTAGCTGTTTGGGACCAGGGACTGCTGTCTGCTTCAACTTGGTAGCCGCTGGTAATTTGTTGGGATGTTAATGAGCTGCCTGCTTCACCTTTTTTTGGTGGAGTTTGATTAATTATCCAAATTGTTCGGTCAACATTGCAGCCCTCAAGTGATTGATTGTTTTGCTACATTTTCTATGTATATTTTTTTATACTTCATGGCATTTTTATTTTTCTACCTTGGTAGGTTGCTTCCTCTACCGAGGTATGCCATGTGTAGTTGTTGTTATGGGTCTAGCCCGTTTTTTCTATTTTTGTGAAATTTCTTTTACCGAGGTATGTCTCGTGTATTTGTTTTGCTGGGTCTAGCTCGTGTTCTGTTCCGTTTGCTCATTGTCAACGATAGGTTTTTATTCTTGGATGTTTTATTTACCGTTTGCTTAATTTTCGTATTGAAGTGTATTATACTATCGTAATAAAATGCATTAGTTCATTATACTATGTTCGTCGTTCTTGTGTTTCTTGTAACAAATGGATAGTTTATTTGATTTGTTCGTTTTTTTTAATATTTCTTAATGATTGAGTTTGGTTGTTTTCTTTTTGGTGCTGATTTCTTTTCAGAAGATCTTTTGGGAGCATTTGTGATGGATTCTGGTTTAACTTTTTGCTGATAAAATTTGTGATTCTTAGTGAAGTTTAAGAAAATTATTGATTCTTGGTCACTTGACATCCGACAAAATCTAGTTCCTATGCTTCCTACACGTAAGCTATTGTGTCAATCGGGCCATGCTACTAGTATATGATTTCTCATTTTATCTTGTTAATTATCTAATCCTCACAGGGTGCTCTGAGAAATTTTGATTGAAGCTGTTTGACATTGAGTGCTCGTGAAGCTGTAAAATATAGTTGAATACTAGCCCTTCTAGAAGAACATTAACCAACCCATTTATTTTTTAGAATCCATTAGTTCATTATCCTATGGCTCTTTATAATATACCATGAGTACAATATAGTGGAAGTACTACAATATTTCATTCCATGATGAATGCGTAATTGGCAGGTGTTTGTTCATTGACTATAGTATAACCGAAAAATAGTATAATCGAGATATCATCTCATTGACTATAGTATAACCGAAAAATAGTACTACCTCCGTCCCAGGAAAGTTTGCACTACTTTCCTGGGCACGGATTTTAAGAAAAAAGTGCATTCCACTTTATTAGTCAACACATTAAAAGATAAACCTACTTTTTACTAATGATAATTAGTTTGATAATGATACTGTCAAAAGTGGCGGCTGCAACATAAAAAAAAAAAAAAGTTTTCATACAGTAGAAATTTTACTGTATGAATAGTTTCCCTCCAAAATGAAACACACAAAAGTTCCCTCCTAAATTTTCTTGAGGGCAGTCTAATCAACATTTGAGCCTTAAAATCTCCCTCATTACAAGCATCATAAATACACTTTCATCTACCTTCATAAATACACTTTCAAAAAAAAAAAAAAAAAAAAAACTGGAGGATCTTGAGTTGCATTCAATGAGCAGTGGGGGGAGAAGAGGCAAGGAACTCACTCCATCTGAAAAAAACTTGATTGCCCAATTCTTGATGTCAAACACCACTAATGGTGTCATTAATAGAGGCAAGCAAGCTGAAGCTGCTTCATCATTTGGAGTGTCCCGGAGGACCATTAAATATCTCTGGGCAGCTGTAAAACAACAACATTCAATTGGGCAGCCTGCTGTTTTCATCTAAAAAAAGAAAGGCATCAAACATCATGGAAGACTTAATGCTGTTTTGGATGAGGAGAAGATGATGGCCATACCATTTCGAAAAAGAGGAACCATAAGAAAGTTAGCAAGGGAAATGCAATGCAGTAAGTCCACTATTGGTAGGTGGGTGAAAACAGGGATAATCAATGCACACACCAATGCAATGCACCCTGCTATCACAGATGGAAATAAGGTACAAAGGCTTAAGTATTGTTTGAATGCTTTGGAATTTGATAACAACAACAAAATCAAGTTTCAAACCATGCAAAATGTGGTGCACATTGACGAAAAGTGGTTTTACATGTCCAAGGAAACTACAAGATCATACAAGTTGCCAAGTGAAGTTGCACCTTACAGGTCATGCAAATCCAAGAGATTTATCCCTAAAGTTATGTTTATGTGCGCAGTTGCAAGACCTCTATATTCAAATGATGGTGCACTTCTATTCGATGGAAAAATAGGAATTTTTCCATTCACAAAAGAGGAACCAGCCCAAAGAAACAGTAGAAACAGAGCTAGGGGTACACTTGTGACAAAGGCAATTGACTCAATCACTAAAGAGGTCATTAGAAGCTGTCTTATTAACCAGGTATGCATTTAAATTTCTAGTTAGTTGACATTAATATATTCATATGTAAATCTATCAGAAATGAATCATCATTTAGTTTTTTTCTTCAGATTATACCAGCAATAAAGGCAAAGTGGCCTGTAGGTGCAAGCAAACACATTTACATTCAACAAGACAATGCACGACCACATATTAACAACTTGGATCCCGAGTTTAGAGCTGTTGCAAACTCAGATGGGTTCAACATTACTTTAATTTGTCAACCACCTAATTCCCCAGACACTAATGTAAATGATTTAGGGTGGTTCAATGCAATACAAACTTTACAAGTGGACACAGCCTCATATAATGTGGCTGATTTGGTGAAAAATGTGATTTTATCATATGAAAAACTTTCACACATTGGACTTAACAACGTCTTCCTAAGTTTACAGGCCACTATGATTGAGATCATGAAGAGGAAGGGGCATAATGATTTCAAGCTGACACACATGAACAAAGCAGCCTTACTTAGAAAGGGTACACTGCCATCAACACTAGAAGTGGAAAAGGTACTTGTAAGGGAATGCATTGAATATTTGATGGAGGGTGGACATATTGAACAATCAACATATGACTTTTCATCTTTATTGTCAGGTTTAGGCTATGATTAGTGCATGTTATTTACCTTTTGAAATCATTTTGAACAAAATCTTTGAAAAGATTGTTATGTTTACAGTCTAAACATATGGTTTAGAAGTCATCTAGGACTTGCTTATGCTGTAAACATAAAAATATGTAACCTTTTGCTAGTATTGACTCTCATAATGAAGAGCTCTTTTTGTAATGTTGACATTTGAGGTTACCCTCAGAATAATTGCATCATTGGGCTAATGTGTAAGGAGTGGATTGATGTGAAACAGTAGAACTAAGCCTCCTAAATTTGGTGAGTCAACCCAAATGGTGGTTTAATAATGCATGTAAGCAAGCAAGCAAAGAGTATACCCCAATTATCATAGGGGTTTACAATTTGTTTATCAATGCCCCTCAGTGCAAATTCATCACAGGAATACACACAATCAAGCCTCCTATACTAGGTGAATCTACCAAATGGTGGCCTTAATTACACATTTATCACAATTAATCCAACCATATACACATCTATCACAATTAGCCCAACCATATTTATCATCACAGTATCATCAATTCACAGAAACTCAGGCATCACAAAATCGAGGCAACACAGAAACAGGGGCATTCACAGAAACTCAGGCATCACAAAATCGGCATTCACAGAAACTCAGGCATCACAGAAACCAACACAAAGACCTTTTCAAGATCGGAACATATATGGCTAGGAATTCCAGGTAGCATCGACGCAACTCAGCTTTCCTCTCCAAAGCCTCTTTCTCCTCTGAATCCAGAGCCTCTTTCTCTTCTGAGTGCGGATCCTCGGTCTCAGGGACTGGTAGCCACTCCTCATCTTCCGAATCAGGACTATGACATCATTTATGTCGAAATCTAGTGAATCGAAAAGATCAACGGATGCCAACTCAAAAGAATGTGACTTTTGGGGCGTCTCATTCACGAATGATTCTGGTGAATCATTTTCGATGGGATCCGACTCCATGTGAGGTGAGGCGATTTTGAGAGAGAGAGAGAAGTGAGGCGCCGATTGATTTTGCGAGAGAGAGAGATGAGTGATCTAGGGTTTCAGAGATTCGAGAGAGAGAGAAGTGAGGCGCCGATTGATTTATCTAGGGTTTCAGATTCGAGAGAGAGAGAGAGAGAGTGTGAAATGGGCTGGATCAATAATTGGATTTAGGTATTGGGTTGTTTTAATAAGTGGGTTGGATTAATTAGCAGTGAATTATTAATGTTAATACAAAAATTATTATGAACAAGTAAGGGTATAAATGTAAATATATGTATATTGTGAATGATAATTATTTCTATTTTAAGGCTGTGCAAACTTTTCAGGGACAGATAAAAAAGGAAAGTGTGCAAACTTTCCTGGGACGGAGGTAGTATAGTCTAATTCACCATCTCAAATACATCAATAGTATACTGCACTAATCCACAAATAACAATAATAAGAAATAAAGCTAAATCATGCTAACAACCTTCTATTCACCCCATTACTATTACTATTTCTTCTTCCTCTTCTAATAAAAAATTAGACGAAAAAAATAAATATCAAAATTGAGGCAAATTAAAATCCCAGAAATTGAACAAATCTCACTATTACACCTCTGAACAACACACACCTACCACCTGAAATTGAACAGGGTCATGGCGAAATGAGTCAATTACAATCACGTCGTTCTCTACAATGGTTCCTTCGAAACAAAGGAGGCAACACATGTTCCCAATCTCGACAGTTAGAAGATAAAGACTCACAACCTCAGTTACATGTATTCTTCCAAGAAATCCAAATCCAAATTTTATGAGGCTTTAACTCAGTAATCTGAAAATCAATCAGAGACAATTTAATTGTAGCAAATTATCTGCATCCAAAATTACGATTCCCAACAGAAGCAAATGAAATAATTCGAACCTCTGCATGAATGGGAGATCCAATATCATACCTGTTGGGACAATCTGAGTGTTTTGATTAGATCCCAAAACCCCTTGGTGAATTTACCTAAGTATAGTTCGATCAGGATGATAGGCTCAGGATAAATAGGTTAGAATAGATTTTCTATTCACATGTATTCAGTTCAGGGGGAACGTACTGAGGAGTGAAGACTGATGGAGACGTCCATGAAGTCTGAAGTCTGAAGTATCTCCAACCCTGAAGGCGTTGATCATCCTGAAGAGGATCAACCTGAAGCTGAACCTGAAAAACCTAGAAAGACTCATGAAGATGCCTAGAAGCCATCCTGAAGAAGACCACTGATCCTGACAGAACTGAGTAGACTAAGCATGCTCAGGGAAATCTCTATCAGTGAAGGCACCAAGTAACCTTGATCGGGCTGAACGTCCTTCTGATGTTCATAAGACCTGACTTGGGCCTAGTATCAGTTAACCTGATACTTGTAAGTCCTGAGACCCAAAGGTTACACATGCGAATGGAAGTCTGATGAAGCAGAAAGAATATCAGAGTCTCCAACATAAGACAAACATTTATGCTGAGTAAAGAACGAGAGACTCAGAGTTATAAATGAATGAGGTTCAGTAAAGTCAATACCGATAAACTAGTCGTTGACAAAGCGACCAGTTAGAGGGCGACACATATGTACGAAGACTGAGCACATTTAATGCTTCTTAGAGGTGCAGGCGGCGGATCAGAAACTTTGCCATACTAGGTATGGTCTCTGTCAGACAAGGACAACTAGTACCTGCACCTACTTAAAATAGAGGGGTTTGAAACGGATCTCCTCCAACGGATCTATTTCAAACCCTCCTATAAATACAGAAGGCCTTGCTCCCATTCAAGGCTAACGGGAAATTTCCAAGAGAAACTATCAAGATTCCAAGCACTCAAAGTTCATTTGAAGCAACAATCTGAAACTTTAAATTTCCCTAGTGTTGTAGTAGGAATCTTTTCTGTATTTTGCTTAGAGTATTGATCCTATCCTTAGAACTGATTTGTTAGAAGGATCAATACACAATAGTTGGAAAACGTGAATACCAAACCCCTCAGTGTGTGAGTTGGTTGGTATGAAGGACTGGGACTTGTAAAACCACCCAGGGGTCAGTTCCTAAGAGAGGAAGTTGGCTACTCGTGTCCCTTGGCACGTAAAAATCAAGTACATATCCTCAGGGTTTTGAGGATAGCTTCCTGTTCAATCAGGTCGTGGACGTAGGAGTTGGTTATCTCCGAACCACGTTAAAAAGACCCTTGTGTGTTGATTTACTATTTGCTCAGGATCATAATTGTCATCATACTAAACTGAAGCATACTTGCATTGTTTTGGAAAACTATCAGGACTGACTTCGTCATCCTGACCTTAAAACTGTGCACCAGCCTTAACCACGTTTTCACTAAGCAAACTGATAAGTTTTTAGGAATTAAAATGAGTAGAAACTTAAGGGCTCACATTCCGCACTAAACTGAGCTTACTGAGATAGTAGCCCAACTGACTAGCTTCCGAACGGTCAGTAGGATTGTTATCTCTACTGAGCTTCTGAGAGCACAACTCTTACTTAGCCTATTTGGTTCATTACTGATCCGTCCCTGCTGCCCCTGAGGACCATCAGTTTACTAAACACATCAGGAACTTCCTGACTAAGTTTGAAAGTGAATTTTCCTGAGTCTTTCGGGAAAATCTGACAACAGTGTATTCCCCCATACATTGATTTATACTCGTTTCGGGACCAACAAGTGGTATCAGAGCAGTGGTTCAAAAGACCACTGACTTTGTTTACCAACAGTTTCTGAGGAGAAACTTTTGGTGGTCAACTGAACAGATCTTGTTTCTGAAAACTTGCATATCATAGCATCCGGTTCTAAGCGCCTTGAAGGCAGTCTTCCTGAATTCTCTATTGATAATTATGATTATTGGAAATTCAGGGTCCTTGCACATCTCTACTCCATCCATGATCAGATGCCCCAGGTGATTGAGCATAGTCCTATCAGATTTATGAGGAATCTTCAGACCATCTGGGCCGTAGCTGGTAATGTCCCTGTTCCGGCTGCCAAAGATGAGCTTGTGGAGAGGTCCGCGCTTACTGCTGATCAGATTAAGCAAATCAGACTGGATAATGTTGCGAAGAACATTATACTCCACACCATTTCTTACGAGAACTCGGTTAGGCTTATGCATCTGACAACTGCGAATGAGATCTGGGATGCACTGAAGGAGATGAGTAAGGGCTCAGAGACGATCAAGAAGAACAAGCGTGATCTTGCTATCAGGAAGTTTGAGGCCTTTCAGATGTTAGAAGGAGAGTCCATCGATCAGATGGAAGCTCGGTTCATTAAGATGATGAACGAGCTAGCAACCCTTTGGAAGGACTTTCCCAAGAGGGAGGTGTCATCAAAAATCCTGAACTGTCTCCCTGAAAGATGGGACACATGAGTAATCTTGTTGAAGAACACTCAGGATCTCACAAACATCCCTTACTCTCACCTATTCTTAGAGTTAAAGGCTCTGGAATTCGACCTCGATAAGAGGAAGAAGAAAGGTGTTGTCAGTGAGGATGTGAGTGAGGAGAAGACACCTGAGAAAGAAAAGAGCGTGGCTCTTAAAGCTACTCCTGAGCCTGAGGCTGGATCTGACTCGAAATCACTCAGAGAGATGAACAAGGATGAGCTAGCCCTGGAGTACAGCCTGATGGCACAACGATTCGAGAAGCTGAACTCTCGTTTTGGCAGGTATAAGAAGTTTTATACTGACAATCGTGACCGCAGGTATTCCAGCCCCAGGAGATCGAGCCCCCGGAGGAAAGAGAAGGGGGGTTCTGAATCCAGGAGAGAACGTGATGAGCCTGAGCGGCACAGAGATGAGAAAAGCTCCAAGAGGAGAGATGATGCTGATTCCAGAAGATCCAGCTCCAAGCCTGAAAGATCATCAGGGAGTCGGAGGGAGTCATCTGATAAAAGGTACACTGACAAAAAGGGTGTTTCTGATGTAGATTAGTGTTACCACTGCCACAAGACCGGACATTATCAGTATGATTGTCCGGAGCTCAGTGCTCGTGAGCGAGAAGATCGGAGAGCCAAGAGAGAGCTCAGGGCATCAGACCGGAGAGCAATGCTTGCTGAGGATTCCTCAAATTCAGATGGCCCAGGACGCCGGTCCCCTGAACTCTTCTCCGATGAGGAGTATGATGATCTTTGCCTGATGGCAGATGATGAGGTATGTTCTTCTGCCTCTTCTCCTGATCACGCACCTGAGCTTAGCTCAGACTCAGCAAGAGATCTCGACCTTCAGCTTGCTTTAGAGCAATTGATGGTTGATTTCTCGAGGCTACAGGAGACTCATATTCACATAGTGGATGTGAATGCACAACTGGGTAGAGAGAACAATCGATTAACTGAGTCTCTCAGAATGAGAGATTCTGAGGAAGCCCTCAGACTAGTAAATCTCCAGGAAGAGTTACTTCATCCCCGGAATAGGCATGATGAGACTCCAATGGCGGTTGAAGGACTGAATGGTGTAATCAGCTCGCTGATTGAGACTCGTGACACTGATCAGTTCCTTGCTCAGGAACAACAGATGATTGAGCGTATAGCTCTGAGAGAGATGTTCGAAACTGAGTGGCAAGCTTACCTTAGTGCTGAGCAAACCGCTTGGGATCTTGAGCTGATCTCAAAAGAGAATGCTCATCAGAAACTGGTGCTTCAGTACACCACTGAGATTGAGGCCCTGAAAAAGGCAAATGGGCACCTTGAGGAAAAGCTGAAGAAATTACACACATCTTCCCAAGTGGTTGATGAGTTAACAAGTTTCTCTCAGCTGACTGATGGTACAAAAGTTGGGTTAGACTTTGATGCCTCTAAAGACCCAAAGGGCAAGAAGAAGAGAGGTGCTTCTGGGAGCAACTCTCATAAGAAGTTTGTCCCTGCCCAAACTGACGACAAGAGCCCAAGTGTTGCTCGTCAGGATAAAGGCAAAGGGAAGGAGAAAATGCCTGAACCTGTCAAGCAAAGGACTGAGGAATCTAGGTCGAAACCTAAGGGAAAGGCCCAGGCTCCTCGTCCTGAGCCGAGGAAGAAGGATCAAGGGAACTCCAAGGCTTAGCCTAGGAACCCTCAGGTCGGAAAGAACTCTGCCCCCAGCACTTCTCAGGCTAGGCCTCAAAATGCTCAGGGTAGAAGGAACTCTGGTCAGGGGAGACCTCTGGCAAGGCCAAGGACTACTGAGGTCCAGAGGCCTCAGACAGGGTACAGGGTCCATCAGGAAAGTCGCAATCCTTAAAGGAGAAGGACGAACCAAGTGGCCCCTGAAAGGCAACGGAGACCTGACTCCGATAACATTCAGGCCTGACCTCAAGTGCCTAGAGGTCAGGCCCGAGCTGCTCCTTCTCAGGACAGACCTCAGCCCAATGCACCCAGGCTAAGGAGGAATAGGAGGCCCGCCCCCAGGAATCAATCCAGGGCTCCTGAACCTAAGGCTGACACACATACATCCTCAACTTCCCAGGCACAAAGGAAGAAGAAGACAGTGTATGTTGATGTTTCAGGGAGATAGGTTTACACTTCTGATGCCATCAGAATTGTTAAACAAATCTGGATCTCGAAGGGTATGGCTGACACTGTAGGACCCAATACGAGATGGGTACCTGAGGCCTGATTCTTTTCAGGTCGCTGCGGGCTACAAGAAGAGGAAGGAGGATCTGATGAAGGACTGGTACTTGGACTCAGGGTGTTCCAGGCACATGACCAGATTTCGTGATCTCCTTCAGGACTACGTAGCTCAGAAAGGCCCGCAGGTAACCTTTGGTGATAACTCTAAGGGTTTCACCAGAGGATTCGGTACCCTTGTTGTTGGTTCTGTTAGAGTGCTTAATGTATCCTATGTTGAGGGTCTTAGGCATAACCTGCTTTCGGTCAGTCAGTTTTGTGACCGTGGATATAGTGTAGAGTTTACATCTAATATATGCCTTGTCAAGGACAAATCTACACTGCAGGTTCTGATTAAAGGTGTCAGGAGAGGCAATGTTTATTTTGCTGACTTCAAGAGCAGCTCTCTTGAAACTTGTTTGGTCGCTAAGAGCTCTTCTGAGCTCAGTTGGCTTTGGCATAAACGCCTGAGTCACTTAAACTTCAAGATTATTAACAAAATCTCTCGACTTTCTCTTGTAGAAGGTCTACCCAATGAAGTTTTTAGCAAAGACCACGTGTGCGGAGCATGTCAGGAAGGCAAGCAAACCAAAGCTTCATTCAAGGAGAAAGATGCCTTCTCAACTGACAGAGTGCTTCAGCTCCTGCACATGGATATCTTTGGTCCGATTACTCCTGTCAGCATAAATGGTAGGAAATATACCCTTGTTGTTGTTGATGATTATTCCAGGTACACATGGGTTATTTTCTTGCTGAACAAAAAGGAGACTCAGGTCAAGCTTCCGGAGTTACTCAAGAAATTGAGTACTGAACAGGGTCAGAGCATCGTCAGGATTAGATCAGATTGGGGAACTGAGTTTATTAACTCAATTATAACTGATTTTTGTACTGACCTTGGTATTGCTCATGAGAATTCTGCAGCCAGGACCCCTCAGCAAAATGGGGTAGCTGAGAGAAGGAACCGGACCCTGAAGGAAGCTGCCAGGACCATGTTGGCTGAGTTAGGACTGCCCAAGAAGTACTGGGCTGAAGCAATCAACACTGCTTGCTACACTCAGAACCGATCTATGCTGAAAAAACAACATGCTCAGATACCTTATGAAACGTGGAACAAAAGGAAGCCTCGCATCTCCTATTTCCATATTTTTGGGTGTAAGTGTTTCATCCTGAACAATGGGAAAGACCAGCTTAAAGCCTTTGATAGCAAGTCTGATGAGGGAGTTTTCTTAGGATACTCCTCAGTCAGCAAAGCTTTTAGGGTGTATAACTGTTGGTCCCTTTGTGTGGAGGAAACACCTCATGTTGTGTTTGATGAGACTGCATCAGTGCGTAGAAAATAGGTTCCGAGTCCTGACACTGAGGGAGTTACCAAGAGGGTGACAAGACTAAGCCTGAAGAATCCTGAGTTCAAGGTCAGATTCGTGAATGCTCCCAAGGGATGGGATGATGATGAAGATCAGGATGGACCTCAGGCCAACCCTCAACAAGCCCCAGCCTCGGAGAATGTTGAGTCTCAGACGGAGGCACAGACTCAACTTGAGGCACGTACTGTTGGTGATAATGCTTCTGCACCTGAGACAGTTACTGAGTCCAACTCTGTAGGGGGAAACAATGTCCCTGATATTGTGCAACCCTTAGGGAATGACTCAGTGTCCCCTGTTCTTGGTCGTTCCTGTTCTTTGCCTATTATTGTCAAGACTAATATTTCAGGATTAGGCGAGGGAACATCAGCAGCTCCCAGTGCAGCCATCAGCAGAAGGCGGTGGCTAGATGATCACTCATTGGCTGACATCATTGGTGATGTCAATGAGGGGGTCAGGACAAGGTTGTCCTTTGGCGAGAGTGCTATGTTTTGTTGCTTCCTGAGTGATCAGGAACCTAAGAACATAGAAGAAGCTCTTGCTGACCCCAACTGGATCCTAGCCATGCAGGATGAGCTCAATCAGTTTGAGCGGAATCAGGTTTGGGAGTTAGTTGAGAGACCTAGGCGTCAACATGTCATTGGCACCAAGTGGGTCTTCAAGAACAAGAGGGATGAGAAGAATGTTGTTGTCAGGAACAAGGCCAGACTGGTAGCTAAGGGATACTCTCAGGCCGAAGGAATCGACTATGATGAGACCTTTGCTCCAGTTGCAAGGTTAGAAGCAATCAGGTTGTTCTTGGCTTATGCAGCATTCAAGAAGTTCAAAGTGTATCAGATGGACGTAAAGAGTGCTTTTCTGAATGATGTACTGAACAAGGAGGTTTATGTGGAACAACCTCCAGGGTTCGAAGTTGGTGATAATGTATATCACCTGAAGAAAGCACTTTATGGCCTGAAACAAGCTCCCAGGGCTTGGTATGATACACTCTCCCAGTTCCTGATAGACCACGGGTTCGTGAAAGGAACAGTGGATAGGACCCTCTTCAGGATATCCGTAGGGGAAGACATTCTCTTGGTTCAAATTTATGTGGATGACATAATATTTGGATCACCTAACCTGAAGCTTTGTGAGAAATTCTCCAAACTGATGACGGGGAAGTTTGAGATGTCAATGATGGGAGAGATGAACTTTTTTTTAGGTCTTCAGGTCAGGTAAACTGGCTCCGGAATCTTCATAAATCAGTCCAAGTATGCGAGGGACCTGATTCAGAAGTTTGGAGTTCAGACCAGCAAAGTCTCACGTATTCCCATGAACACAAATGAGAAGCTGGATCCTGACAAGGAGGGGACCTCAGTGAATCAGACTGAATATAGGGCACTGATTGGATCCTTATTGTACCTGACTGCAAGTCATCCTGACATCACTTATGCAGTTGGAGTTTGTGCAAGGTATCAGTCTGATCCGAAGAAGATTCATCTAGAGAGTGCCAAAAAGATACTGAAATACCTGAAGGGTACAATCAATTTAGGACTTTGGTATCCCTCTTATGACAACCTAGAACTGACTGGCTATTCTGATGCTGATTATGGAGGTTGTAGGCTTGATAGGAAATCAACTACAGGCACATGTCAGTTTCTAGGGAGTAAACTGATCTCTTGGTTTTCTAAGAAGCAAACCAGTGGTGCAACGTCTACTACTGAGGCTGAGTATATGGCGGCTGGCAGTTGTTGCTCTCAGATCCTTTGGTTGAAGCAACAACTGAGAGACTACCAAGTTAAGGCCACTGAAGTCCCAATTTATTGTGACAATAATAGTGTCATTGCCATATCCCAAAACCCAGTCTTACACACAAGGTGTAACCATGTAGACATCAGGCATCACTTTATAAGAGATCATGTTGAGAAGAAGGATATTAGGATGGAGAGGATCCCTACTGACAAGCAGAGAGCTGACATACTGACTAAGGCTTTGCCTGAAACCAGGTTTATTGAGCTGTCAGTAGAGTTAGGACTTCTTGACCCAGGAGTAGATGGTTCAGTATGAACCTCAGTTCAGGATTGAACAAGGTGGTCAGGAGGAATGCCTAACTCAGGATCAGGTTGCAGATAGATGGATGGCTTTCAGGGGGAACATACATCAGTTTTGGATCTTCAGGATCAGAATAGAGTTAGGTTCAGGACACAGAGCTCAGGGCTTGTCACCCTGATCAGACTCAGAGGTATCAGTCAGGTTTCTATATCTGACTGACTGGTATGTATTATTGAACCTTTGCTTTAATTATGGCCTGCTTGCATCATTTCTGATCATGTCTGACACCACATCAATCACAGGTTTTAAAACTTTCATCCCAGCCGTTCATTTATTATTTAGTTTTTATTAAATGCAAAATGCGTATTTATTTCAAACATTCTTCTGACACACATTAAATGCAAAGTGGGCGAGAACAGTTTTCCAAAAAGTTTGAATTATTAGCTTTGAAAACTGAATTTGGTAAAGTTTTATTCCAGATATACCCCTTCATCTAATCCGTTGAATTTCAAAAGACTTTTAATCAAATTCGTTCGTTAAAATTGAATCTTTGGGTATAAAATGAAGCTTTGTGCACATTTCATAATTTGCGCACTCATATTTTCCTAACCCAAATGTTTATGCAAAATACCTCTCTTATTTCCTTTGCATCCATGGCTTCTTCTGCTGCTTAATCTCTCGAAGACACTAGGAGATTTCACTCTGCCATCTCCGAAGTTGAGTCGAAAGTGTCTGGTGGATTTCTCTCATCGATCCACCATCAAGGAGCTCTCTCAGGTCTATGGAACCATCAATCAGGCTGGGCTCCTAGATTTCGTCACCAAGAAGCCAGCTAAGACCTGCTCTCATCAGATCATTGCTTTCTATGCCAATCTGAAGATGAACGAGGATGATGAGTGGGAATAAGTGATTCCACTCAGACGCTCTGTGGAGAAGAATGGGAAGAGAGTAGTTCAACACTTCACTGAGAGGATCAATGTCAGGGATCTCATTAGGAAGACCTACAATCTACCGCATTCTACTGAGGAGAAGCAGTTGGCGGACCTGACTGCTTACAGGGCTGGAGAGGAGCAGGATTGTATGAACAAGTACCTGATCATTCCTACAATAATCTTTAGCACAATGAACAAGAAGCTACTAAAGCCTGAGTACAAGCTCTTGTTCGAAGTCGTCGTCCAGAGCATCATGGGCTTCATGGGAGGCATGGAGCAGATCAGTCAGCCCAAGATCAGGGGTTTGGCTGCCGTGGTGGACAATGCTCTGATCGACTGGGAGGAGTTCTTTCTTCAGAAACTTGTCCAGGAGTCAAAGAAGGTCAGGTTGATGGGAGACAAGATCGTGCTGGACAAAAATCCTCACTTTGGATCAAGACTGTCAGTAATGCTCCAAAGCTTTCTTGGAGACATTGATATAGATGGATGTGAGGATTTCAAGGACAAGAACATCCTTTTCAAGAACTCTGCTGATACAATCAAAAGAATGCTCGATACTGAAATCAAGTAGGTATCAAGGAGCAAGGGTGGAAAAGGTAAGGCAGTAGCCCAAAAGGCTCAGGAGGAGCTAGTCAAGTCTGGACCTAAGAGGGTGAAGGTCAAAGGCATGGTCATCGGTGAGAAGAAGACAATGCTCCATGACACTGACATTGAGTCTGATCACCCTGATCAACCATCCGAATCAACTGCCACACTTGCTGCTGTGCCAATTTCTTCTTTGGCACCTACTGACATTCCATCATCTGAAACAGCAGCAGCATCTGGCACTGAGCCCGCACCTCAGGAGGAGGTAGCTCAGGTTGAGGGGAAACAGGCTCCACCTGTTCAGGAGCCAGTTCAGGAGGACCCAGTGATGAAGGTTGTAGAGGTTTTGGGTGAGGAGATTCATGATGAACCTTCAGTGGCTGCTCAGGAGGAGCACCAAGAAGGTGATGAAGGAGGAGAATGAGAAGTTACTCAGGAGGAGCAAGGGAGCTCTGATGCTGGAGAGGGAGAGCATCAGGAGATCGTGGGCGTGGAGGCTCAGGAGGAGCTCCATGATGAGGATCTGGAAGGCAATCGAGGTAGGAAGTGGACTGTTTCCAATGATGCTGAGTCCGAATCTGACCATCCGGAGGAGGCTGAGGAAGAAACTCAGGAGGAGTCAACACCACCAAAGCTAACTCCATTCGAGATGGATGCCAGATGTCAGGCCATCAGATTTGTCAATCAGAACTTTCCTGATTTGGAGGAGTCCTATGGTGAGGAGGTCATCAGACTCAAGGTTTTGGTGATGATGAGGAAGGCCTCTGTTCCTGAAGTGTCGGCCCTGATAAAAGCAATCGGAGAAGAAAATCTCAGGGATGAAGAGCAGAGAATCTTAGACAGATTTGGGCTTCGTTCCTATGCCCAAGTCATCAACAAAGAGGATTTCATCCGGATTGTCAGGGCAAACAATCCTCAGCCCAACCCATCTATGGCACTTGTGCCAGTAGTCGGGGAAGGTGCGACCTCGGGAGGAGGTGCACCGGCCGATGACGCACTCCCAGGGACCGGGATTGCTGAGGCTACTGGAGAGGTCCCGACGAAGGTTACCACCAAACCTAAGTCAGCGAAGAAAATGAAGATCCGAACCATCTCAGTGGAAGTATCACTGATGGGAAGGACGATCCTAGGCAAGCTCGATCGTTAGAGTGAGAAAATCAAGAATATCATTGCTGAGTTGAACAAGGCTAGGAAGGAATCAGCTGATAGATTCCTGAGCCTTGAACAACAACGATCAACTGGGGTCACTACTGACCAAGTGCAAACAATGATAGACTCTTCACTCGGTGGCCTGGATAACAGGATCAAGGCACTGATTGCTGAGGCACTGAAGGGGCAGGAGCCCAGGTCAGGACAATGGCTCAGGAAGAAGCAGGGAAGGCGGATGACCAGTTACTGACCAGATGGAGTGAGGGTCAGAAAGCTTCTGAGGAAGCATTGCAACAGTCTCTGACCACAATGCTCACTGAAAACCTGAAGAGGAAGGAAGAGTTGAATGCAATGCGGAAGGAGTTTGACAGTCATCTGACCGAGAGCCTACTCAGAGCTGAGGCCAATGATAAGCTGGCTAAGGAGTTCAAAGTGGTGACCGATCATCAAGCATCGCAGGGGATCCTGATTCAGGATATTCAGAAGCAAGTAGATGAGGAAAAGGACCTCTTTGATGCTGCCAAAAAGGGGGAAGGGAAAGCTCTGAAAAATCCCAAGTCGGTTCAGAAACGGAAAGCTGATGTTTCCGTGGAAGACCTGATGGAGGAGTGTGAGGAGCAACGCTTCCCTGGTGATCCCATTGTCGAGGGAAGGAAGAAGACAAAGCAGCTGACTCTGGAGACTGCGATGCCGGTCAGGAGCCAGGCTACTGAGCTCCAAAAGCTGAAGGAGAAGACTGATCCTAAGAAAAAGCCTGCCTCTGAAGCTGGGAAGAAGAAAACTGCTGCATCTAAGAAGAAGGTTGATGCTCAGGATGTTAGTCCCATCGTATTAGAATACGTGGACAACTTTGTACCTCCCAAAATGAATGAAGCATGGATTCCAGTCAAGAAGGACTTCGTGGATCAGTACTACATTGTCGGGAACTGGCTGAAAACATCCGAAGGCAAGAACAAAAACACTATCTTTGCTGAATGGATGGCCTTGCATCATAGAGAACTCTGGGATCAGATTGATCGACATGCTGACAGAGCAGGAGTTCAGATCAAGGCACCTGAGCACATCACCTATCCGCCTCAAACCCTCGGCATCAACAACCACCTGAACATGGATCTGATCAGAAGTGAGATTGCAAGGATTGCATCAAGAACTGGAAGCCTTACTGATCAGAAAAAGTTTCATGAAGTCAAGCTCAGAGTCCTGAAGAAGTATGAGATTTCCTTGGCTAGGTGGGATGATGAAGATTAGAATAGTTTGTCAGGATCTTTGTTTCAGGAATTTTGTAATAGTTTCAGGACAACTTGTACTTAACTACTATCTCAATGAAACTTTTTACATTCCTGAGACAACATCTCGTTGACTCCTGATTTACTTTTCTGCTCTTTATCAAGAACTATACTAACCCTTTCCTGTTTCCATCTTATAGAACTAAGGACCTGATATAGGTTCATGAACTGAATACTGATAGTATCAGCAACTTGTTTAGATGGTAGGATTTTTCTAAGGGTTTTGGCATCATAAAAAAGGGGGAAATTGTTGGGACAATCTGAGTGTTTTGATTAGATCCCAAAACCCCTTGATGAATTTGCCTAAGTATAGTTCGATCAGGATAATAGGCTCAGGATAGGTAGGTTAGAATAGATTTTCTATTCACAGGTATTTAGTTCAGGGGGAACGTACTGAGGAGTGAAGACTGAAGTCTTAAGTCTGAAGTATCTCCAACCCTGAAGGCGTTGATCATCCTGAAGAGGATCAACCTGAAGCTGAACCTGAAAAACCTAGAAAGACTCATGAAGATGCCTAGAAGCCATCCTGAAGAAGACCACCGATCCTGACAGAACTGAGTAGACTAAGCATGCTCAGGGAAGTCTCTATCAGTGAAGGCACCAAGTAACCTTGATCAGGCTGAACGTCCTTCTGATGTTCATAAGACCTGACTTGGGCCTAGTATCAGTTAACCTGATACTTGTAAGTCCTGAGACCCAAAGGTTACACGTGCGAATGGAAGTCTGATGAAACAGAAAGAATATCAGAGTCTCCAACATAAGACAAACATTTATGCTGAGTAAAGAACGAGAGACTCAGAGTTATAAATGTACGAGGTTCAGTAAAGTTAATACCGACAAACTATCCATTGACAAAGCGACCAGTTAGAAGGCGACACGTATGTACGGAGACTGAGCACATTTAATGCTTCTCAGAGGTGCAGGCGGCGGAACAGAAACTTTGCCATACTAGGTATGGTCTCTGTCAGACAAGGACAACCAGTACCTGCACCTACCTAAAATAGAGGGGTTTGAAATGGATCTCTTCTAACGGATCTATTTCAAACCCTCCTATAAATACAGAAGACCTTGCTCCCATTCAAGGCTAACGGGAAATTTCCAAGAGAAACTCTCAAGATTCCAAGCACTCAAAGTTCATTTGAAGCAACACTCTGAAACTTTAAATTTCCCTAGTGTTGTAGTAGGAATCTTTCTGTATTTTGCTTAGAGTATTGATCCTATCCTTTGAACTGATTTATTAGAAGGATCAATACACAATAGTTGGAAAACGTGAATACCAAACCCCTCAGTGTGTGAGTTGGTTGGTAGGAAGGACTGGGAATTGTAAAACCACCCAGGGGTCAGTTCCTAAGAGAGAAAGTTGGCTACTCGTGTCCCTTGGCACGTAAAAATCAAGTACTTATCCTCAGGGTTTTGAGGATAGCTTCTTGTTCAATCAAGTCGTGGACGTAGGAGTTGGTTATCTCCGAACCACGTTAAAAAGACCCTTGTGTGCTGATTTACTATTTGCTCAGGATCATAATTGTCATCATACTAAACTGAAGCATACTTGCATTGTTTTGGAAAACCATCAGGACTGACTTTGTCATCCTGACCTTAAAACTGTGCACCAGCCTTAACCATCTTTTCACTAAGCAAACAGATAAGTTTTCAGGAACTAAAACGACTAGAAACTTAAGGGCTCACATTCCGCACTAAACTGAGCTTACTGAGATAGTAGCCCAACTGACTAGCTTCCGAGCGGTCAGTAGGATTGTTATCTCTACTGAGCTTCTGAGAGCACAACTCTAACTTAGCCTATTTGGTTCATTACTGATCCGTCCCTACTGCCCCTGAGGACCATCAGTTTACTGAACACATTAGGAGCTTTCTGACTAAGTTTGAAAGAGAATTTTCCAGAGTGTTTCGGGAAAATCTGACATCAGTGTATTCCCCCCCCCCCCTATACACTGATTTATACTCGTTTCAGGACCAACAATACCTAGAGTTCTTCTTTGCACGCTTAGAATTAGATGTCTCTGTTGGGGAATTACGCGGATCTATTCAGGTTATACGCTAAACACAAATTTAAGCCTACAATTAATATCATGATTTAAACATAATTAAATCAAATAATTGAACACCCAACAACAAGGTTTGCATGCAAAACATATGAATATATAAAATCACGTAAATCACTACACATGCGGAACTAAGGGGTTTAAGTGAATTATACCTATCCCTTTGACACGTAGTTTGAGACCAAAAGGCGTCCTTTTGAGATGCTTTAGGGCAGAGAAGTATCAACAATAAACTTGAACAACCCAAAAGTTCCTTCTTGAGCGCCTTTGTTTTGAGTTCTACTATCAACTTAATCAACCTAGAAGCCTTCTCAAGTATTCCCTTATCCTTATTCGTACACCCGGTGGGAGGTCACACGAATAATTTCAACACAAGAAAAAAAATATTGATGTTGCCCAATAACTGTAATTCTCGAAAATATGCTTCAAGAAATTAATTATCTTGAAGTCTTGTATTATCTCATATTTATAATGAGAATACAAGATCTTGAATATCTTGAATATCAAATATTTCAAATCTTGATAATCTTGAATATCAAATATTTTATTCTTGATATATGTATCATGTAATTTTCGAAAATTGTACCTTATATTTTAATTTAATGAGATCTTGATTTTATTAGATATTCTTGTATTCAAAATACATATCTATTTTTCATAAAATCTCTCATGAATTAATATATAATTATTTTTTAAAATAATAAAATAATTGGGCTCAAAATTTAACCAAGTGTATCAAAAATTTCATCAGGTGTATCAAAACCTGAGGTCAATAAAATTTATATATTGACATCAACCTTTGATACACCTGATAAATATTTTGATACACTTGACCAAATATTTGATACTTTAAAACAATTTTATGATAAGCTTATTATGAACTATTTTCACACAATACCTACTCTAAAAAAATATAAATTGACACATGATAAATAAATTCATGTACTTCCTCCCTCTCTTTCAAAACATAGGGGATGTTTGGTTGAACACTTTTGTAGTTGAGTAATGGTAATCAAAGTCATAGTGTGTGTTTAGTATGACCTAATATGACTTTGATTCCCAAAAACTAAGGAATCAACCATAGTTCAGCTATATGAGAACTATGACTTTCATTTCATACCCTTTCCATTCCTTACAACTATACCAAACGCCTCTTTAATATTTTGTTAAAACATGAGTCTCCTTGTAAGCATAATATTTTCACTTTGAAGAGATATTTTAGAAAAAACATTTTCCCATGTACTTTCTTTTAGTATAATTTAGTAAATGAAAATGTATCTTTATGTATGAGATCATCACGTAAATTTTTATCTATTTTCTATGAGGCACATTTTTATGAAATGTATTATATGAGAAATATATTTAAAATAATATAAATTCAAAAAAATTGTGGGTCATGGATAGGTTCATGTCAAAATTCACGGATTCCAAGCGAGTCAGGCCAGATCAGATAAAGTTTTCAAGAAAAAATTACAAATAACTTATTTCAGAAATTTTGCTCCCAAACTGTATTATTATATGGACAAATATGTGTTATTGAAAAGAAAAATGTGTGTTACCTTCCTTTAAAAAAATATTTTTTTATACTTTTTGTTGGTCCCAAATAGACAAGGACAGGTGTATGGGGGGGGGAATACGCCTGTCAGTACAGATTTTTCAAAGATCAGCTTACAGTGGGCTTACTTAAAAACACAGGGCACTTATAAAATATCAGTGGACTTGTAGGTCGCCTGACAAGTAGCCTGAGGTTTTTATCAGTTTAAATTTTGCAGCGGATTATTTATAAACACTTGAAGTTATTAACACACACAAAAGGACAGGAGACACAGGGATTTATAGTGGTTCGGAGTTAAACTCTCCTACATCCACTTTTCCTGATTTAACAGGAGAATTCCTTAACCACAGGAATCCCTTGTTTTAGAGTGCCAAGGTGCACTGATCAAGAATAGCTCCTCTTGATCTCTAGAATTTTCACTGAGTCCTAGTCCTCTCAGATTTCAGACTGAGACACTCCTCAGCTTACTTTCTTACCACTCACAACCTTGAACCTAACTTGGTTTAAGGGTTTGAGTCTCTCCAACTAAGGTTGAGATAACCCTTTACAATGATGAACATTATCTAGATTGGGTTATCTCAGTAGGCTTCTAAGATATTACAGTGTAAGCCTAAATACAAGATTGAATTCTAAGCAATGTAAGCACTTGGGAAACTAGAGTGATTTCGAGTGCTTGAGTGTTTGAGCTTTTCAGATTATTAGTTGAGCTTGTTGGTTTCCCGTACTTAGCTTCTTCTTCAACTCTTGTATTTATAGACTTAAATTTGGAAAGACTATCCGTTGGAGAGATAGTTTCAAATTTAAGCTATTTTGGTGTACCAACGTTCTTGAAGATTTTCCTCAGATTTTGGGTGGTCAAATCTGTGAAAATATAGCAGTCCAACGTTCCAAAGATCTTCTTCAGATTTTGGATGGTCAACTCTCAAGCATTAATGGTTGATAGCTCATTAAATGCCTGCTTAGAGTTAATGCAGCCGCCTTTGAAAATTGTGCCATCCTAGGTTGTTGGTTGCTTCTGAACTTGGTCCTGACAGGTCAGTCTCTCTGTCAGGTCCGTACATAGGTGGCAGCTTCTCATTGGCCTGTCTTAATTGTTCCTCAGTCTACTCCAAACGGTTGCATTAAAGTCCTCTGTCGCTTCCTTATTAAATTCTGAAGACATTTAATACATCAGGTTACTTGTCTTTAGGGGAGTCCTTTCAGGCTGCTTGGACTTAGTCTTCTGGGGTGCATTCTTCAACAAGTGGGTGTATCTCCTAATCCTACATCAGGCTAGTTCTAAACAAAACAGACCAGTTTTAACATAAGTAGCCTGCGATAATTAAACTTATATTCTAAGTTTTTATCATAGCCTCCTAACACTTTGAGCTATTATTTCTAAGTCTTAGTGATACATCAATACATCAGGGGAGTCTTTGGGATTTTATCAAAACATTTTACAAGTCATTTCCCAACAATTTCCCCCTTTTTGATTAGAACAAAGACCTAGTCTGACTAGCTTTTGTCAGAAGACTTTTACTTAGCAAAAATTTAATTGTCAGAAGTTCCCCCTGAGTAAGTACCTGCAGGTTAGTTAAGCAGTTTATAGTAAGAAGCATAGGCCTAGCAGATAATGAGATATTATCTTGGGCTCAAAAGGATGAAGTTTTTCATTAACTTTGAAACTTGATTACAGTTTACAAAGTTGTACTGCAATCACTTAAACTACCCTGCCCAAAAAGAAATAAAGATAACATATTCCATCTGCATTCTTCATCAGTGTATTCTGCCTCACAGGCTCCCAAATGTCGGCTCCAGTCCATACTGGGCAAACACCCTTTTCTTTAATTCCATCTTCCTTTCCATTACTTCATTGCTATGTCCCCTTAGTCCAAGTTGATCACAGACCACCAGCCATTCATTCAGGATATCCTGCATCCTTACTTCTCCACTAGCATCCATAGGGGGCATGAAGAGAATAGGAACTGGGGCTTTGAAAGGATCACCTCCATTGTGCTCCTCCCATGAGTTCAGGATCCTGGGATATAAGGCGGGCCAGTTCTCCACCATCTTCTGATGAAATACTTCATCAGCCTCCACCCCAGCAAACTCTCCTGTCACATAGAAGGAGTACACAAACTCCCTCTTGGATTCCTCCCAAGAGTCATTGATCTCCTTAGGAACCCAAAGATCTATGTGAGGGAACCTTGCAATGGGCTCAATAGCCTGAGCCTGCTTCTTCTTGCTTTCATCCTCCAGTAAGAGTTCCTGGGCTTCCTTGGTGGTAGGGGCTTCATCAGTTGGCCACTTTCCATCAGCCGCCTCTTCTCTTCAGCTTTCTCCATGTTGTGTTCATCAAGAGACTTCCCTGACCTTACTGCCTGGGCCAGGGGACTGAGTGATGGTGTCCTGAAAAGATCCTCAGTGGACTGGACCTTCTTAGGTGGACTGGGTGCAAGAGATGCAATGGGATTGGGATTTTCTACTGGAAGCTCCCTGACTTCCTCCTCTCCCTGATCAACCAAAACTCTTCTCCTCTTGGTGGACTGAGTGTCTGACACACTTCCACTTCTCATCTCACTTCTTTGCCTCTTTTCCCTCAGGATCTGATCTTTGGCTTTAGATAGCCTGGTCTCCCTTCCAGTATCAGCCTTGCTTTTCTTTTTCTCACCAGCAGTAGCTTGCTCCCTATCTCTTACCAGATCATCAATTTCTTGTCTGACATCTGCCACAACTTTCTCAGGATCAGGCTTCTTTCCCACTGATGGGCCACCAAGTGGCCTAACCCGTTTATCTTTCCCCTTCTTGCTAACTCTGGTGGAGAGTTCAGCAAGAGCAATTGAATGTTTGGCAGTGTCCTGCTCCACAACTAGCAGGTGAGTGAGACAGTGCTCCGTTTCCTCATTCAGGGCTCGTACATGAAAAGTAACATTTACTCCAAAGTCAGTAAATGGCTGCAATTTCTCTTCAATGATCAGGTTAGTGGCCACCTGGGTGGGGAGAACTGAGAGTGCCTGCCTCACTTGGGTTTCTATCTCTGCCTTCAGAGCCTCTTCCCTCTGTCTGATGTATCCATCCATTTTCTCCATCAGGCCACCTGCCATTGCAGTGATGGTGGCCTGCATCAGTTTTTCTCTTTCATCCACATTCTCTTGCCTGACTGCTATCAGGGCTGCATGAGCTTGCCTTTCTTGATCCACACTTGCTTTGAGGTCCTTGATTTCCTTGGACATGTGCATCTCCATTTGATCTACATTACATGACAAATTAGTAATGAGTGTCAGGTTAGAGTCCTTTACCTGATCTAGATGCTCATCAAGTACATCTGTCTCAACAGCCTGTTCCTCCATCATGATCTCTAGATTCTCCATTTTGCCAGTCAGAGTAGCTAACTCTTTCTCCTCAAGCTTGTGCTCCACAGCAGCCTGGACAATGGTGTGAATGACTCCTTCAATTTGAGTAGTTGGTGTTTCATCAGGAGAGGGCACTAACTCCTTCTGAGTCCCCTATGACTCAAGCTGATCTTCAATGGCCTGAGTTTCAGTGCCCTGGCCCCCACAGGCCTGGGTCATCTCCTGATCTACACCAGCCTGACCCTCCCCAGCAAGGTTGGATCCTCCATTACCTCCATCATTTCCCTGATCCTCAGTGGATTTTTCTTTGGGTCCTTCTAACAATCTTGCTTCCTCCAAGTTCTTGGCAACCAACTTGCCAAACTCCCATTCTTATAGCAGTATGCTGACTTTTCTTACTTGAGCAAATTCAAGTATTTCTTTCTCCTCCTTTCTCCAGAAACTTTCCCCTTGTCCCTTCACAGCCTCCAACAACTCATATAGGTAAGCATCCTTGAGCTTGACAAGTAGCCTCACCCTCTCAAACATCTCCTTGAGGGTGGGATGAGAGGTCAATGCAGGATATAGTTTCTCCAATTCATAGCATGCCTCCTCCTTCAGAGTGTCCAGATAAGTGTACTGGACCTCCTCCTCATCAGCTACTTCTAGTGAAGGCAAGACTTCACTAGCCTGAGGGACAGTGGATTGTTCTTTGGCTACACTTTCAGGCTGTTGAGAGCCTTCAGTGGGTTTTCAGTTGTTAGTTCAGTGGGTGTAATTTTGGCTACCTCAGAGGACTTTTGAGAGTCCTCTGAGGCTTCTTGTCCTCCATTTTCCTCAGACTCAGTGCTCTCACCATCAGACTCCTCTGATGTCTCCTCTTCTTCCTCATCTTCTTCTGCCTCTTCTCCCTCCTGCCCTTCCTCAATCCCCTTCTAGGCAGTTGTGGCCAGAAGGTGGATGGGGAATTTCATTCTTTCTTCCTCTTCTTCAGTGGACTTCTCAGCAGATGAGTGTGTAGTGGAAGTTTCAGAGCTGCTGCTAATGACCCTGCTCTCAGCAAAGGCTTTCTTGACTAGTCTTCTTTTCTTCTTTTCCAACTTCTCCTCCTTGTGGGACTTCATTTTCTCACTGGGCTTCAAAGCCCTCTTCTTGATGTTTACAGGGGGACTGTCCTCTCCTGACCCCTCTGGAACCATGGCTTGTTCCCTTCTCACTTCCCTGGATGGTGCCTCCACTTTCATTTTCTCCAAGAGCTTGTTAGAATTGAACAAGATCTTGGCTTTGTTCCAAGATCTTGTATCAGGGAAGTTATACTTCAGGTTCAGTGCCTCAATGATGAGAGACACCTTTGAAGCATAGCACAACTTGTGCTCTATCAACATCCTCCCCTTTACCACCTTCAGTTTGCTCCTTTCCTCCCTGAGATTAGTGATGAAGAACTGGTGCCAGTTGAATTTCACTCTGTCAGTGGTGTTGATAATGGCGGCCATTAGTCTGAGCTTTATCTTGCGCACTTGCTCAATACTGCCTTGATTTTCTAGGATGCATTTCCCAACAATTTCTGCCAACACCTCAAACTCAGGCTTGAGGAGTTTCTTGTTGAAGGTTGTCACATACTGCTCCTTCTTCCTTGTGATAGTGTCCAAAAATCTCTCCTCCTCTCCAAGAATGTAGGTCCCTGGGTCCAAACCCTCATTTGGCAACCCAAAGATGTCATGCAGATCCTCCTGCCTCAGTGTAAATTTGTGCCTCTTCATCACAGCCTCAATGGCTTCTCTCCCCTTTTTGTCCTGCTTCTTCTCACTTTTCTCCATCATGATGGCAGATCTGATGGATGTAATACTTTTCTCCATCTCCACAAAGAACTCCAGCATCTGCCTGTCATAACACTTCTCTGGACCTTTGGACAGAAATCTATAAAGCCCAGCATTTCTGACCAGGTCTAGAGCTCTTCTTATGTGGTGTAGGTTGGGATCAGAAAGAACTTTAGGATGGTTAAAGCAAACAATTGGTTCATACCAAAAGTTCTTGTTAATGGAAAAATCTTTGTAGTCAATGTATATTTGAGACATTGTTACTGAGGATGAAGCGTTGGTAAGGGTTAAGAAAGATGAGAGTTTGTAGGGTTGATAGTAATGAAATCGTGTGTAAAAACTGCTAAGTGTGGAGGTTATTTATATTGATAACCAAGGGCTGGGATTTGAACAAGAGAACTGTGATCTGCAGTTGAGATTGGGACAATGATTTGGAAGATAAAGTGATTTAACTTCCCAAGTAATTTGTAATTATTACCAGATTTGGAAAGTGGGTTGAATTAAGATCAATTATTGAGATTGAAGAGGATGGCGGTTAAAAGTGGGGCTTTTCATGAGAGATAACTGTTCGATATCATCTCCCGAGATTTTACTGCACACTTACTATCGCATTAACTGCGCCGCAGGCACAGTTACCAATAAAGTAACCGTTAGTCAGAAGTTGTCTTAGTGGAGTTCTCAGTGGACTTTTGATCAGTGCAGTTAAAATCAGCGTAGTGAACTCTTCTGATACTCAGACTACATCAGTAGACTTAGTCAGATGGGTCTACTGATGTCTCTTGACCATTCCCCCTTGATTAGTGACTTGTGAATTTACTCTGAGTCAGGTAGCCTGATTAGTTTCATGACTCAGGATCAAGTAAACCCAATTCCACTGATAGCTCATGAAACCTTGCTTCAGCCAAAAGTTTTGTGAGTATATCTGCCCTTTGCTTGTCAGTGTGGATTTTTACAAGGCATACATCCTTCTTTTCCACATGGTCTCTGATGAAGTGGTGCCTTATATCCACATGCTTGCATCTTGTGTGAAGTACTGGGTTCTGTGATATTGCAATGACACTGTTGTTATCACAGAAGATAGGTACTTCAATGGCCTGAATGTTGTAATCAGTCAGTTGTTGCCTTATCCATAGTATTTGAGCACAGCAGCTTCCAGCAGCCATATATTTAGCTTCAATAGTGCTTGTTGCCACTGAACTCTGCTTCTTTGAGAACCAGGATATCAATTTGTTTCCAAGAAATTGACAAGTCCCAGTGGTTGACTTCCTATCAATCTTGCATCCTCCATAGTCAACATCAGAATAGCCTGTTAATTCAAAGTTATCATCAGAGGGGTACCAAAGTCCCATGTTAACAGTACCCTTGAGATATCTTAGAATCTTTTTTGTGGCTTCCAGGTGACTTTTCTTGGGACTAGCCTGATATCTTGCACAAATCCCTACTGCATAAGTAATGTCAGGCCTGCTTGCAGTGAGGTATAGAAGGGATCCAATGATTCCTCTATAAGTAGTCTGATCCACAACTTCTCCTTCTTCATCAGGTTCAAGCTTTGTGTTTGTGTTCATAGGTACCCTGACTGCCTTGCTTGAGCTGCAACCAAATTTCTGAATCAGCTCCCTTGTGTACTTAGCTTGATTGATGAATATTCCTTCAGGGGACTGCCTGACTTGCAGTCCAAGGAAGAAGTTCATTTCTCCCATCATGGACATCTCAAATTTTCCTGTCATGAGATGTGAGAATCTTGTGCATAGATCTTCATTCTGTGAGCCAAATATGATATCATCCACATAGATTTGTACCAAGAGTATGTCCTCCCCAAGTGTGATTCTGAAGAGTGTTCTGTCAACACTTCCCTTTGTGAAACCATGCTCCAAGAGGAATTGAGACAAAGTGTCATACCAAGCTCTTGGGGCTTGTTTCAGGCCATATAAGACTTTCCTGAGCTTGAAGACTTTGTTGGCTTCCTCAAAGCCAGGGGGTTGTTCCACATAGACTTCTTCATTAAGAACCCCATTGAGGAATGTACTCTTGACATCCATTTGGTAGACCTTGAACTTTTTGTGAGCAGCATAGGCAAGAAATAGCCTGATAGCCTCTAGTCTGGCTACTGGTGCAAATGTCTCATCATAATCAAATCCTTCAACTTGAGAGTATCCTTTGGCCACCAATCTTGCTTTGTTTCTCACAATCACATCATTCTCATCCTTCTTGTTCTTGAAGACCCACTTGGTTCCAATGATGTTAGCATGCTTTGGTCTTTTGACAAGCTCCCACACTTGATTCCTTGTGAACTGGTTGAGTTCTTCTTCCATGGCAATGATCCAATTTGGATCCTTTAGAGCTTCTTCAATAGTCTTGGGTTCCTGTGCTGAAAGGAAACAACAAAAGAGAGCATTCTCTCCATGAAAACTTCTAGTCTTGACTCCTAGGTTAGGATCTCCTAGAATCTGACTGATTGGATGATCAATCAACCAGCTTCTTTTGGATTGTCCTCTCTCAGTGGGGTTATCATCAGTGGATACCTCCCCAACTGGGATTGAGTCACTAGACTGGGCAATTATAAGTAATTCAGGAGAAAGGACAGTGGGGAGGAGTCCTGAGTCATTATTCATAGTTGTTTCTAAGTTATCAGCACAGTCTAGTCTAGTTTCCCCCTGAATATTATGCTCAGTGTCTGTCTCAGCTTGGCCAGCTTCTTCATTGACAGAGGTTACCTGAGGAGCTGGGATTGGGTCATTCAGCTCATTTTCATCAGTGTGGATTTCCTCAGGCTGGTTTGACCTCTGAGAGCAATCCTCTGATTCCTTTAATCCCAGGTTGTCCCATGATGGTATCTAGGTATCCAATTTCTTATAAGTGGATTTGTCCAGAGTCAGGTTAGTCATTTTATCAGTGATTTCCTTAGTAGTCTGATCTTTCCTGGACTCAAGAGTAGATTTATCAAAGACAACATGGGGTGTTCCTTCATCAGCTTTGCTATCAAAGGTTTTCAGTTGTCTTTTCCCATTGTTATGAATGAAACACTTAAAACCAAAGACATGAAAATAGGATACCTAAGGTTTCCTACCATTCCATAGCTCATAGGGGGTTTTACCTTATGTTTTAGTGAGCATGGATCTATTCTGAGGGTAACAGGCTTTGTGTATGGCTTCAGCCCAGAACCTTTTGGGAATTTGTGCATCAGCAAGCATGGTTCTGGCAGCCTCTTGTAGTGTTCTGTTTCTTCTTTCAGCTATCCCATTTTGTTGAGGAGTTCTAGCAGCTGATGTCTCGTGGGATATACCTGACTTATTACAAAAGTCAGTGATAATGGAATTTATGAACTCAGTACCTTTATCAGACCTTATTTTGATGATGGATAGGTCCTTTTCATTTGAAATTTTCTTGAGTAACTCAGGTAGCCTGAGTTGGGTATCCTTTTTGCTGGACATAAATATCACCCAAGTGAATCTTGAGAAGTCATCTACCACCACCAGTGTGTATTTGCTTCCATTGATGCTGACTGGTGTAACAGGTCCAAAGAGGTCCATGTGTAGAAGTTGAAGTATCCTGTCAGTGGAGAGCTTTTGAATGAGGCTTTTATTTGCTTTCCTTCTTGGCAGGCTTTGCAAATGTGATCTTTGTTAAACACCTCATTTGGTATCCCCTCCACTAGGCTCAGCCTTGAGATCTTGTTGAGGGTTTTGAAATTCAGATGATTGAGTCTTCTATGCCATAGCCAAGTCAGGTCACTTGAGCTTTTGGCAATGAGACAGATCTCTTTTGAGCATGATCTCCAATCTGCAAGATAAATATTTCCTTTCCTAGACCCTGTTAGTAGTACCTGTGTATTTGATGCCTTTCTTACACAGCACAGGTTACTTGAAAACTCAACATTATATCCCTTGTCACAGAATTGGCTTATAGAAAGCTGGTTATGTTTCAATCCACTGACATATGATACATTTGTTACCTGGATTGTCCCTATTATCAGGGTACCATAACCTTCTGTGATTCCTTTTGAGTTATCACCAAAAGTGACCTGGGGACCCTTCTTATCTATGTAGTTAGTCAGGAGACTTCGGTTGCCTGTCATGTGCCTTGAGCAACCACTATTCAGGTACCAATCATCTTGAGAGTCCTTATCCTGCATAAAAATCAATTCTTAGGTACCTATCTTGTGTTGGGTCCTATTTGGTTAGCTGTACCTTTAGGGATCCAAATCTGCTTAACAGTCCTGATTGCTTTGGACTGGCTGATTTTTCTCCCATAATCATCTATATAGACAGTGGTCTCCCTAACTGCCCTGGGAGTTGACTACCTATTAGTGTTAGTCCTTTGTGGGGCAGATGGCTTGTTGTGCCTCCTGTTCCTAAAGGGGTTTGGTACAGCAGACCTCAGGTGTTGTTGATAAGGAGGGATAAAGCTCCTCTCATAGGGCATATATGAGGGTGATTCCCTATAGTGAACCCTTCTGTCAACTCCCCTGACAGCGGATTCAGGCCAGTTTGTCCTTTGCCTAGATTGTCTTTTAGAAGAAGATCTAGGCTGAGGATATATATACTGAACATTACTCCATTTGTTTTTAGAGAATTTTCTTCTATGAAGTTGATTTTTCATGGAGTTAATTTTGGGAGGTGTATAGGCTGTTCTAGCCTTTTCAGTGGGTCTACTTGGCAATATCACCTTCTCAATAGGTTCAGCAGGCCTTTTGCCCTTGTCAAGGATCCTTCTGGGATTCTCAGAGGACCTTACAAACACTCTCTCATTATTGCTTGTGGATGCAGTATTGAGGGGGCCTTCTGAGGGTGTGCATGGGAAGAATCCTATCCCATGTCTGCTGTCTGAGCTATTTTGTGAATTTAGGATTTTCTCTATGGCAAGAGAAAGTTTATTTAGAGATTCTAGCTTTTTCAACAGACGATCCTCAGATTCCTTCAGCAAATTTACATTGCTGGTAAGGGTTTTGATTTGAATGGCTAGCTCATTATTTTCACTAACTAGCCTGATCTGATCATTTGTCAGTCCCCTGATCAGCTCATCATTTGCACTGACCTGACTCTTGAGTGTTTCCACTTCATTTGTCAGGGCAATGGTTTGGGAGGCTGAGGCAAGGTCTGCCTCAATTTCAGATTCAGCTAGCTTGGTATTTTCATTTGCTAGCATCCTATTCTTCCTCAAGAGTGAGGTATGCCTCTTGCAGCCTAGAGAAGTCAGCCATCAATTGTTCTAAAGAGAACTGAAGGCTAAGGTCTCCTGCTGACTCTGAACTAGGCTCAGGTGAGTGTACTATTAATTTACAAAGGTTAGATTGTACCTTAGGTTCATCATTGGTCATGAGAAATAGATCATCACCACTGCTATCAGTGAACATCTCCTCAGATGAGCTTGCGGCCTCCTCTTTTTCTGCCACCATTGCTCTTCTTTCCAGTCTCCTGTCCCTCTTGGCCTGCCTCTCCTTCCTTTCCTTGGAGCTCAGCTAAGGGCAGTCATACTGGAAGTGGTCTATCTTATTGCACTAGAAGCATCTTTTCTCATCATTTTTACCTTCTTCTTTGTCCTTCCTTCTGGATTCAGATTTTGAGGTGGATTCCTCACTCTTGTTATTTCTCTTATACTCTTTTTCAGGTTCCTTTTCATTCCTGGGAGTGAACCTGGACTTCTTTTCCTTGTTGTCCTGATAATATCTCTTGTACTTGCCAAACCTTGAGTTTAACTTATCAAATCTTCTTGCTAGAAGGCTCATTTCTTCTTTCAGCTCAGCCTTGCTTTGGGACTTGCAGGGCTTGTTGGCCTTCTTGATCTTGGTTGGTTCACCTTCAGAACTGTTTTCCTTGAAGGCTACTCTTTTCTCAGATGAGGAAGGCTCTTCTGTAGCTCTTTTCCTATTGAGATCAAACTCATAGGCCTTGAGTTCTAAGAACACTTGCTGCATAGACATGTTAGATAGATCTTTAGTGCTCTGCATCATTACAGAATAGACATCCCATCTAGGTGAGAGTCCCCTGAGGATTTTGAGAGCAACCTCCCTTTTGGTGTAAACCTTTCCAAGGGAGTTTATCTCATTCATGATATCTGTGAACCTGCCATCAAGCTGATCAATGGTCTCATTGGATTCCATTGAGAATTGTTCATACTTTTGAACAGCCACTGACAATTTGTTTTCTTTTATTTTGTCAGTCCCCTCACACAGGAGAGCCAAAGTGTCCCATATCTCTTTTGCTGTTGTACAATGAACAACCCTTCCCATGACCGAGTCAGGGATGGTTGTGTATAATATGTTCATAGCAACAAAGTTGAGATTATGTCTCTTCCTCTCATCAGCAGTGAAGTCATCTTCATTCTTAGGTCACTCTTCTCTAGGATCATTAATTTGAGCTTGTGTGATCCTAGGATTAGCAGTCATAAAGACAAAGGGACCCCTTGTGATTACTCTGAGCATTTCATCATGTACACAGGCTAGGTGAGCCCTCATCCTTATTTTCCAGAAATCATATCCTTCTACTGAGAACTGAGGTAGCTTGTGATGTGCAAGATGATTGAGGGGATTGGTTCCCATGTTGGAGTCTGAGCTTCCAACTACATTGGTATGGGCGGCTCATGTGGCAGTGTTCCCTGTGTTGATTGATCCTTCTGCTTGTGTAGACATGTTTAACAAGAAAAACTTCAAGAATGGTTAGTCAGATCAGTTCAAGTGACCACTTAATGATATATCAAGGCAGGGTTCTATGAACCCCTGCTCTGATACCACTTGTTGGTCCCAAATAGACAGGGACAGGTGTATGGGGGGAATACACCTATAAGTACAGATTTTTCAAAGATCAGCTTACAGTGGGCTTACTTAAAAACACAGGCCACTTATAAAATATCAGTGGACTTGTAGGTCGCCTGACAAGTAGCCTGGGATTTTGATCAGTTTAAATTTTGCAGCGGATTATTTATAAACACTTGAAGTTATTAACACACACAAAAAGACAGGAGACACGGGGATTTATAGTGGTTCGGAGTTAAACTCTCCTACATCCACTTTTCCTGATTTAACAGGAGAATTCCTTGTTTTAGAGTGCCAAGGTGCACTGATCAAGAATAGCTCCTCTTGATCTCTAGGATTTTCATTGAGTCCTAGTCCTCTCAGATTTCAGACTGAGACACTCCTCAGCTTACTTTCTTACCACTCACAACCTTGAACCTAACTTGGTTTAAGGGTTTGAGTCTCTCCAACTAAGGTTGAGATAACCCTTTACAATGATGAACAATATCTAGATTGGGTTATCTCAGTAGGCTTCTAAGATATTACAGTGTAAGCCTAAATACAAGATTGAATTCTAAGCAATGTAAGCACTTGGAAAACTAGAGTGATTTCGAGTGCTTGAGTGTATGAGCTTTTCAGATTATTAGTTGAGCTTATTGGTTTCCCGTACTTAGCTTCTTCTTCAACTCTTGTATTTATAGACTTAAATTTGGAAAGACTATCCGTTGGAGAGATAGTTTCAAATTTAAGCTATTTTGGTGTACCAACGTTCTTCAAGATTTTCCTCAGATTTTGGATGGTCAAATCTGTGAAAATATAGCAGTCCAACGTTCCAAAGATCTTCTTCAGATTTTGGATGGTCAACTCTCAAGCATTAATGGTTGATAGCTCATTAAATGCCTGCTTAGAGTTAATGCAGCCGCCTTTGAAAACTGTGCCATCCTAGGTTGTTGGTTGCTTCTGAACTTGGTACTGACAGGTCAGTCTTTGTGTCAGGTCCGTACATAGGTGGCAGCTTCTCATTGGCCTGTCTTAATTGTTCCTCAGTCTACTCCAAACGATTGCATTAAAGTCCTCTGTCTTTTCATTAGGTGACTTGGAACATTCTCTTTGCTGCATTTAACACTTCATTTATGTGTCTGCTGCTTTCTTATTAAATGTTGAAGACATTTAATACATCAGGTTACTTGTCTTCAGGGGAGTCCTTTCAGGCTGCTTGGACTTAGTCTTCTGTGGTGCATTCTTCAACAAGTGGGTGTATCTCCTAATCCTACATCAGGCTAGTCTAAGGTACATCAAGCTAGTTCTAAACACATCAGACCAGTTTTAACATAAGTAGTCTGCGATAATTAAACTTATATTCTAAGTTTTTATCATAGCATCCTAACACTTTGGGCTATTATTTCTAAGTCTTTGGGATTTTATCAAAATATTTTACAAGTCATTTCCCAACACTTTTAAAGTAACTATAAGGACAATATGTACATGGGTTATAAGGACAATATGTACTTGAGTGAGTGACCTGGGTTCGATTCCCTTCGGGAACGAATTGGAGAGGAGATATAAGGTTGGACTTGGAGATATGGAGTGTAAGGAGACTTGGTGAACTAACTTCTAACTGCTAACAACTAACATTTACCGATAAAAAAAACTATAAGGACAATATGTATTTTTACAAGAATAAATATGTGTTTCTTAATTTATTTTTCATTCTTTTTGTTGATTTATGTTGATACTATGTTATTAATGTAGTAATACATCTTTTAATACCTTAAATGTATTACAATAATGATAATATATATTTTTCTAAGGACAAATAAATGTTTGTATGTACAATAACACACATTTGCTCTTACAACAACACATATTTTCTCTAATAGTAACACACATTTATTCACAGGTTGTGTTACTATATGAGCAAACAGATGTTGCTTTAAAGATAAAATGTGTTTGTATAAGAACAATTGTTATGTTTCTTAATTTATTCACATCCTTTTAAATCTAAGTATATTATTTTATGTAGTAACACACTTTACTACTTTACATGTGTTATTATTTATTACATGGAAAGTTATCATTTCTATACAAGCAGATAAATAATTATGAAAATCAATATGTGTTCTTATAGTAACACACAATTTGCACTTTTATTATATGAAAAAAATTATTGTTATAAAACTTAATAAATATAATTAAAAAATAACATTTAGTATGATAGTAACACACATTTGCTTTAATAGTAACATACATTTGTTCTCAGTTTGTGTTACTATATGAGAACACGTGATACTGTAAGGACATGGTGGGTTTTTATAAGAACAAATGTTTTTATTAATTTAATTATCACACTTTTAAATAGGTATATTATTTCATGTAATAACACACTTTTTACAATTTCATATATGTTATTATATTAAAAAATAATTATTTTATAAAAATAAATAAACATTTATGAACAATCAATATTTTTTCTTAGGCGAGCTAATTAAGTAATCAACACAAGCAAAAAGTTAAGGCAAAGTAGCTTGCCAGCAAGCTCGCCCAATAGGTTGCCTGAGTCATCATCCACATGCAAATTTTTTAATATAAATTTCTCAATGGATCCTATATCCATAAAATATTTTATATGAGTATTTATAATTTTCTATATACTTTAAAAAATTTATTGCCTTTAAAAAAAACTTCAATTTTTATGTTATGTAGTCTTACTTTTCCTTAATATGCACACATGTCTTGTTTGATTAGGGATATGCACATCCAGACGTGGATGGTCACATCCCCCATTCCATGCTATTTTATATGTGCACATCTCTTATCTTCATTCCTCTCTACTTTCATGCAACCTAACACAATCAAATTAATATTTTGTATCTCACGATATCAATTTTGATTTGATATAAAATTCCATTCATTCTACATCCTCATCTCTAATCAAATACTAAGGGGTGTTTGTTTTGGGATATGCCCATCCTAAGGAGGGATGTATCTTTCTCATCCCATTCATTTTTTTGAATTAGCACATCACATCCCATCCAAAATACACATCCACCCCTTATTATGCGTATATACACATACTTCAGTTAATTTAATACAAATCACATCAACTTTATCATACACATCAAACATATGTTTTATTTATCTCTCTTTTACATATCAAATATATTTTTTATTTAGACAACGAATATAAAAATTTAAATTTGGGAGTGATTATGTTTATTGGATAAAATATTTTGAATGTCGTAATAACAACACTATTATTATTTTGGAGAATAACATGACCTTTACTATTAGTAATTATTTGCGGTTTGATATTAAAATTTTAATTGTATTATTTAATTATTTTTTATTTAGTTATGAAATATACATAATTTATTATTAAATTATTTATTTATTATATATACTTATTTTATATTTATATAATTTCTATATAATATATTATATCAACATAATTTATTATCAAACTATTTATTTATTATATATTACAAAAACGTTAATCAATATACAATCATTCAATCACCACTGCACTAACCAACAATAATGAAATAATTGTCATGCCCCAATTTTCATAAACAGCGGAAGTCTCACTTTTATTTAATAATTTGGAAAAAATATCTTTTAAAGCGTGAACTAACATGCTTGGAATAATTTTTTTTTCTTTTCTTTTAAAACTTTTGGGACTAAAATCAAAATACCCTCATAATTTAAACAATCTAACAACCTCACGACTTCATAATCTTTAATTCCTAATGCTAATTTTCGAAAATATACATAAGGATAATATTCATCTCTCTTAATAAAATAATAAGGACTCTAACTAACTCTAAATCTTGATCTCCCAAAAATACCTTCATCCTTCTAACAACTTTCGAATTTCCTCTCTCCTAAAAGTATTCCTTCTCTAAATTTAATCCTCATAATAATATCTAATCCCAAAAATAATAAGTCCTCAATTACTATTTTACCCTTAAAAGATTAATACTTAAAGGACTAAAAATCTTAATGGACTATACCACAAAATAATACTCATATTCCTTAAAATATTAAAGTCCTAGTCTAGAAGTCCAAAAGTAATATTAATCGGATCAACTAATACTAAGCAAGAAAATAAAACTCAAGCTTAAGAACTTAAAGGATTAAAAACTAACTCTCTAAAAATGTAGGCACAATCGGCACTCTTCACAAAGTGACCGACTACTTCTTCTAGTGGACTAAGTCTACCCTTAACTTGCCGCATCAGCTTAATTATCCTCCAAGTAAATATCTTCTAGAGAAATCTAATGCTACTTCTCCTTAATAAATGTGCTAATCCTTATTCTTGCCAATATTACTTACCTCAATAAACAAATCTCATACTTAATAAATTAATCCCACAATTAAAACCAAATTCAAATCTAAATCCTTAATTAATCACCAATATTAATACCTTAACTTAGTAATTGAATTAATCCTCCAACAAATTAAATCTCAACTTAAATCTTCACAATTATTCCCAAAGATACACTAAATATTCCTCAAATAATTTCGGAGATTTAACCTCAAAATATCCAATAAATAAATATCAAATATCATCTCTCCAAATAAATATATTCTAGATACTTATAATATCACTCTTGTCCATAAATAATACTCCTAACTTTTGCAAGTAACATTTAACACCTACCAATAAAATCTTAACTTAACTGCTTAGATATCCGACAAATATAGTCTAACCTTGCAACATGCACTTTTATCCCTTGAGAGTAGTACCTTAAAGTCCTAACATTATTCCTTCGCTTAAAGTCCAAATAATTTCGATAATAATCTCTTGATATTTATTTTCAAGAAAATCTAAACCTTGGATATTTTCTTATTCTATAACCTTTCATATAAAATCTAATCGAGATCCCTTAAAGATTTTTTTCCTAATTTCTTGATCCAAATCTTTAATCACATATCCTAGTCAAGATCTCATATAAATTCATTCTTATCTCTAAATAACAAACTCACTAAATTACTTCTATACCCTTAATAAATTGGTACTTAATAAATCCTAATTTTCTCAATCCAATCTGAATTATAACACTTAATAACCAATCAACTTAAATCCTCTAAATCCTTAAATTAAATACTTAATTGGATCATATCTTAATTTGGCTCTCTATCAAGAACTTAATCTTAATTCTCAAATACTCAAATCAACTTTACTAACTTAATCATCAGAAAATTAATACTTAAGGCTCGTGAAAAACTTAAAGAACTAAAGCACAATATTTAATCCTACGCGCAACTTAACTTTAAAACCTCAAATGACGACTTATAAACTATAACTTGAATCCATTTATGCTGGGCGTGACAATAATACTTCATCATCACTAAACGTATTGATTTGACATAAAATTTCATCAACCTCTACCACATTCAATCCAAACCAAACACAAATTTAATAATTACAAGATTTGTCCCATCGATTTTTTTTTTCCATCACATCCACCTTTAGACAAAAACAAACACCCACTAATTTACTATTCACTGGATTACTCTCATTGACATTTTTCCATCTCAAACCCCCTTCCCATCCACCACCATCTCTAACCAAATATACTCATAAATTATCCCTACTCTTTATAGTTTAAATAAAGGAAAATATTGTACAATTAATTATGGGTTTGGTTTTGTACACATGTACATTGTAATTCAAATATATTTTTAAAAATCACTTTTATTACTATTAAAAAATAAGGGTGTTGAAGTCGAAAATCGGTAATCGGCCGTTTCCTAGCCGCCTAGTCGCCACCTAATTTTTTTGGTCAAAAAAATAGATAAAAATACGAATTTGGGGCCGCTAGGTCCAAAATGCCTAAAATTGCTGATTTTGCAGAAATCAGATCGACAAGTGGCCGCCTAGTGCCTAGACCGATTTCTGCATCACTGTTAAAAAGTCACCTTTAGTTTTACTAAAAGAATCATTTTATTTTATTGAGAAGTTACTCAAATATTGTTTAATATGAAATTATTTTTTACTCCCTCCATCTCACTATATGTTTTTCATTTTGTCATTTTCGTCTGTATCATTATATATTTTTCCATTTTGTCATTTTCGTCCATCTCATTATATGTTTTCCATTTTTTTAACCTTTTATTGAAACTACTCTTCATATTTTTATTATTATTTTCATTACTTTTTATACTATTCTAATTATTTTTTCACTTTTTCCATCACATCACTTATATTTTTTCACTTTTACCTTAATTCGTGTGTTTGAAAGTAACAAAAAATATATACTGAGATGGAGATAGTAGTATAAATAAAAAAAATTTTAATAGTTTTATATGAAAATAGTTCATGATAAACTTATCATGAATCAACTTTAAAGTATAAAAAGTTGATACTTTTGATACGATTTTTGATACACCTGATTAAATATTTAATACTTTAAAACTTATTCATGAATCATAATAAGTTTATCATGAATCATTTTCATACAAAACGTTACCATTTTAATAATGACTGAGATAATTCTCAAAATATACTTAAATTCTTAATTTTCCTTTAAAATGTTAAATAAAGTATACATGGGAAAAGTGAAAAATAGAAGGGCGCATTTTTTGCCCAAGTCATGTTATTATGATCAGGGAAATCACATGTACACACCCTTTATGGTATCTTCTTGCCATTTACGTACAACTCCTATATGGTAGCTCAGCTTCAATGCGGAGAAGAATCCCATCTCCTCCACAACAAACTTTTTCTAAACTCTGTGTTGAAGAAAATTCAAAATCAATCAAATTGGGATGTGGGTTTTTTATTTGTTATCTCTGCCACTCACGATGGGGATGGTGGGTTGGACGCTGTGGTACTTCGTAGGCCCAGACGTGGCTCCCTACGTCCGCCTCACCGTCGGCTACACTTGGTTCTGCTCTCTCTCCATGATCATCCTCGTCCCCGCTGACATTTGGAGCGTACGTCCTTTTTATTGGATCTTGATCCGTTTCGTCTTTTGTATTTCCAGTATTATGATTGAATGGAGGGAAAGACTGATGAATGTGATGGGAGATGTAGTTGGATTGAATTTTTAATACTTCTTTGCGTCTTTCTGTAATGTGATATGGAAGGGTTGTATAAAGTAATCTGTGACTTTAAGTGAGATTATTGCATTTGTTAATGTCAAGGCAACTCTGTCTAACTTTGCTTGTGAGGTTCTTTGTTTGCTTTTTTCTTTGGATCAGGAGGGTGAGGGAGTGGAAGAATGTGAAAATTAAGGTTATAGGATGTGAAATATTGGATGACGACGATTCGGTATTTTCTGATAGGATTATGGATATTGTATGAATTTCTCCACTTGAAGGAATATGTTATTGCTGTTGTCCAAAATATGTAATAAAAAGAGATCAGAGTAATGTGAGTTTGATTCATAAGTTGCTCCCTCCTTTTGGTTTTGTTGTTTGGGTGATAATGTGAGTTATCTTCTATCACATGTTGGACTATTATTTATACCCCAGATTTGTTATCATCAGTATCGAGGTTCAGTTTGGTGTGTAATTGGCTTCTGATGAGTTAAATGCCATAGATGGATTCCTTAGTAAAACTTACCAAAATTGGCAAACCAATGCTGCAGTAAGCATTAGGCTAGCATGAAAAATGCTGGGAATGTTGCTCTTGTTTAGCTCATTACACTTGTTATGGTGATTGTTTAGCATAACCTTTTTTTACCACTAAAGGTGAGTTCACTGGGTTGTCTGATGATCTTATACTCCAAGTTTTCATTTGCGACTGCAGTCATGACCACTGCCTCCATCTTTGCTATGCACCAAACTCACATTTTTAAGTTTATATGTGTAATTACTGCCTTGTATATCCGATGAAGTTATTTTAAAGCTTTTAATTATTAATATAACTCTGGTTTGGATGTTCGTCAATTGTCTTCACCATTACTGCTAACCGCAGTAAAATGAGTGCTTAGTTCCATATTTAAAATATATGGCTATTGAATTCTGCAGTGGCCCTTTTTTTGCTTCCGACTTGATTATGTACAGGGAATTAATTTTTCCCCTACTAAATGTAACGATTGTAGGAGAGCAAATGGTTTTGATAGCGGAAGGCTTCTTATTATGGGCATTCCTTGTCTTTCCCTTTTATGTAAAGAAATTCTTCCAGCCAACTAAAAAACATCTTTATTTCTTGCTAAATAATTGGGAAATTTGATGACCGAAATCGTAGTTCCTTAATCATTTTCTGCGAACTTAGTTTACAAACTCGTACATTGATTCGAAATTCTATAAACGTTTACAAAGTTGGCTCATGTTGTCATCATAATACTTTAAATTATTTTATAGTCATTCTGAAAAAAAAAAATATATCACCAAATTGCCATATGGACCTGGTGAATACTAGAGTGGCATATATTTTACAGAACACTCTGATTATGCATTTTCACATAGTGCAAGATATGATGATGCATGTCCCATATTGTCATCCTAGAATTTTTCTTACTTTGGCTCCAAGACATAGTGCAAGATATGATGATGACGTCCCATATTGTCATCCTAGAAGTTTCTTGCTTTGGCTCCTAGGTATAATCTTTTATTACTCAAATCCAATTTAAGTATATGCCCATAGATAATTCCATATGGTGGACATCCAACCAAGAAGAAAGTTAGTTCATCAAACAATTTAACCTGTCAGCATGTAGCTGATCCTTTTATTATCCGATGCAGGCAATTACCCATCATGAAAAGGGTGGGATCTCTTTCTTCTGGAGCTGGTCATACTGGAGTACATTTTTACTTACTTGGTATATTTCTAAGTATGATAATTGAAAGCTACACGTGCTGGATTTTCTGCTTATTTTTTGGGTCATCTGAAGTTGTGTTCTTCTCAATTAACATATCTTACAATGTTATATTGTGCTTTCTCTATCTACTATATCTTGATGAGGCTAATTTTTCAGGTCTTGCGTAAAATTCTTCTGTGCCTGTTGCTTGAACTATGTTGTTATTTGCCTTTTGTATTTATAAGCTGTCTCACCTTATAATATGAAAAGTTATCGTTTTTGTTGTCCTATCAATGCCTCTTAGATGTTTAAGTGAAATGTATTCGAAACTTATTAGACAATTCTAAACTGTAATGATGGTTTATTATATTCTTCTGAAATTTGCTATATAACCAGCATCCTCCTGTTTATGATTGGCTTTGGTTCTCCAACTATAAACAAAATAGCTGAGCTGCTTTTAGTACTTATCTTATAAACCTCAGTATGCTTGACTATGTTTGAGGTGTTTGACACAATTTTTATGACAGAAAATTACACACGCTTTCAAAGAATAATTCGAGGTTATTTCTCTAAGCAGGGCTGTGGTGCCTATAATTCAGGGTTATGAAGATGCAGGGGACTTCACTATTAGGGAAAGGTTAAGGACCAGTGCTCACGTGAATCTGATCTACTATTTAAGTGTTGGTTCTGTTGCACTTTGTGGACTTACACTCCTCATAATTTTCCACAAGAACTGGTTTGTTTCTTTCTCTTGCAAAAGATATTCCTTTTTGATATGTCTAGTTACATGAATTGAGGTACTATCTAAAATAATAATAATACCAACTTCTTTTGCTGGCACAAGTTATTGCTTAAGGATGTAAGTTGAATAGAAAAATATTAAACATAACTGAGATATAACACAAAATCTGTTTTCTACTGAGAAAACCTCTCGATATTGTTCACATTTCACTTGCCGCAAACCTATCTCACCAACTATCTAGGAAGTTGATATCTGTATCTTTATTGAAGAATCAGTTGTTTGATTTCATGAGTTAGTTTCTCATAGCTTATTAATGGACAAAAAAAAAAAAAGCAAAATCAGGTTGATATTTCAAATTGGATTTTCTCAACTCAAGATAGTAAAATGCTGTTAGTTAGGGAGTGGTCAATGAGCTATTTCTTAATTAAAACCCTTGAGCATTAGATGTCGCAGACATACTGGGTTAATCTTAATATATGTAGTATTTTAAATCCTTGAGTTATAAAAGTACATTGTAGCTAACACTAAGATTATCAATTTGAACAATTACTTTCTTCATGTTACATGGAGATCATCTATTTACAAAATTAGCATCATCTGATACTGAGCCAAAATAAAAGTATCATAGATTAGTAAATTCAGTGACTAATTTAAATTTTTAAATCTCGAACTCTTTTTGCTCTACTGTTGGCGGAGTATTAAGATTCAATGAAAAAATAATCCCTTCATTCCCTTGTTTGATGGAAATAATATGTGAAGAATGAATAATCTTACATAAACGCACAGCTACAAGTTTATCTGCTTTTGGTTTTAAAAAGTAACTCATAATGTAATATAACTGCATGCTTTCAGATTGGCAGATTTTGAAGTTCACAAGACTATGCTTAAATCAGAAATAATAGGCACATTTCATAATTTTACAGAATAAGTTGTGTATATGCAGGGGTGGCAGTATTTTAGGTTTTGCTATGGCTTGCTCAAATACATTTGGTCTTGTAACTGGGGCTTTTCTTTTGGGTTTTGGTTTAAGTGAAATTCCAAAAGGCATATGGAGAAATTCTGATTGGACAATTCGGCATAAAGTACTCTCTCATAGAGTGTCTAGAATGGCAGTCAAACTTGACAATGCTCATCAGGCATTTTCAAATGCAATAGTAGTAAGTTCCTCCCAACTTATCTTTCTGTTAAGCACTCAAGGTAATAAAGAAAATGATATTGTTTGTATATAAGGATAAATTGTTGAAGTTACACTACGATCAGAATTGCAAATATTTGGGGAGGGTGCACTGGGAAACTATTGTGATTAGTTCAGAAGTATATGATTTTAATTTTTTTTAATGATTTGATGTTTTGGAATCTTTAAAGGGTATGTTGGTTTCAAGATGTAGGAGGATTGGGAAATCCTGGGATAGTAAAAAGGAGAATTTGACTTTAGTAGCGTGTGATTGGGAAAAGATGGTGAAAAAGTAATTGTTATTGGGATTGTTATATTGTGAAAAATAAAAGAGTGTGTTACTTGGATATGGTGGATTTTGAAATCTAGCTTGCGTAATCCTCCAAACAAACATGCATTAGGATTTTGAAAGTAAAATCTTGTGTTTGCAAATCCTGAAACAAATATACAGAGGGTGGCTGGTGGGGACTGTGGAGTCCCTATGTATAAGCATATAAGTCATCCCCGAAGTTGAAATTTTACGAGTTATAAATTTCCTTATTGTTGGTAATTAATATACCTATTTTAAAGCAGGCTTCTCACATCTTCTCGGTGGATTGAATTGAATAACTGATTTGTAGAGTTATTTCAAGCAATCTTCTCTCATTTTCCCTGATGTCTTAATTGTCCTTTCCCCTTAGTATCTATCGAAGTTGTTGAATTAGCAGAGAGATTCGCCAAGCATCCTTACTGTCCTTATGTTGTTTAATACTCAACTGTACGTAAGGAAACAGGGAAAATGATTATCCTTGAATGGTTTCTGTGTAATTGCTTGCTTCTAAGAGCTGGGTAATTCTCAGTTAAGTCCTTAATTGAGTATGTGATTGTCCGTATATCCAAACAATGTGAGCTAAGAAACTTTTCCAATTTTCTATTTAGCTGGTTGTAACTTTGACTTATATATTGTACAGGTTGCTCAAGTAACATCAAAACAAATGTCGAAGCGTGATCCCCTAAGACCATACATGAATATAATTGATAAAATGTTGACCCAGATGGTAATCATACTTCGCCTATATTCTTGGTGTTCTAAAGCTACTTTTGCAGTTTAAGCACCTTTTGTTACAAAATTTTTGCATCAATAATTCAACTGCAGCTTAGTGAAGACCCTACCTTCAAACCGCAAGGCGGAAAATTGGGGGAAAATGACTTGGATTATGACACTGATGAAAAGAGCATGGCCTCTCTTAGACGTCATCTGAAGAAAGCTCGAGAGGGGTACTACCGTTGTAAAAGGTAAAGGTAAAAAATGAAATTTTCTTCTCTTAAACATTATATACATATCAAGTTCAAATTTTCTTTTTGTATAGTTAACATATTTGCTGAGAGTTCAATTTACCTCAACTTTTTGTATAGTTTCTATATATTCCTTTTTCCAATTCCAACTTTTTGTGATGATTGGTTACTACTATGAACCCTCAGATGATTTTGTATGCTAAGTGATAAGGTCTGAGTTTAGTAGTTGTGTTAAAATGTGGAATGGAGTTTCTATTTTCAACAATATTTTTTATAGAAATGAATATGCCGTCATAACTGAATGTTGATATTAGTATCATGGTTAAAAGGAGTACCTTATGTGTATCTATAGGAGCGATCCATAAAAGAAGGATTTCAATTATTAAAAAGCTGTTCTTAATCACCTAGTTAGCCATACATCTCTAACATTGTGCGAGCAACTTAGTCTTGCTTTTAAGCATATAACTATTGCTAAGTTTTTTCGTTTCTTGGTCCATATATTGATATTTTAATTTATTTATGTCTTCATTTCTCTAGTGCAGCGAGTATATGAATTTTGTCACGGAAGCTCTAGAGCTAGAGGACACCATAAAGAATTATGAGCATTGTAGTTCTAATGGATGGTAAATTCTTGCTTATCTAATTGACTTATCTTTTTGTAATTTATTGAAATCCAAGATTTATCTTGCCCTTTTCTCCATCCAGCAGTGTATTTGGCTTCATATTTCCTTCCTGTTAGAATGCATGATAACTGCTCTTTTATTTTAATATATGAAATTTGGTGCTATATTTTCCTCTTTTTTCCTTGTTTATATTGCAAGCACCTCCCACTCCCCTTTTTATGTCTGAAAGGCTAATCCACTGACATTTAAATCAGAATATTTAGTCCCCATATACTGAATCTGTCTTTGGTAAGATTATTCAGGAAAAAAGATAATATTACCAGAAAACTAGTCAAGGTGCCTAATGTTCATCCTATCACCTAACTGTTTCTGTGTTCATATTCTTATTTCCTGAAAATGCAAGACTAGAAACTCACGCATTATTTATGAAACCTTAATAAACCTATGAAATGTACTCTGGTAGTATTTCTGTTAAATGCTTTTCATATGCACATATAAATGTTTCTTACATAAATATGATAATATTTGAGGTATTAGCATAACAATATGAGCTTACTAAGTATGATATCACTGGTCTTAAGTGGGTTGATGTTGTGGATTTTACTGAATGTTGAATTTCATTTATTACATTGAGTAAACCGCCACCCTCACGAGGAGTGTAAGATTTTTTTGATATGAAACAAAGATTTTATAGCTAGAAAAAGGATAAGGGATGAGTTCCCTTAATTGTTACAAGAAAAAACAATTACAAAGCAGATAGACTGTCCTAAAACATTGTAAAGCAAAAGTCCAATTCCGAGCAAAGTCCAACAAAGACAAACTTTTGAATTTATTGTGATTCAAAGACCATAATGCGAATGTACACTTAATGTGATTCCATATTTCCTCTACAAATTCACACACACTTATTATTTTAAGAACTTTGATTACTCTCTGACCAAATGAACCACATAGTAACTGGGATTGCTATCCTCCACAAGAATTTTCCTCTTTTATTGATAGTTCCCAAGATTTGCTTGAATCAACTTCAAATACTGCCTGAAATGACCCAGTGTATACACAACTCTCCAATCACTCTCCACCACAAATCCCTAGAAAAATGGCAGTGAAGAAGTAGATGATTATGATACTCAGAGGAGCCCTAAACACACCAACTGGAGAAAGATGCATTTCATGAAATGATTCTGAACCACATCACAGGTAGCTTATTTTCCCAAGGCTATCAACCACAAAAAGACCTGAATTTTCTTCAGAACCGCATCTTTCAACTAATATAGGGAGACTACGGGTTTAACAATCAATTTCCTGACATTGATTTAGATTATTCCAAACAAACTGAACTTTTGTGTTGTAATCTTGGTATCTTGTTTTATGACTTTGATCATTTCATGGATATTTTTTTAAAGTCATATAATTTAGGTTACTAAAGAATGAAGGACCCTACCCCATATCAGTACTGAATGCTAGCTGTAAGCTTTCTCTGACCCAATGTCATGGACATTTTTTTTATTGTGACCTTGTTTTGGACAATTTGCAGGAAATATGAGTCAAGTTTTAGACCTGCACGTAAAGGCAGACTTGGGCCCAGCCTTGATATCATTGGTAATTTGTTTGGATGCATTAGTTTTTTGCCTTTTTTTCACTTGTTACCTGAATGGCAAAGACCAGTAATGGTATTATTGTTCACATGCACATTCATTACATATTTTTATTTTAATATTTGCTTAGGGTAATGTGGAGATTGTTATGGCATAATTTTTTTTTTTTGATCGAATTTTTATGGCTTAATTTAAATAGACATTGTTGTTGCCAAATTGCAAATTAGAAAAAAAATGAAAACTATTTCCACAAGGATTAAATCATCATTTACTACTGATATTTTGTCAACACTGTGAATTACAAACTTGATAAGAAAAGGATTGCCTTCCAAAACTTTGTTCATTGTGTTATCCCAAAGTTACTTGAATCTTAGATTTCTGATGGGTCCAAGACTTGAGTTAATATTTGAATACATCCTTCTTGTTTTTAGTTCTATTAATCTCACTCATTAGTTGTATCTTAACAAACAAAGAATAAAAATTGCCATAAAATAACATACTAAGTCTCAAGCAAATGGGATCTGAATGTAGATATAGAACCTGCTCATCAGCTGTAATTGCCTGGGAAGCTTTAAAATTATAAATGCTTTTGACAACGGAGATGCTGACAAGAAGGTTTAGACTCATTTTTAAACCAAGATTCTGCCTTACTGAAATACTAAATGCTGTCATCCATACAACATGTTTCCTACCTGAATATCTTGAAAGATTACAAATTCTCTATTTCATAATATTTATTATATCTTGCAGAATTGATATGGCGATGCATATTAAGAAAACAACTTCAGAAACTTTTGGCTATTGTTTTGGGTTGCATGTCAGCTGCAATTCTTGTCGCAGAAGCCACTATTCTGCCTAGTGGTGTTGATTTATCTCTTTTCTCAATTCTCATAAACATTGTTGAGAATAACGAAGCGCTTGTGCAGGTAGAAGCTGCACCTGTTTTTTTTTTTTTCTTTTCTTTTCAGCGTCCATCACTAACTCGCTATTTAAAGTTTTAGGGGAAATAATTTTTTTAGTCTTATAAGTTATCCTCCTGTCGATTTTCATGAATTGGAAATAGTCATGAACTGGCTATAAGAGGTGAACGATATGGGTAAAGCTAATGTGACATTGTATGATTTGTCCACGTGGCAGAGTCTGATTGGTCAACCGAATGTTTCACTCTTGCAGTCGATTACCGGACCAAAATATCAAAAAAGTGAAAGTTATATGACTATTTTCAATTCGTAAAAGTCAATAGGAATGAAATAGAAACAAGGTAAACTTACAGGATAAAAACTATTTTCTCCTATATTTATGTCCAGACTTTGAAAGTATTCACGTAACTTGTTAAAGAATTTAATTGATTAAAATCTGTTAGATTGGAAGAAGACTTGCTACATATCCACGATTGTTTTCTTATTTATTTTTGCCTCTGTATTACAGGCTGCTGCTTTTGTTCCTTTAATGTACATGTGTGTGTGCACATATTACTCTTTATTCAAGATTGGGATGCTGACATTTTATTTCCTGACTCCGAGACAAACAAGTTCAGTTAGCTTGCTCATGATATGCTCGTATGTGTATCTTACCTTCTTTCTTTATCCACTTCTCACTCTTTACCAATGACCTGATTAAATAATTTTCTCAAATACCCGAATATTTTTGAGTTCATATTTTCACATTGCAAAGCAATAAATCTTTGAGTTTGTTTCTTTAAGGATGGTTGCTCGCTATGCTCCTCCGATTTCGTACAACTTTCTCAACCTCATTCATCTTGATAATGATGCCAAGACAATATTTGAAAAGGTAATTGTGTTTATTGCAAATTCTTTTCTTTAGCTTTCTTTACTTCCCTTCTTTCTCTGCCATTTGACAATTAAACATTCCATATGTGCAGAGAATGGGGAATATAGACGATGCTGTCCCATTCTTTGGGAAAGGGTTCAATAAAGTTTATCCACTCTTTATGGTTATATACACCATACTTATTGCAAACAATTTTTTTGATCGTGTCATCAATTATTTTGGAAATTGGGAAATATTCAGATCTCAACGTGAAGCATCTGATGATTTGGATGGATTTGATCCATCGGGGTTAATTATTTTACAGAAAGGTAAGAAAACTTGAGCTTCATTTGTTTTTTTCTGCTTAATTTCTCATGGTTGAACTGTTTTGGTTACTTGTGTTCTCAGAACGATCTTGGCTTCAACAAGGGCACAAAGTAGGTGAACTCGTCGTTCCTTTAGCCAGAAGTTTCAGCAATGCAACCGTTGATCTCGAACCTGGCAACCATAACATGGTATGTGAGTTGGTCTTTTATAATATAGTTTTACCATGCAGTTGGTGTGCAACTATTGCTTTATAGGAATTTAACTTATATCTTTTAATGAAACAACTAATATTGTCAAACTAATGTCTTTTAATAGAAGTAATGTTGATTACAAATACAAAACCAATTGTATGGTAAAACTGGTGTACACATAATTTTGCCGGTAATGAAGGCATGTTCTTTAAAGACGGATTCATACATGAGTCAGATCTCCCTCTTAGTATTCAGGTCATACTTTCTTCTAAAACATTACTGGGTTGGGATCCCATGAGTCCATTGGTTATATAGCATAGTAAATGAGATCTCTCTTAGTAATAGACTGTTTCAAAGAAATTTTATCTCACAATAGTCCTTGTACTCCACAAGGACTGGGTTTGATCCCGTTTACAATGGCGTGGCTTAGGTTCCACAAAGAACGCAAGCATCACGATTGATGGCAGAGGAGGGTCAGAGTAGCCACTCAGGGCATCCCAAACGAGAAGGTAAAATCAACACAGAGCTAGCCATGAGATCGATAGAGAAAGAGAGTGAGACGACGTCTTCTTATGACGCGGAGAGCAGTAGCATGCAAGCCAAAAGAACATCCCCCAGATTAGCATCCACCTGGGAATCAATGAAGGCGGGTTTTCAAAATTTAAAGTCTCGTATTGATGCGAAAAGATTTATTCCCCTTGGCCAAGTTCAAGATGCTCAGCACGATCGTGTTTCATCCTCTGAATCACTGGATCGAATATTTGAAAGAATTAGGCAGCCTAGCGAGCGTCATACTAGTTATGGCGATGGTGATGTTGATATTGGCATGGCTGTCGAGAGCCTAGGCCACAGCCAAACCACATGACAGCTGATGCTGCTGGATTATTCATATGAGGTGAACATTTTTTGCTGATATATACCATGCGTATGCATAAATCCTACGGGAAATATTGCAACTGAGAATTTGAATCACGGTGTAGATTTTTCCTTTTTCTTTATGAAATAACGAAAGATAGTGAAAATTGATATTTTTGTAGTGCCAGTTAAAGCCAAAAGATATATACACACACTTACTCTATCGTGCATATCTCGTTACTTTCAATAGAACCATGAGGTTCATAAAATTGGGAGTTTATAGATTTTTACGCCCCGTAACTTTGCTCTAGTTTGATTTCGGTCCTCATGGAATACACATTTTAAAATTAGTCCTATAAGTTTGAATTTTTTTTGAATTTGGTCCTTTTACCTGCTATAACAGGTAACCCATGATTTTTTTTTATTTCATTTTTTTACTAAACACATGACATATATATACAATCATAATTAATTAATAATTAAGTAAATTATAATTAATTTACACAGGACATTTATATACACACACATACATCATATATAACTATATGTATATATCTACCTTTATAATTAATTAATATTTTATAATATAATAAATAATACACTTAATTTCTAAACAACTATTTAATTATAATAATTATATAATTATTAAACAAATAACACACATATACATTTTTCAAGAATTTGACATGTGTAGGTTCTTTTTTAAATTATTTTGCTTTATCATAAAATTTATTAAGATATATATATAATATAATATTGTGTATATATACATTAATATATAATATATATATATATATATAAATTATATACGTATTAAGATCTTTTAAAAAAACTAAGGGGACGCTTGGTATGGAAATCCTTCAATGGTAATGAGAATTGAGATATAATTGTAGTAATTATAGTAGCTAATGAGATCAAATGAGGTGCATAACATTGTTTTTCCTCCTAAATAAGGTAATCAACACCTCCATTTGATTACCCCCTCCTCACCTTGTAATCATCCTCCTCAATCAATCCTCCATACCACAACCAACATATTTCTTTTTTGTCCACTTTTTCCAAAATTGAAGCACAATAATATTGATATAACCACCATAAATACAAACATACATTCAACATATGTAGGGTAAAAAAGAAAAATGAAATTTCATTCCCATTACCATTGAAGAATTTGAAACAAGCCCCCTAACTAATTTAATTATGATATAAAAGTTATTTTATTGAGAACACAATACACAATTCTTTAAACTATAAAGGAAATATTTTTGTCATAATATCTAGTTAGAATATTTTTCTATTTTCAATTATGAGATATATAAAAATTTCACTTAATCTTTTTTAAATAATATAATATTTTTAACTTGAGTATTATTTCAGTTTCATAACTTCATGTAAATATTATTTAGGTTTTTATATACCTATATTATATATTTTAATTTATTATAATATATTATTTACTATTTGTAACCAATTTTTGCTATTTATAATGACATATATTAAGGTTATTTAAAATAAGATTTTTGGTAACGAAAAAAATAATATCATTACAATAACTTATTTTTATAACCATTTAACATTTGGTTATAAATAAATTCGTTAAAAAAATGCATTTTTTTATAGTGATAACAAAATATGTGGTTGTTTAACCATTGTTCTTTAATTTTTAGTCCGACCTGATCCACAATCCGTCCCAAAAAATTTCTAACACATTTATTTAATTTAAAACATAATTATTATTCATAAAATATATTAAAAGTAATCCGTGAGAAATATAATCATAATAATTATACTAATTATATAATTATTAAAAAATAACACACATATATATGTATATAGACACACATGCACTGTTCATCTTCTTAAAAAAAATTCAACTCACAAATGCAGGTATTATTCATCACTTCATCTTCTTTTTAATTTCCTTTTTTTATTTATATATGATGTATATAAATTTGTACATGTGTGTCCATGTATATGTGATTGTATATGTTTGTTATTTTTTTAATAATAATATAATTAGTATAATTATTATAATTATATAATTGTTAAGAAATTAAGTGTAGTATTTATTATATTATAAAATATTAATTAATTATAAAGCTAGATATATACATACATAGCTATATATGATATATGTATGTGTATATAAATGTCATGTGTAAATTAATTATAGTTTGCTTAATTATTAATTAATTATGATTGTATATATATGTCATGTGTTTAGTAAAAAAAATAGAAATTTAAAGAAATCATGAGTTACCTATTAGGTTACCTGCTATAGCAGGTAAAAGGACCAAATTCAAAAAAAAATCAAACTTACAGGACTAATTTCAAAATATGTATTCCATGAGGACCAAAATCAAACTAGAGCAAAGTTACGGGACGTAAAAATCTATAAACTCTAAAATTGGATTATATTACCTTCCTTGAAAATTTTGCTTTTTTTTTAAAGTTTATTTCATAAAAATTTACACTCTCTCAAAATAAAAATATTACTCAAATTCTTCACCTTAAAAGTATGCATGAACTACAATGAAAGACGTGCTATCTATGATACACAGATTCTTCTAAAAATGTTACAATGCAGTATCGGATTCACACCCGTGCCCTAAAAAGGGTAAGATTCTTGAATTTTCGTGTCGAATTCTCCACATGGCGAATTCATCTGCCACGTGGCGAATCCAACTAACGGATTCTCGAATCCACTGTACGAATCCTATTTATAAGCACTAAATAAATTGTTTAAATTGAATTTTATTATTTCGTATAAGTTAAATTGATAGTGTGACACCTGTTTTAGATTGAATTTACTATTATGATTTATGTATTGAACTAATGTAACATGAATTGATATTTTTTTTACATAATTATATTATATTATTGAATATACTCAAATTTTAGGTGATAAAAAATATAATTGATTTATAAAATTTTAATAAAAAATATATATTTTAGATATTATATATAATAAAATATAAATAAATAAACGTATTCTTAACAAATCGCACCCTAATTTTTTTAAAAAACTCGTATTCCCGAACTCGTATCGTATCGCACCCGCATCTGCGCATCCTCACCCGTGCAACATAGCGTGCTATATTGCAGTTCATTGATCATTTTACTTCTGAAATTTTAAATACCACAAGGGTTGTGTTTTAGTTTTGAAAACTTGGATTTGAGTTTTGGAATTTTAAACTCGTTATAGTCTGAATTTCAAATTTAGTCTTGAAAAAGTTATGGTAAATTTTAGGATACACCCGAGCGCATAAGATGCATTTTGATTTTAATTCAATTTTAAATTTAATTTGATCTTTTTCAGAACACACAGTACACGCTACAATATATATTTTTTGGCAATTGAGGCATTAGCGAGTTGTTCTTGGGGTATTACAGAGAATTATTTTTGGGGTATGTTTAACTAAGTTATTTTTTGGGTATTCCAGACTTGTTCTTGGGGTATTAATAAATTGAGGTATTAATGAGTTATTCTTGAGATATTATCTAGACTTGTTCTCGGGATATTATGCTTGTTTTTGGAATATTACTTAAACTTGTTTTTGTGTATTACTCCCTTGTTATTCGGGTATTAGAAATTGTTCTTTCGGTATTATAAATTATTCTTTGAGTATTATAAATTGTTCTTTGAGTATTAATCGTTTATTAATTATTCATTTATAAATTGTTCTTTGAATATTATAAATTATTATTTGGGTATTATATATTGAGTATTACAAATTGTTCTTTAGGTATTATAAATTGTTCTTTGAGTTTATTCATTTATAAGTTAATCATTGTGTATTATAAATTATTTTTTGGGTATTATAAAATTTTATTTAAGTATTATAAATTGTTCTTTCAGTATTACTTGTTTATTATTTATTTATTAATTATTCATTTATAAATTGTTCTTTTGATATTATATATTGTTCTTTGAGTATTATAAATTGTTCTTTAAGTATAATAAATTATTTTTTTGGTTTATTCATTTATCAATTATTCATTTATAAATTGTTCATTATGTATTATAAATTATTCTTGGGATATTATAAATTGTTCTTTAGGCATTATAAGTTGTTCTTTGGACATTATAAGTTGTTTTTTGGATATTATAAATTGTTCTTTGAGTATTATTTGTTTATTAATTATGTATTTATTAATTATTCATTTATAAATTGTTCTTTGGATATTATAAATTATTATTTCAGTTATATATTGTTCTTTAAGTATTATAAATTGTTCTTTAGGTTTTATAAATTATTCATTAGGATTATTCATTTATCAATGATTCATTTATAAATTGTTCATTGGGTATTATAAATTATTCTTTGGGTATTATACATTATTCTTTGGGTATTATAAGTTGTTCTTTGCATATTATAAATTGTTCTTTGAGTATTACTCGTTTATTAATTATTCATTTATAAATTATTCTTCATATATTATAAATTATTCTTTGGGTATTATATATTGTTTTTTAGATATTATGAATTATTCTTTGGATTTATTCATTTATCAATTATTCATTTATAAATTGTTCATTCAGCATTATAAATTATTCTTTGAGTATTATAAATTATTTTTTAGTATTACTCATTTATTAATTATTAATTTATAAATTATTCTTTGAATATTATAAATTATATTTGGGTATTAATTATTGTTTTTTGAGTATTATAAAGGGTAAGTTACATATAGGGGTGGACGGTATGACATACCGTTATCATACCGAAATTTTCTATATCGAAAAATATCATACCGTTGTCATACCAAAATTTTCTATATACCGAATTTCGATACCGAAAAAAATCATACCATTTTCATACTGAAAATTTCGGTATGACAACGGTATACCAAAAATTTTGGTATTTTTGGTATACCGAAAATTTTAATTTTTTCGGTATACCGAAATATTTTCGATATATCAAAATATTTTTGGTATACCGAAATATTTTCAATATGAAATTTTTGGTATATCGCGATATATTTTCGGTATATCGAAATATTTCAATATACCAAAAATATTTTGGTATATCGCGGTATAACGAAATTTCTCTATTTATATACCATTACCGTATTGAAAATTTTGGTATACCAAAATTTTTGATAAATTCAATATTTTTCGATACGATAAGTGCGGTATACTGGTATTTTTTATATTTCCTCCACCCCTAGTTACATATAAAGTCATTTATAATAGTGTAATTGCAAATAAAAATAAAAAAAATCACATGTTACAAATAGAAACACAAACTGAACCCAATATTACAAACAAGGTCAAAAAAATGGGGTCCACCCCCATCCCACATGACTAATCAGACCTGAGAAATATATGCCACGTACCCACACCACCCCCACCCCCATCTCCATCAAATCTGCAATATAAAAAGGTCCACCCACCCATTTTCGGCCAAAACCCTTCCCCTCCTCTCTCTCTCCCTCTCTAAAAATTGGCTCCAAGCCCGCCGTCGGTACAAATCGATTGTCACCCCCAAGCACCGATGTCTCCCCAAGTGTTCCCTTCCATCAACGACGCCACTAACAACCTCTTTCCCCCTAGTTTTTCTGCATCCGCCATGCGCCGCCTACACCACCTTGGCGCCTTAGATAAGTGAAAAATGGTACCTCTACCACCACGGCACCTCAGATCGGAGAAGAAAGCAGGTCGTGTCGTCAATTTTTGTAACAGATCCGCCATTTTTTGTTCATTCAGAGACGGCCATTTCTATTTGCAGTAATTATTTTTATATTTTTGTGGTTCTTGATTTTTAATTTTTTGTGGATGATTCTCAATTTTTTGAAATTATTTTTGCAGTAATTATTTTAAAGTTTTTGTGGATGATTCTCGATTTTTTATTTCTGTAGACTTTTGTGGACGACTCTCATTTTTTGCAGTACTTTTTGAAGCCGTATGCGATTTTGCAGTATTTATTTTTTAATTTTTGTGGATGACTCTAAATTATTAATTTCTGAAGATTTATAATTTTTTTATGATTTTTTTTTAAATCTAACAAATCTGTTTTCAATCCTTTTTTTTTAAACAAATTTAACATATCTTTTTGTTGATGGAATTTGTTAATAGATGATTTACATGGTTGTTATGATCTAAGAATTCCACCAAACAATAATCTTGAGATTTTGTTCTTGATTGTGTTATGTAGATAGAGAGAGTAGTGAGAGTAGAGTGAGAAAGTAATTTTGGTCAAATGAGCTTAGAGAGAGAAAGAGTGTACAAAAGACCTATTTATAGGTTTGCATGTTCTGAGGTGTCACCTAATGAGCTTACTTGGCTTTAGGTGCTGACAAGTGTCCTCAACACCTGTCCTTACTCACTACTATGCTTCTATTACATCGCTATGTCCTACTACATCACTATTAATTCCCTATATAGCTATCGTCTCTACTCTGGACTTGGGCGAGCTTCTCGGCGAGCTCCCTTGCCTTATGCTATTCTGGGATGGGGTAATGGTAGCAGACTTTAGCCTTGTCTCTTGGATGTGAGCGAGCTCTAGGCGAGCTCCCTTGTAAGTAGGCGAGCTCCCTTGCGAGCTCTCTCTCTCTCTCCTGGCATTGGTCAACTGTTGACACGTCATCATGCATTTGGGCGAGGTGGGCGAACTCCTCCGCTACTCTCGGTGTCGACTTGGTCAAAGTTGGTGACGTGTCCCTGGGCCATGCTGGCGAGCTCCTGAGCCTTGGTTAATTAATCTTCTAATCCTTCATTAGTAGTTCGCCTATCAACATTTGCCCCCCAGCTCGTCCACATCATGATACTTCTAATGTGTGGGCGAGCTGATTTGCCTCAGTGGACGAGAGCTCGAGTGTAGGTGAACTTCTTTTGGTGTGGTGCTGAGCGTCTTGGGGAGCTACCTCTAGCGGTGGGCATGCTGACGTTGCGTGGAATTCGAGCTGTCGTGCACACCTTTCCATGCCTCATTTCCCGCGCCCATCATGCCACTACTTTCAAATTTTTGCACATAGGTCCCTAAGCTTAATCAAATTTACACCTCGCCCATCTCCTTCCTGTAAATAGGGGATTCCTATTTCATTTCTCACTTTCGTTCCTTCGAATTCTCAGAGCATTTTCCGGCGTTCTAACCTTTGCATTCATCAGATTTCCATGGGATTATCCAAGGTAGTACAACATCTCTTCATCTTTTCATCTTTTCTTTTGTAGATTCTTCCATCTCTTCTCATTTTTTCTCTATTTTCTGGTAACGTCCGTTGATTCCGGCAAACCTTTCAAGTTCTCCAGCCACCTGAACTCTTAACTCCGGTGACTTCATAATTTTTAAGGACTTAAAACCATTAAGACTTCGCCCCTATATTTAAACATGTCTTCCCGATCTTCAAGCCGAACCTTTTCGAACCGTAACCCGAAAAAGAAACCCATGACCGGGAATGAACCAATTCCCCATATGACCCCGATCGTGATTGAGTCAGGTTCCGAGGTGAGCTCAATAGCTCGCCCACACTCTGGCGAGCTCCTTGGCAAGGTCCGAACTGAATCCGGAGAGTAGGCCACCAATTCTGGTTAGGGGTCCGAGGAACAAATACACAACCTCTGGGAGAACCTCGCCAAGGAGGGTGATGAAGAGGTCGCCCAGGATGATGAGGAGGTCGCCGAGTCCACCGACCCTTCAAGTGAACTTCTACGCGAGCTTGAGGGAGATGACGATGACGAAGAGGAGATCACACTAGAGTACGTTCGCTCTATCAACTTCCCTGAGCATCAACTTCCTGAGCACAAAATTTCTACGGACGTCGTGCATGAGTTTGACTGGGCGGAGTATGTGGAAAGACACTTGGCGAGCTTCCCTCTACCCGAGCGAACTATTAGAGAGGCAGCTGGTCATTCTGATTACGGGGCGAACAAAGTTTAGAGCATTATTTCTGAATTTTCGCTTCCCAACCTCCGAAAGAAGTACCGTATCCCTCTCGACATTCACCTGTACGCCCCCGAGGAGAAGGAGCGGGCTGGCATGCCTCCACCTGGACTGACCGCCATCAATATCCACACTCTGGAGGCTGGGCTTACACTGCCCCTGCTTCCAATCATCGGCCAATTGCAATTTCTGATGGACACCAACCTTGCCATCACTCAACTAACCCAAACGCTTGGAGCAGTTTTCTTGCTACATTGACTATCTTCGGGCTGGAAGGTTACAAGAATCGGTTAACCTCGACTGAGATCAATGAGATTTTTAGCGTAACCAAGCAATCCAAGGATGGAAAGGGGTACTACTATTTGCAAGCTCGCCCGGGAGAGAAATTTTTGTAAAGCCTCCCGAATAAGATCTGTGATTGGGAGGAGCAGTTTGTCTTCATTGGTGGAGACTGACAGGCTTCCACCAATTATACCGGACGAGGAGGGCGTATCTTCTCCCTCGAGGGATACAGAGAAGCTAGCAGTAGGTGGCCCATTTCGGTGTGCGTGAGTTGGATTAGATTTACTAATCTAATCTTCCTTTTGTTGCAGGTCCGAAGCATCACAAGTCCAGTCGCGGCAAGCTTGACGTGTCAATCGAGTTTGACTTCGTGCGGATGGTGTGCTGCTTGAGAAATCACGAGGATCGGGACGTTGCACATTTGGGCCAGCACCACTGCCGGAGACTTGCTTGTGTTCTTACCTCGCCACATCATCTTACAGCACAGGGTCTTGAGCTCCCAGGTTTACAACTCTTCATAGTTCGCCAAGTTTACCTGGTAGTTCGCCAAGTTTGCTTATTTTAGTTGAATTTGTGTAGGTGAAGGTGTGACAGTAGCCTTTCCGCCAATCGAAGTCCCAGAGCCCTATCATATTCTACTTCGCAAGCTTTCCATGGTACCACCTTGCCCAAACAAGCAAGGGCTACCGTCCTCCACTGTCTTGGCGGCAAATAAGAAGGCAGAGCTCGCCCAGGTCGCTACACAAGAAGGAGTTGGAGGCTCCGGAACTTAACAGAAAACGCCCCCCAAAGCCCCGTCCAAGACACAGGTTGCCAAGACCCACAAGGGTGGTCGGCGAGTTGCTGTCACTCCCAAGCGAGCTTCCCAACTCCTCTGCAGCATACAAAGAGGAACCTCCGGCAAAGTGATGGATCGCGGGTAGGTGAGGAGGACGCCCAAACTCAAAAGAGGACCCGCCTTACTACTCTCTGTGATGAGGACTCTGATCGCGGCGGGCGAGGTAGCTCTAGTTCAGGCCAAGGTGTCTCGATGCACTCCTCCGCTCCTCCACCAATTGTGTCGACACCTCGCTCACCTGCTTCTCAGTCTCCCTTCGGTGTCCAGGTTATGGACGATACCGTCTTGGGTTGGGACCCCACCAGGGTCGGGTAAGTAGTTCGCCCAGGTCATACACCTTTGTGTTATCATTGCTTAGGTTGACTAAGTGTTTTAACCTTCGCAGGTATACTGCCATCGCCCACCCTCACCGGAGCGAAGTTCTCCATGTTTATGAGCGCTCTCGCTCTCTCTTATCGATGCGCAATCTCCCTGAGGGCCTTGCCCTTCAAGCTGTGAGAGAGGTTCCCCAGTACTGATTGAACTCTCAGTTGTCCACAACGGAGAGGCAAACACCGGTTGAGAACTCCAGATTAGTGATGTACCATGCAAGTGGACTCTTGCTCGCTAGTCAGAGAGTCATCAACCAGGTGTCGGAACTGGATGAAGTTCGCCAGGAAAGAAATGCCTCATTCTTGAGGATGGCGGAGCAAGTCTCTGAAGCGAAGAGGGCAGCAGAGATCGCTGAGGAGAAGGCTGCAGCATCCTTGACAGCCGAGCAAAGTGCTCTTAATCAGCTCGGCGAGCTCCAGAAGAAGTTCGCTGCAATTCAAAAAAATGCGGACGCTATGATCCGAAGTAAAAAGTCGGTGTTCGCCGAGAAGCTTGCTACGAAGGAGGAGAAGCTCACCCTCATAAAGAAAGAGCTCGATCTAGAGCGAGAGTTAAGCAGAGGGGCCCAGACTGAATGCACCAATTTGAGGGAAGAGGTGGCTGCTAAGGCTTTGGAGGTCGCCGAGCTTCGCAACCAGTCCACTTTTCCCGAAACTTTGGAGTCTTTGAGGGTGGAGGCCTCAGACAAAGGATTCATCCAGTGTTATGCTGAGGTGATCCGATCAATCCAGTGGGCGCATTGTGTTACTATTGTGAGTGCCTCCCGAAACTTTGGAGTCTTTCCTGTGTTACTATTGTGAGTGCCTCTGCTTCAGCCCATTTTGTGTAATAGTCTACCGCTACTACGACAAACTTTACACCGCCTCTGCCAGGTGGGAATGGGCTGATTAAGTTGATACCCCATTTTGAAAAAGGTCATGGGCTGAAGACCGATTTGAGTTGGCTTGCAGGAGTATGAATGTTTGGTGCAAACAGTTGGCACTTTCGGTACCTCCGGGCAAAGCTAATGGCATCTCTGCGCAGAGTAGGCCAATAGTACCCTTATCTGATCTTCTTGTATGCCAAAGCTTGCCCCCCAGCGTGACTCTCACAAATTCCTTGGTGAATTTCTTCTAACACCCCGAACCCTTTCTTTTCAGATAAGCATTTGAGTAGGGGTAAAGAGAATCCATGTTTGTATAGTTGGCCATCCACCAACGTGTATCTGGCTGCTTGTTTCACTAGCCGACTAGCTTCCCATACATCTTCTGGGACCGATCCGTCCATCAAATATTTTTTTATCGGAGTGCGCCAATCATCACCTTCTTCCTGCCCCCCACTCGAAGTCTGATTTATTTTATAGTCAGATGTTGAGGGGTCCTTTAGCTTGGTGACGACGACCTCCATCAATTCTGCCTCACCGCTACTTGTAGCTAGTCGGGCTAGTGCATCAGCTTGTATATTCTCTAGTCTCGGGATCTACTCAATGTAAACTTATTTAAAGATTGAGATCAGGTGCGCCACGATCTTTTGGTACAACGCCATCTGCTGGTCCTTGGTTTCATATTCTCCCCGGACTTGGGATATTATTAGCTGGGAATCTCCGAAAATCTGAAGATTGGTTGCCCCCACAGCTAATGATAGCTTAAGTCCAGCTACCAGGGCTTCGTACTCCGCTTCGTTGTTCATGGCCCTAAAGTCGAATCAGATCGCTGAAGTGAAGACCTGTCTGTCGGGGCTTAACAGTACTACATCGGCTCCTACTGCTGTGCTAGTTGATGATCCGTCTACGTAGAGGTGCCACGGAGTTATACGCCCCCTTGTTGAATCTTGTGGGAAAGTTAGCTCGACGATGAAATCGGCGAGTGCTTGTCCCTTGATCGCTGTTCGAGGTGTGTAGGTTATACCGTATTGGCTAACTTCTAGTGACCATTTCAACAAGCGTCCTGCAGTGTCCGGCCGGTGCACTATTTGCCTTAGTGGAAACATCGTCAACACCTCCACCGGGTGGTCAAAAAAGTACGGCCTTAATTTCCTAACACTCATCACCAGTGCGTAGGCCAGCTTTCTGTGGGCGAGTATCGTAACTCCGCTTCGTGTAGGGCTTGGCTCACATAGTACACTGGTAGGTGCGTCTTTCCTTCTTCTCGGACCAATACTGAGCTAATAGCTACTTCTGACGCTGCCAGGTACATGTACAGCTTCTCTCCAGGCTCCGACTTTGATAATATTTGTGTATTGGCCATGTACTCTTTGATGTTTTCGAAGGTCCTCTGATATTCATTCGTCCACTGGAAATCATCCGGGTGTCTAAGTCTGTTTGCTTTGATTGCTTCAATGAATGGACGATTCTGATCACCGGATCTGGAGATGAATTGGTTCAAGGCTGTCAAACACCCGGTCAGTCTTTGAACGTCTTTCACTGACTTGGGCGACTGCATTTCTACTATACACTTCACCTGGGTTGGGTTGACTTCAATTCCTCTTTGGCTTACCAGGTGCCCCAGGAACTTCCCCGAGTGGACGCCGAAGCTACTCTTCTTCGGGTTCAGCTTCATGTTGTAGTGGTGTAGTATGTCAAAGGCCTGCTTGAGGTGATCTAAGTGATCCTCTTTTCGCAAAATCTTGACAACTATGTCGTCCACATATACCTCCATAGTGTGCCCGATGTGTTGGTCGAACATCTTGTTCATCAGTCAGTGGTAGGTAGATCTGTCGTTGATGAGTCCGAACGGCATCCTTTCCCAGCATTACAGGTTCTTGTTGGTGTAGAACGCCGTATGTTCCTGGTCATCCGGGTGCATCGCTATTTGGTGATAACCTGCAAAAGCATCCATGAACATCATCATCTCATGGCCTGCAGTGTTATCCACAAGCTGATCAGTGTGGGGCAGTGGGAAGTTGTCCTTCGGGCACGCCGCATTGAGGTCCGTGAAGTCGATGCATAATCTCTAGGTTCCATTCAGTTTCTTCACTTAGACCGGGTTAGTGACCCACTGCGGACACAACGCCTCCTTGATCAACTTGTTGTCGAGTAACTTCTTCACCTCTGTGGTCAATGTCTTGTACTTGTCTGGTCCGTACTTTCTTCGCTTTTGATGAATTGGTCTCCTCGTTGGATCGATGTTTAATCGATAACACGCATACTCCAGCGGGATTCCCGTCATATTGTTGTGGGACCAGGCAAACACGTTCAGGTTGGATCTTAGGAACTCCTCCATCTTACTTCTGTACGGCTCTGGCAGCTCAGAACCTATGAAACGTTCTAAGTCTGCCTTGTCCGGGTCCACCTGGATTGCTCTCAACTCCTCCACGGAGGTGGCCTTCCTTTTCTTGCTCTTCCATCTTGGGTCGCTAATGAGCTCGTCCCAGTCTTCTTTCGTCATTGACTCGTAACCCACCCAAGGTTCGAGGTCATCACTTCTTTCATTAACACATGCGGGTTCAAGGGCCTCCTCTATCTCTTGAGGGACTAGGTCGGACGGTTCTTCTGTGTGGGGGACTTCGTCGACCTCCATCAGCACCGGTTGTTGAGTTCCCACCGGTCCATTGACTTGGGCATCTTCAATTTTCTCTATGCGTACCGGCTGCGGGTCTCCCACCGGTTCTTGTACTTGAATGGCCTCCGCTGCCTCCTCTGGCTGATTGCCCACCTCCATCAACTCAGTCTCTACTGAGATGACGTCTAGGATACTGGGTTCATCTGCCGGGATTTGCATTTCATCCTCAAGTACAAGTACCTGTGTTACAGACTTTTTGGCTTGACCATTTTTTATTTGGAGTAAACACTCTCTTACTTTTTTCTGGTCGCCTTTGATTGTTACGGCACCTTTCGGAGTTGGAAACTTTAAACAGTAGTAGTAGGTTGAACACGCCGCTTTGAATTCATGTTTAAAAGGGCGACCGAGGAACCCGTTATAGGTAAACTGCTGGTCAACGACAAGGAAATCTATGAGCCTAGTCAGTCTCCTTTCGGGGTCCTCGTCCGATACAGGTTGGACTCTCAACCTAATCTGACCTACAGGGATAGTTACAGCTACCCCAAACCCCACTATCCTAGCGTTACTAGGTTCTACATATGACTCATAATCACCTAGAGCATCTAGGGTTGACTTGAAGAGTATGTTGGTGTATGCGCCGGTGTCCACTAGCAGCCGATGGACTTTCACATTCATGATGTTGGCGCTGATCACCAACGAGTCGTTGTGGGGGGTCAGAATCCCCTCCAAGTCCGCCTGAGAGAAAGTAAGTTCGGCAGTTGGCTTGGTGGCGGGCTTGGAGCCAGAACTTCCTTCCTGGACTTGGTTAATGGCCAGGACCTCGGTCTTCCTCTGTCTTTTAGAGATGGAAAGTCTCACATCTTCTAGGCCCCCGACTGGTCCTATTTGCTCCTCGAGAACAAGGAGTTCTCAAGTTGGTTCTTGCTGCTCCGGTGGAGGGGGAGGTGCCCTACGTCTGTGCTGAGGGCCGCGCTAATCCTCATCTTCCTCTTCATCATCATCGGTTTCCTCCCTCCTTCCTTCCCTTGGTCTCTTCGTCGGGGCCTTTTTCATGAACTCTGTCAGCTTCCCCTCCTCATAAAATTTCCAGAGTTGTTTGAGGAGGTCCCGACACTCAATGGTGAAGTGGCCAATGGACTGGTGGTAGGAGCAGAACTTGTTCGGGTTGAGTTTGTTGCGGTCTTGCCGGATTCTTCTTGGCTCATTCAGCATCGCTTTGTCTTTGACCGCAGCGACCACATGGTCGACGGAGACGGTCAACACTTTGTTCAACTTTACTTTAAACTCATCTCCGTCCCCGAAAGCTTTCAAGTAGTGCCTCTTCAATAGTGCGGATTTTTCTCCTCGGAGCCACCAACCTCCTTCAGTAGTGCCTCTTCAATAGCCACGTACACCCCTGCCTTGTGTCTGAACTCGGTATAGGTGTTCGGGCAACACAGGTGCATCTTCTTCCATAACTCAGATCCTTTCTTCAGTCCGGCCATCACCGCTACTATCTTTGTATCCTCGCTGACTGGCTCGCCCTCCAATAAAATCTTGCAAACCACTCTAAGTACTGTTGGTCCGACTCATTGTCGCCTTGGTGGATGTTGGCGAGTCTGCGCTTCTGGGTCATGTAGGACCCATAGCCGGAAAAGTGGGCCAAGAACTCCCGTGTGAGCTGGCCAAAGGATTGGATTGACCCTGGGGCGAGTGAGGAGAACCATCGATGGGCTCGGTCCCCCAAGGTCAGCGGGAAGTTCCGGCACTGGGTAGCGTCCGAGGCTCCCACAGAAATCATATAGTCTGCGTACTTGGAGATATGTACTTTTGGGTCAGATTCTCCCTCGTACGCGGCCATCACCGGGAACTGAATTTTCTTTTGCACTGGTGCTTTTAGGATGGCCGGTGCCAATGGTGATGCTGGGAGTGTGGTGGAGTCAACTCTGCCATTTTTGGCAACTACCTGCATCTGCAGCTGCTCCACCGCCTTATTGAGCGTTGCCAGCTCGTCCTCGTGAGCTGCCTCCTGTGGAGGCTGTTCAAGGATCGCACACCTCATGGACGTATGACCCCGCAGTCCCTCGCTCTGGGGCAGCCCCTCAGTGACGTGTTGGAACTGGCGGGCACCATGTGGGCCTATTCTGTCGGTGGCCGGCCTTCTCAGTCTTTCATGTGCGGACCTATGCGGACATAGATCCGACTCTTCTCTCCGAGATGACGCCCGGGCCGACTCCTGTTCAGTCTCCTCGTGTCTGGGTCCGCCTGCCCCGAAGAACTTCTCTGGATTGATAGGTCACCGAGACCTCCGTATATGCAGTAGCTCGCCTACCTTGTGAGCCGAGTCTGTTAGTGACTTTTGCCTTCCCGGCAGCCTCTCTGTGCTGGCGAGCTCTTGTGGAGCTCGCCAGCATGCTCCCTAGGCTGTGTGGCCTGTGTGCGCCTGGTGGTCTGCTCCCTGGCATTGTTGGTGGGAGCTCGCTGGGACGCTCGGGCGAGCTCGCCTTGTTGTTGTTGCTGTTGCAACCTTTGAAGCGCAACAATGGTGCGTTGGAGCTCGTCGGGGTCACTGAGAATGTCCCGGAGAGCTGGGTTCAATCCATCTTGGGCCACTGGGGCGGCCTCAGCTCGCTGGGTTTCAGTTCGCTGGGGAGCTCGTTGGCGAGAGGTCTCCCCATCAGTTTGTTTCTGGGCAGTGCGCCCTTTCCACCTTCTAGTGGTCACCGAGGTGTTGTCTTTAGACATTGTCCAGGTAATAGTAGTTCGTTAAGTTCGTCAATTTCCAGCAAATGTATGTTCAACAAGGATCTTTCTAGCCTTGTATGCAAGTGGATTTTTCAGAATCTGGTCTATCAAATAACACACATGTGTTTAGAGTCTTTTTTTGTCTTGTTTTAGTCCAAAAAATCTGGAAAATGGCTGGAAACTGGGTATTTCTTTATCTTCAAATGTTCTTGAAGGTTTATTCAAGAACAACTTCAATTCTCTCACAAATTCTCTCAATTTTTGGAAATCGGAGGTTCGGGCCCTCCTTCTAGCGCCAAATTGTTGATGGAATTTGTTAATAGATGATTTAAATGGCTGTTATGATCTAAGAATTCCACCAAACAATAATCTTGAGATTTTGTTCTTGATTGTGTTATGTAGAGAGAGAGAGTAGTGAGAGTAGAGTGAGAAAGTAATTCTGGTCAAATGAGCTTACATAGAGAAAGAGTGTACAAGAGACCTATTTTATAGGTTTGCATGTTGTGAGGTGACACCTTATGAGCTTACTTGGCTTTAGGTGCTGACAAGTGTCCTCAACACCTGTCCTTACTCACTACTATACTTCTATTACATCGCAATGTCCTACTACATCACTATTAATTCCCTACATAGCTATCGTCTCTACTCTGGACTTGGGTGAGCTTCCCAACGAGCTCTCTTGCCTTATGCTATTCTGGGATGGGGTAATGGTAGCGGACTTTAGCCTTGTCTCTTGGATGTGAGTGAGCTCCCTTGTAAGTAGGCGAGCTCCCTTGCGAGCTCTCTCTCCTGGTGTTGGTCAACTGTTGACACATCATCATGCATCTAGGCGAGGTGGGCGAACTCCTCCGCTACTCTCGGTGTCGACTTGGTCAAAGTTGGCGACGTGTCCCTGGGCCGTGCTGGCGAGCTCCTCTGCCTTGATTAATTAATCTTGTAATCCTTCATTAGTATTTCGCCTATCAACATTTTCTATTTTTTTAACAAATCTAACAAATGTATTTTTCTCAGATTCATTCAACTATTACCCCTCGTTCAAATCTAACAAATCTGTTTTTCTCAAATCTGTTTCATCGCCCATCACCCCATCCCAGATTCTACAGAATGTTGTGTTTTTATTTTCTTTTATTATTTTTTTCAAATTTTTTTGGTTTTAATTTTCGGGTTTTTTTATTTATTTTGAAATATTTTGTTTTCATTTACCTTTTAATTTTTTTTTGGAAAAATCAATTATTTGGGTTGTAATTTGTATACTTATTCCAGATTATATTTGTATACTTATTGTAAAATGTTTTAGTTTTTATTTTTGGGATGTTTTTTGTTCAGGTATATTGTAGTCTGTAAAAGTCAATGTAATCTATAATTGGATATAGATGTGTAATTATTCATTTCATTTTTCGAAAGTTTTGTATTATATGCAGATTTTTTAGTTTTATATGGATTTTTTAGTGATATTCAAAATTATAATATTGTTATTAAATGAAGATTTTTTAGCTTTATATGTATCGTGAGTAGGGGTGAGCATGGTTCGGTTCGGTTACCGAACCGAACTAAATCACCAAAACCGACATAACCGAATTTATTATTATTAGAAACCAAAACCGAACCATATACATTAAAAACCAAAAAAACCGAAACCGAAATTTTCGATTCGGTTTCGGTTTATAACCATATTAACCGAAATATCACTAGTTAAAATTGTGTGTGCGGAAACAGGGAGAGGAGAAGTGGTGATTTGGTGGTCGCCCGCCGTGAGCTTAGGCGGACGGCGACGGATTGGAATGGGGTGAGTGGCGTGAGGGTGGGGGAGGGAATTTCTGGAAGTGAGGCGCCGTGAGGGTGAGGGTGAGGAAGGGAATTTGGAAGGGGTAACTTACTGGTTTGAGGGTTAGGATTTTTTTTATCTATATGTAATGTAATTATATTTATGTAATATAATATTTATTTAATTTATTTATATATATTAGTAATAGTATTATACATTATAATTATATATATATATATATATGTTTAAATTCGGTTCGGTTTTCGGTTTTTCGGTTTTTTTACCCTAAAAACCGAAACCGAAAACCAAAAGTTTAAATATTTAAAACCCAAACCGAACCGAATACCAAATTAACCGAACCAAATTCTTATTTCGGTTCGGTTCGGTTCGGTTCGGTTTTTCGGTTAAAACCGAACAGTGCTCACCCCTAATCGTGAGTAATATGCAAAATTATAATATTGATTTTCAGAACTGAAAAAAATTTATATTTATAATAAAAAAATGCATATATGTATGTATTAATTGAATATATGAATATAACTTTTAAAACAAATATACATATATATATAAAATTCTAGAAAATAATATTAAATATTAAAAAATGAAATTAAATATATAATATTGAAATTTGAATATAATAAAATAAAATCAAATATATAATATTGAAATTTAAATATAACAAAATAAAATAAAATATATAATATTGAATTTTGAAAAATAAAAAATAAAAATAAACTTTTGCAAAATTATGAATTCAATTGATAGAACACAAAATAAGTGGAAATAGTAAAAAAATACAATAAAGATTCTATAAAGACTAATAATGTTAATGCCTGAAATCAAAGTTCAGAAGCTCGTGCCTGATTTGTGTTCAAAAATAAAAATTCTATAAAACAAATTAATAATTAAATTAAATTTAAATTCAAAATTTTAAATATTCAAAATAATAAACAAAATATATAAATGTGGGCTTATTTTGTAAATGCAGGCGCCCCTCTTCATGTGTCAGCTATCAACAATTTTTTTAATGTGGGTTCACTTTTAACCCTCCTAATAGACAAAAATTTATATAAAAATTTTTACGGTATAAATTTTAAAAAATAGATTTATAAAAAAAAAAAACACGCTCGGGTAAGAGATTGGTTCAACCCATGCGCCCAGGGAACTTCCCTCAAATAAACAAATACCCAGGAACTTTCGTAACATATATAAGCTATGTTATAATATTATTTTTTTAGTTATTATAAGTTTAAAAATAAATTAAATAATAATATATAATTAATTTGAAACATGGTTCTTAATTTACGTTAGTATAGTAACATACATTTATTCATATAGTAACATACATTTGTTTATATAGTAACACAAACTGGAAAGTAAATATATTTTATTATTAGAGCAAATGTGTGTTACTATATTATAAAATGTTATTATTTTACATATATTCATTTGTTTTTATAGAATAAATAATTTTTCACATAATGCAAAAGCAAAATGTGTGTTACTTTAAAAATAAATATTGATTATTCACAAATATTTTATTTATTTTATAGAAATAATTATTTTTTTAATATAATAACATATGTATTACATGAAACAATATACATAGATTTAAAATGATGATAAATAAATTAAGAAATACATATTTATTATCATAAAAATATATTTTGCTCATATAGTAACACACATTTGTCCATATAGTAACACAAAAAGGGAGACAAATGTGTGTTACTATTAGAGCAAATGTGTGTTACTATCTTATAAAATGTTGTTATTTTACATATATTCATTTATTTTTATAAGAACAAATATTAATTATTCACAAATATTTATTTATATATATATATATATAATTTTTTTTCCATATAATAACATATGTATTGCATGAAACAATGTACCTACATTTAAATGGATGATAAATAAATTATGAAACACATATTTATTCTTATAAAAATATATTTTGTCCTTATAGTAACACGCATTTGTCCATATTAATGTAACATAAATTGAGAGATAAATGTGTGTTACTATTAGAATAAATATGTGTTACTGTAAAATTAAATGTGTGGTACTATATATATATAAATATTTATGTATAATATAATATTAAATGTATATTTTTTAATTAATATAATAACTTAAAAATTAAAATAAACGAGAAAGATAAAATTTGCATGGAGTGGGGATGGGGTGTGGTGGGGTGGGGGGGGGGGAGGGGGAGGGCACGGTATGTATGGAGTGTGTGTGAATTATGCTTTCCATGAGTATACCCTCATCCTCCCTTGCATGCAATGTGAATGCTGGGAATACTCTCTCAGCGCGCGTGGGATTATTTTATTTTTATATCTATTTTTAGTAATTTTTACTGTATAAATTTTTTACCCAAGTGTGCCTCTTAACTAACTTCACCTTAATTATTGTTATATTTGATTATTTTCTCTCTCTTTTTAAAAATAATAATAAGCATCTACTCATTATAATTACAATTAATAAATAATAGAAAAAACTTATATAAAAATTTCTACTGTAGCTCCAGCGAAATAACTTATGCGCACTCCCGAATTGAAACATTTCCTATGTATTAGTTGAAACTTGAAAGCTGTTAATTTTTTTTTTGTGATTTAAAAATAATAATAAAATAATATTATATAATAAGTTTTAAAATTCTGCTCTCAATTAGTGTTAATATACAAATAAATGTGTATTATTATAAGAAAAATATATGTTATTTTTTGAACTAAATATTGTTATTTTATGTATAATTATTTATTTGTATAAAATATTTTTTTTTCATAGTATATAAGAGAAATTGTATTAATATAAAAAATAATAATAGTTTTTTCATAAATATTTATTTATTTTTATAAAAATAGTTATTTTTTAATATAATAATACATATAAAATAGTAAATATTGTGTTTACATGAATCAATATATCTAAATATAAAGGGATGATGATTAAATTAAAAATACATATATATTCTTATAAAAATACATTTTGTCCTTATAGTAACACACATTTGCTCATATAGTAACACACATTTACCCATATAGTAACACAAACTGGAGAGCAAATTATGTGTTACTATTAGAGCAAATGTATGTTACTATCTTATAAAAAGTTATTATTTTACATATATTCATTTGTTTCCATATAATAAATAATTTTTTAAATAATGTAAAAGCAAAATGTGTGTTACTATAAGAATAAATATTGATTATTCATAAATATTTATTTATTTTTATAGAAATAAATTTTTTTTTATATAGTAATATGTGTATTACATGAAACAATATACCTAAATTTAAAGGGATGATGAATAAATTATGAAACACATATTTATTCTCATAAAAATATATTTTGCCCATATAGTAACACACATTTGCCCATATAGTAACACAAATTGGGAGACAAATGTGTGTTACTATTATAGCAAATGTGTGTTGCTATCTTATACAATGTTGTTATTTTACATATATTCATTTATTTTTATAGAATAAATAATTTTTCACATAATGCAAGAGCAAAATATGTGTTACTATAAGAACAAATATTGATTATTCATAAGTATTTATTTATTTTTATAGAAATAATTATTTTTTCATATAATAACATATGTATTACATGAAATAATATACCTAGATTTAAAAGGATGATGAATAAATTAAGAAACGTATATTTATTCTCATAAAAATATATTTTATCTTAATAGTAACACATATTTACTAATATGGTAACATAAATTGGGAGACAAATGTGTGTTACTATTAGAACAAATGTGCGTTACTATATGTGTAAATATTTATTTGTAACATAATATTAAATGAATATATTTTAATTAACATAATAATTTAAAAACATAAAATACTAAAATAAAATTAAAGAAAAAAAAGTATAAGCCAACAGCTTGGCGTGGGGGAGGTGGCCTGGGAGGGAAAATTATATGCATGGGTGGGGAGAGGCAGTAGTATGCATGGGTTGGGGAAGGATATATTAACGGATTGGAAGGATATATTAACGGATTGGGGAGTAACATCATCAATACATGCGCGTGGGCTTTCTAATTTTTTTTTTTGATATTTAAAAATTTCTACGGTAGAAATTTCTACGCAAGTGTTGCTCTAAATAATATAATCATAACATAATTTTTATATCATAAATTAAAATATATTCTACTCAAAAATTCAAAATAAACATACTTTCTAGAAAATTTTAATTTCAAAAATTATTTAAAATTCAAACAGAATATTCCTAGCAATAATATTTTTGACGAGACCTTAGCTTAGTCAATACAAAAGAAAGGCTGGTTAATGAAAATCGAGACTTCTCTTTTACTAATCTCAGCAGTTGTCTCTATTTTGGAGTCAATTCAGCACTACTCTATGTTGGAAATATTGGTTTTGACCATATTTCAAATAAATATTAAGTGACAATTTATTTATTCATTTTGCGTAAATGGATTTGGTTGATATATCTCAAAACCAAATTGGTGTGAATGAGAAATTAATGTCATTTAATATGTGGATAAATACATTAATGAATGTATTTATTGTGGTAATAGTGAAGTGTTGCGTCTCTTTGAATTAAAGAGATAACCTTTGGTGAATAGTGTTTTCTAAAGGTTGCAATCTTTTGGAAAAATGACTTGGTGAAGAGTCATGTCTATTACCCGCAACTCTTGAAAATCTATAAATAGATCTCCCCCATATTGACTTTCATACACTTGAGAATACTTGAATACACTTCAGAATTGATTGAGTTAGTTCAATGATTATCTAGTGCATGCATTCTAGAAAAAGTAGTGTTGCATTAGAGTTGAGTCCGAAAGTTCCGGATACTCATTTGCGATTCGCCGATAGCTTTCGTTACGGGTAGTGCAACGGGCGGAAGGCTCCAAAGTCGTTGTATCTTGGGGACGGTTGCCATGATCCGTATTGCACCTGTGTACGGGGCAATAACGTCTTACGGAAAGCGAGTCTAACTCGTGCCTCGACTTTACCGTGTCAATTGCATAAGTCATCTTCGTCTACACATACCATTTATTGTTGTATTTTCCAACAATCGTAGGACGTTATTTTTGTTGTGTATTCATTGATGACATTAACTGAAATATCAACGGAGGATTATAATATAAAGTGCTACCACTATTATTGTCCTAATACTTAAGGGAAGTATAATTTATGATTTTTATTTTAACTTCCCCAGATTCTTGAGATTTACTCCATTTGATTTACTGACATGTTTCGTGAATCATAGGATCATGCTGTGAGTTTCAAATCACTATGGAGACTCTTCTAAGTCTCATTTGCGTAAAGAAGTGTTGTATGTGGGTTGTGTATTTCAAATACACTCGTTGCAGAAGCAAAATTTTGTCTTGCAACTTTCTTGCAGACATTTCTACAAACACTTTGTGTGCAGACACCTTGCAGAATAATTTTAAGTCTAATGTGAATATCTCAGAGGCTATTTATCAAACACATAGTGTGCAGACTAAAAGCAAAGTTATGTTCTGCAATTTGGAGACAGAAACCACACGAGTTTCAAGCAAGAGACTACACTATCAGTAGGCGCCTCTTGATAATTTCATCAAACAACTGGTGGGTAATCCAGAACTCCCAGGATATGAAAAAATATATATATATATATATATAAGAAAATTGATTTCTGAGAACTTGTTTCTTGAAAAAAAAAAGTGATGCTCTTTTCATGTGGCGCTGAGGAATAGCGGCGGCAACACCTACTGGGCAATTATCGAGCCCAGGCGACGCGACGAATGGAAAGAGGTAGTAACCTTTTCCTGCGGCGTGTGAAGAGGGCAGCGATCGGTCGTGCTTCTCACCGCAGATCAAAAGCGGTGTCCTGAGGCGACTGTTCGGATGACGTGACCGGCCAAGACGCTGGGCGTCAATCCTTGCCGTAATGGGCTGCGGATTGAGGCAGTGGCTTGTGCGGGATGACCGGCGTTTGCCACCGCTGCTACAGACCTTGACGGGGCCTTCCTCTTGTGCGGCACTGAGTGATTTCGGACCGAAATTGCGATGCCGAGACATGGCGTGAACGCCGTCATGGTCCAGGTGTTCGGGGGTCGATTAGATGGCGCCTCCGAGGGAGACACATGGTGGCAGCCGTCGATGACGCTGGCGGCATAGTGGCGGCGATATAAGGCATCGCCGATGTGCGCCTACAAAGCTGTGCAGATGGTGGCGGCGCGAGTTCTCGCCGGCAGCACAAATTTGCCGATGCTCCACGTCAAGAGACGTGGCCCGGCGTTATCGGTGTGGAAGCAACATAGACTCGCCAACCGTCGACCAGAATTAAGAAAGAGAGAGAAACGTGACTTCTCCTTCTCTTTTTGAAATGAGCCTTTTGAAAATTTTAACTTAAGGCATGATTAAAATATTTGGGCCATAATAAATTAACTTTTGGGCCTAATTGAGCTTTAGGCCAATTGATAATTTAGTTATTAAATTGAGCCTGAAAAAAAAAAGAAAAAGAAAAAGAAAAAAGAATTAAGTTCTTAGGCTCAATATTTATATGCATTTGTGCTTGAGAGCGCAAATAATATTTTGGAATTAGTCCAAAGTTTTGGCTCATAAAATTCGTTTGAGAATTGTTGAACGAGAAGATATGGTGACTAAAGGTCCCATTGGAAATTGTGCTTGGGAGTGCAAATAAAACTTTTGGATTTAGTCCAAAAGGATATTAGACTCGTTTAATATATTAATATTATTCTTGAGTCAAATATGGAGATTAAATGGCTCCATTAATAGTTGTGCTTGAGAGCACAAGTTACAATTTTGGACTTGGTCCATAAATTTTGGCTCGTATAATTTAGTGAAAAATTATTTAAGAGTCAAAAGTGGCAATAACGGCCACATTGAAAATTGAATTTAATTTTGGTATTTCGACCAAAATGGGTATGAATTCAAGAGTGAATTCGAAGAGTTTGATTTTCCAATTTGTTTCGAGATTGTGTCCAAATTAATATTTGATGAAATATTAAATGGAATGGACGAACAATTTGACTATGAGATATAAGTTCTCACCATAGATACATTCGAATGTGGGGGAAAAGAAGAGCCTCTCATGAGAAATACATTCGGAATATGAAGTGGTTAGCTAAGGCATGGCCTTAAGGCTAAATGGAAAATCAAAAGGCAGTGGATGCCTAATGGAATAAATTCCACAAGTTAAACGAGTTTGTTCAATCTCGTGTAAAGTCACCACACAAGGAGATAAATTCGTGCGAAATGATAAGTAAGGATACAATGATCCTGAAATTATCTCAAAGTGTGGGGATGACTGGTAAAGATTGAAACACTAGTAGTGCTTATCTGTGCTAGTTGAACAAATTAAAATTGTTCCTAAAACATAATGAAATATCCAGCTGTGTAAAATGATACACTAAAACGAACTTGATATTTTGGCATAGACTCCGAGCCCATTACTGAAATGTGGGGGAAAAATGTCATGAAAATCCTCTAAACAAATATGCAATGATAATTGCATTTTGAGAAAAACCCGGCCGGTTAAAAATGAAATGTTTAGAGAGATTACGGCTAAGGGGAATGAGGTTAAAAACCCACACATAAAAGGGTGTTCATAGCGGTAACTCAACCATGATGACTGGAGGATCCCAAGAACTTGGTTCAATGAGACAACTAAGTTATGAAGCACTCAGATGTGCACTTGAAAAACTCTAAACAACCCATTCTCGAATCCCTTCAAGTGCAACCTTGCACCTTCTAATTCCTTTAGGTGCATAAAACCTGCTGACGTGTGGTAAGGTTAAGCTTAATAGCTTTTAATGATTCCTATATCCTACGGGTGGGATATTGCAGGGTACCCTTGATAGGAGATCACCTATATAAGTGTTGAAGTGGGGCCGCTTCTAACTGAGGAATTCAGTACACGCTTATGAATCCAAGATAAGGTCCAGGGCCAAAATGGACAACAACGTGAGAACCAAAGGGTATCAGAGTTGTTGCTGTGTATATGTCATTGTCTTGGTTTACACAAAAAGTCGACCAGTTCAAGACATCATGTTCACTGAGTGGCGAGTAAATCCGATGGCATACTACTAGGAAAGGTTCAAAGCCAGTCGCTACCTATCCCGATGCAGTAACGGTTCGTCGGAACTTTCTTAGGAGGTCACATGCATTAATTTCATTCATGTGGGGGATTGTTGGAAATATTGGTTTTGACCATATTTCAAATAAATATTAAGTGACAATTTATTTATCCATTTTGCGTAAATGGATTTGGTTGATATATTTCTCAAAACCAAATTGGTGTGAATGAGAAATTAATGTCATTTAATATATGGATAAATACATTAATGAATGTATTTATTGTGGTAATAGTGAAGTGTTGCGTCTCTTTGAATTAAAGAGATAACCTTTGGTGAATAGTGTTGGGACAATCTGAGTATTTTGATTAGATCCCAAAACCCCTGATGAATTTGCCTAAGTATAGTTGTTCAGGATAAAATAATTCAGGATAGTTAGGTTAGAAATTCAGTACAGGAGGACCATGCTGAAGACTGAAGAATATTGGAGTCGACCCAATTTACTGAAGTCTGAAGTGTAAACCATCCTGAAGGAGTCAGTCAGTCTTGCTGAAGATTGTCTGTTCTGAAGCTGAAGATCGAAGCCTGCTGATTCATCCTGAAGTCAATCCTGAAGTACCATTGGCTGATGCTTCTACTGAGTACACTAAGCATACTCAGGACAGAACTTAGTCAGTGAAGAGTAAGTGTCACCTATCAGGTTGTGCTGAATGCACTTAAGACCTGACTTAGGCCTTGGTTCAGTTCACCTGAATCCTGTAAGTCCAAAGCAAAAAGGTTACACATACTGGGCTGAATAACCTATCAGGCTGTGCTGAATGCACATAGGACCTGACTCAGGCCGTGGTTCAGATCACCTGAATCATGTAAGTCCAAAGCAAAAGGTTATTTATGCTATGGGACAAGAGACAAAGAGAATGTCAGTAGACTCCATTAAAAACACACGTTCAGACTGAGTTATTAACAAGAGACTCAGAGCATTGAATGTACGAGGAAGGACAAATGTCTGAAGGTCAACTAGCCGTTATAGCGGAGAGCCATTGATCTTTCGACACGCATGCACGGAGTTTGCGCAGCATTTAATGCGGCATTTAATGCGTCTCAAAAGTTGCAGGTGATGTGACAACTTGCCAGAATAAGCATGGCGGGTAGGTCAAACAGTATTTCTAGCCTGCAATCTACCTAAAATAGGAAATATTTGATTTGATCTCCTCCAACGGATCTATTTTGAATCTTACCTATAAATATGGAGAGCCTTGCACCCATTCAAGGCTAACGGGAAATTTCCAAGAGAAAACTCTCAAGAATCCAAGCATTCAAAGCATACTATAAACAACACTCTGCAATTAAATTTCCCTAGTGTTGTAGTAGGATTCACTCTGTATTTGCTTAGATCGATAGCTCTATTATTTAGCATTGTTTTGTATTGCTAGAGCTATCTTAGTTGGAAACCAGAATACCAAACCACTCAAGGTGTGAGATTGGTTGGTTAGAAGGACTGAGACTTGTAAAACGCCCAGGGGTCAGTTCCTAAGAGAGGAAGTTGGCTACTCGTGTCCCTTGGCACGTAAAACCCAAGTACCTATCCTCAGGGTTTTGAGGATAGCTTCCTGTTAAATCAGGTCGTGGACGTAGGAGTTGGTTATCTCCGAACCACGTTAAAAAGTCCCCTGTGTGCTGATTTACTGTTTTGTTCAGGATCATAACTGTCATCATAATAAACTGAACATTCTGCATCAACTCTATAATAGAAACAACATTTTACTCTCAGCAATCAACTCTATTCTGTTATACTATAATATAATATCACATTATATTCATTTTAAATGATTTTTTTATTATGTTATAATAGTTAAATTGAATAAAATTTTCATACAAATTTAAATTTAAAATTTAATACTACCTCCGTCCACAAAATTTATGCTCACATTTTTGCACGTGGTTTAATGCAATATGTCGGAGGATATTACGGGATATTGTGAGGTCCATTTTGAATAAAGAGAATATTTATGAAAAGTATATCATATGTACTTTCCATAAATACTTTCTTTACTCAAAACTGACCACACAATATCCCATAATACCTTCCGACATATTGCATTAAATCACGTGCAAAAATGTGAGCATAAATTTCGTGGACGGAGGGAGTATAATATTACAACTAAAATTTAAATTACAATGAAAAATAAAATTACAATAGACACCGATTATTCCATATTAGAATATCGTTCCCACAAATGATTAAAAACACATAAATATAAATAACATATTAATTATTTTTAAAATAAAATATATACATAACTAATTAAAAGATATATAATTTAAAATAAAAATAAAGGGGGGGAGGGGAGTGGTGCTGTACCGAAACACCACCACATATGGCGCCCCAATCCCTCCAAATTACCCCACCTCCATAATGGCGCTACAAATTGACGGATTGCTGGGAAAGAATTTGGAGGTTTCCTCCATTTTGACTGTCTGCTGGAGAGGCCCTAAAAGTGAACTTCTATTTGAATAATAGTTTTTTTTTTAATTCCAGTGTTTCAAACAGGTTTTTGCTTTAATTGTTGTTTTAATTTTTATTTTTGTAAATAGGTTGATGTTAAAAGTGCTTTACGACTATCATTCACGTTTTACCTTTTTCGATCACACCTTCAGACCATCTTTATTGGTGCCCTCCTCATTCGATCACAACTAGACAACACTCAAAATTTTAAAAAGAAATATATTAAATTCGCAAACCCAACCTGAGCGGCCGACATCCCTGGGTTGGGTTTCTCAGAAATTACCACATGTCCAGATTTTATTGGGTGATGAAAATTTTAATTTGATATAATTAGATTTGTAGATTTTAAAATTAATGTATATTACAAAAATAAAAAATATATCAAAATTTATAAAAGAAAATTCTCTAGAAATAGAGTCCAATATCAAAATATTTTGAAATCAAAATCAAAACACTCTCTTTTCTTTTTTAATATTTTTATTCGAATTTATATCATTTTCTTTTCATGAAAGAGATTGAAACGGATTTTTATTGGTTGTTTTCTTGTATTGAAATGGATAAAATTTGAATAAAAATTCCACACGCTAAGGTTGAGATGGATAAGGTTTGCCACGTTTCACTTATTTAATGATTATTGAATTTTTTTGGATATAATTAGATCTTAAAGATAATATATATTAAAATAAATAAATAAAATGTCAAAATTTGTAAAATAAATTTCTTTATAAAAAAGGATTAATTACATACATGTGCTATTTTGGAGGCTTAATTACATATAGATGATATAAAATTCGAAAATTTCATTTAGATGCAAAATGAACTACAGTACTATGTGATTGTACTATTGACCAAACTACTGTACTATTACAGATTTCATAGTACTATACTTGAAACTCGATTTATTAAATGTAAGCATAGTACTATGAAATCTGTAATAGTACAGAAGTTTGGTCAATAGTACAATCACATAGTACCGTAGTTCATTTTGCACCTACATGTAATTTTCGAATTTTATATCACATATATGTAATAGCCTCCTTAATTGCACCTGTGCGTGATTGATCCTAAATAAAACCTAATATGGATCCAAATAATCCCAATTATTTTTCAAGTTCACAAAATTTTTCATTCTCACAAGATTATCCAAACTTTGGATCTTTTCATAACTCTTCTTTTTCGAATTCAGAAGAGTTTTCAAACTCACAATATTATCAAAATTCTCAGTTTTCTCCAGATCTTAATCAAATTCCTATCTTTGAATCCTTCAAAACATCACAAAATATCTCCCAAAATTTGATCCATGAAAATTCATTGATAAGCAAAAAAAAGGGGGGGGGGGGGGGGGAAAATGTCCCTTGGTGTGTGAAAGAAGATATAACTCTAATGACATCTTGGTGTCAAGTTAGTGGAGATGGTGTACGTGGTAAAAACCAGAAGATTGTCTCATTGTGGGGAGATTTTCTAAAGAATCATATTATCATGCATAATTTCTACTTATTGAGATTAATGAATCTCACCTAGTTTATACATTGTAGGTAACCATGATGATATGTGATCTGGTGATCAAACTAGAGTAGCTGTGGTGCTCTTGCAGACTCTTGGGTTGATGTGTACAATGTACATAGATCACGATCTGCGGGCAGGACCGTGACTTATTTTGCTTCCGTTATTGTATATTTTGGTTGTCTTGGGATATATATTATATAAAATATATTGGTATTGGTTTTGAAAGTTTTGCTGGTTTGTAGAAACCTTGTTTATGATTGTGAGATGTTGTTGGGTTTGTTAAAATATGATTTTCTCTCCACTTTAATAAGCCCGACCCGTCCAAGAATCAAAATAAAATAAAATAAATTTCACAATTGACACATATAAAATTAATTATATTTTCAAGTGGAGGCAACCTGTTACATAACCTATTGTAACCGATAAATATACTCAAAATAAAATAATTTTAAACGTATAGGACCAATTTCAGAAAGTGTGAAACAGGTGGACCAAATTAAAAAATGTATCAACTTTATTGGACATATAAAAATATAATCCCTAATATTTATATATATATTTTTTAAATTTATGTGTTATTTTTGTGTGAAAGTTGCTTGTGAACGGAGTACCTTCTAATATTTCTGCTTATAGTTCTTCTCATATGGGGTGTTTGGTTTGCTCCTGAGACTACTCTTTTAACCCCAAGTAATATTTTATTTGGTTTGTGGAATTTTGGCCCAGAACTATTGGTTAACCCGTGGATCTGAATCCATAATTCCTCAAATTCAAAATCTTTTAGTTCCATGTGGACTTAGTACCAACACAAAATTTACATATTTAACTCTAATTTAATAAATTCTCCAATATAATTCTAAAATTTAATAAAAATAAAATTTAAATATTAATCTTACACAATTGCTAAATCCAAATATTCGACTTGAGGTACGCTACTCGCTAGTTGTGGGACCATGTTTACAGTCAAGAGAGGGGTCCCACCTGCAGGCCCGTTTACCCAGGCAAGACGGGTTAACCCGCTATACCAAATGGTGTCCATATTCCATTGCAGGCTCAGCTCTGTTCCACTCCGCCCGGTTAACGCAACACCACACCTCAATTTTTCTTCCTCGTCTCCTCCAATTGAACTCTCACAGTCTCCCTGTCCTCGCTCATGGTAAATTTGATCGATAAATGATTGTATGAATATGTATTTTGCTGTTGCTAGTTGCAGAGTGCATATGTGCTTGTGTGTTGAACAAAAATCCATTTCTCTGTTTTGCTCACCACAATTCTTTATTGGTACATATCTGAATTTGTTTGCTTATAATCTTCATTTTATAACTTTTCTGTTATGCATCTTGTTTAATTGGTGATATAGCTAATGTGCTCTTCGTATTCATGTGTTTCTTCAGTTTTTAAGGGCGTTAATAACCATGTCCATATTCCTTCCCTTCTATATGTGTTCCCTTTCATGCTTTCTTGAGGAAAGTCTACGTAAACTCATAAGTTGCTGATCGTATTGGTGAAATAATGAAATTACGTTGAGCACTTTGATTTGGTTGGGTAGAACCTTAGATTTTGTTCATTCAGTTGCGAAAGACTTGGAGATACATCTGAATCCTGATGTTATGGGTTTTTGACCAAAAGATAAATAGTTTCATCATTTTTTTTATGATTCCTTTATCCTTAGCAAGATTTCTTGGATTATGTGACAAATGTGATGAATAAATGTTGTGATGTCTATTTGGGTCTGATGCGCTCATAAACAATGAAGGGCTTAATAGGTTAACTCACTTGGCCAGCACCAACATGTCTCCCAAAAGATATAAAACCTATACAATCAATTATGATGTATTATTAGTCATTGATCCTTCGGTGAAAACACATTTTTTAAGTATTTACTTGATATTCTTAGTTCATATCATTATTGTATCGGAAAAGTAGTAACTACATGATTTCGTTGTTGTTGACTTCAGCTTATGGACAATCACACATGCAAATCTGATGTAAAGGTCTTTCAATAGATGCTTTAGAGAGTGTGTCAGTATCTACAAGGAGACACATTTTGCAGTTCACTAAAATTTGGTGTGGGAGGATTGTGGCCCTTCCAAGTTGCTGTAATGGATGATATGTTCTCGGCTTTTGAAACTATGGTAAAGTCTGTCTCAGATTGGATAATGTTGGTTTTTGATTATCCATCTTCTCGAGCTGTTGTCTTTGGTGTGCCAATCAGAGGTCAGTTGCCTTTTCTCTGGGATGTCCTTGGGCATGTTATCTCTCGAGATTGGAGCATTGTACTATAGATAACACTATTATTTCCTTAGGGATCTCTCATCCCTTTGCACTTTCGTACCATAATATTTATTAGTAGTTCAGTACATATTTCTTATAAAAAATAAATCTCTGTTTCTATAGGAAGTTAAACATCCGTTCAACTCGTTGCAGGCCATCTACTTGTGGAGGGTCTTCTCCTTATTGTAATTCTTTTTCTTCTATCCCAAAAAAGTTACAAGCCACCTAAAAGACCATTGACGGAGAAGGTAGTTGGTGTGCATATTGACTTTATTGATCTCTATATGTCCTCTGCATTGCCTGTTTTCCCATGTTAATCCATGCTCCAATGATTTAAGCTATTTTGAAGGCATATATTATTTTGGTCTTTAATTTTATGGAACCTTTGGTTAATATCTTTATTATCTCTGTCTGATTGCAAAATGACCGTGCAAGCACTGAAATCTGGAGTTGTAAAAAGAATAAAATATTAAGTATTTGAGTCTTAAACTTTAGACATTCACTTGCTTTTTATTGTGCACTGATGATCTAACATTATCCAATTCATCAGCATAATTAATGGACAACACTATTTTCTGACTAGTTGAGCGAACAACTGTTTTTTGAGCATGAGAACTGTTCTTGTCTAGGAAGCAGGAGTCCTCTCCCAGCTATGTAGGAAAACTAAGGTCACCCAGTAGGGTGTAGGTTTACAGAACTGGATAAAAGAATGGGATGCTTAGATAGACTTTAGTTTTCAAGGATTACTTAAGCCTACGAGAGTGTATCTGTATGATAATGGTGGAAGTATGGTTAATTTTAAGGACATGAATGCCATTCCTACAGGGACTGAGTATTGAGGCTCGAACATGCTTTCAACAACTTCTAAATCTGATTTTACTTCTTTGCGAGAGTCGGAGAGTAATTCGAGAATTGATTTATATTCCTCAGGATCCCTTACAAATCATTCTTTACATCCCTTTTCCCTTCAAATATTCCCTCTTTCAATTGGTATAAAACAATTTGGAAGGTTCCTATACCTAAAAAGGTTCGAGCTTTTTTGTGGCTTATAGTTTTGGAGAAGTCACCCACCTGTGTTTTCTTACAAAACCTATTCCCAGGTGTTTTTATGTATCCAAATTGGTAAGGAGAAGGAGATGATTGCTATATGCAGTTAGCTCAATTTTTGTCATCTTAAACTGCTTGTTATATTCCGCATTTTTCTATATATATATATATATATATATATTCTCCGTGAGAGCTGATATAGGTGATTGCTTAAATGGCTTTCAGGAAGTGGATGAATTGTGTGATGAATGGGTCCCAGAACCCCTAATTCCGTCTATTACTGAAGAGATGACATATGATCCTCCAGTACTAGAAAGGTGAATTACTCCCTCAGTCCCAGATCAATTTGCACATGAGAGTTTACATATTTTTTAAGAAAAATGTGTAATGAGTAGAGTATTGAAGGTGATGTGTAAAGTTATATTAATAAAGTAATGGAATTAGTTTGATTGAGTATAAAAAAGTAATGACATTTTGTGTAAATATGTGAATATTGTGAGGATAAACTTAAAGTAGTTAGTGATTTCCATTTATAGGGTGTGCAAAGTGTTGTGAGACGAAGGGAGTATTATTTAACTCCCCCCATCCCCACCCTTTTCAAATTCCTTTTTTCTGTTGAATATTTGAATTTTAAATGTATGCCAATTTAAAATTTTCCCATCAGAGTGCAATTAGTGTCATAGATGATTCCAAATTAAATTTTTTTTCTTATTTTTTATTTCCAGGACATATCTGTGTATTAATAAAATAGATGAGCATACTGACATGTATATGTTCATGGCCAGAATGTCTGAAACTAGTTCTCATTTGAACTATAGCAGTTCCAGATAGTAGCTCAAATTTTCATGTACTTAACATTTTAGTTTCAAGATGCAGAACGCATGTTTAGGTTTCCAGTTGAATCATGAGTTCATTTATGCAGTGCTGCTGGGGCACATGCTGTAGTCAATGGCATAGATGTTGTTAACTTCACATCTGCAAATTACCTTGGTCTTATTGGGCATAATGAGCTACAAGTAATAAAAAACCTCTTGTCTCTGGTCTCTGTTTCTATTAGTGCTTCACATTCATCTAATAGCATTTATATAACAGGAATCATGTACTAAAGCATTGGAGAAATATGGTGTTGGTTCATGTGGTCCTCGTGGATTTTATGGCACAATTGGTATGCTTTGATATTGACATGTGCTATACATTTTTATTAATCTTTGACAGTATTGAGATCATATGCACAACAATTTTAAAATGCAGATGTTCACCTTGATTGTGAGGCGAGGATAGCAAAGTTTCTTGGAACTTCTGATTCCATACTTTATTCATATGGACTTTCCACGATGTTTAGCATCATTCCAGCATTTTGTAAGAAGGGCGACGTTGTCGTCGTGTGAGTTCTTTTTTCTTTTTTGGTTTTTGCTTCTTTTTTCCCCTTTATGGTAAACTTGTTAATAGTATTGTAGAGTACAAAGCTCTTCCTGAGAGTTTACTTGGAGTTTATGGTTTACTTGAACTAGCTGAACTTGCTCATTTTAAATATTATTGGGTCACACATATTATGCTTCAATCATTGTCTAGTCTGGAAATGGTGAAACTCTCATCCTTCCCTCACTATTAGTTCAAAATTTGTTTGTTTTATGGATTTACGAGCGCATAAAGGTGTGTTGGCTTCAGTGGGGCCTTTTCTTTTGTCAATGCCATACTATCAATGAACTCCATGTCATAATTATGTACCCAACATAAGCATATTCTGTTGTCATGTCCATTTAATATGTTATAATCTTGATAATATAGGTACATTGTGTACTACGTTTTCTCTTGTGACAGACTACTAGTCTCTTCCAACATTGTTTTGGCACATCCGTATGTGCTTTCAATCTGTAGGAACATAGATTTATACCATTTTTTACTCTCCAATGGGCTTATTGAGCTGAATCTTAAAGATGGCTCTCTTTTCTTCTTTTTTTGGGGGATGGTGGTGGATCTTGCAGGGATGAAGGTGTCCACTGGGGAATTCAAAATGGTCTTCACCTCTCTAGGAGTACAATAAATTATTTCAAACACAACGATATGAAGTCTTTACAGAGTGTTCTTGAAAATGTTACCCATGATAACAAACGTGCTAAGAAGGTTAGGCGGTATATCATTGTGGAAGCTGTCTATCAGGTATCTCTTCTAATCCTTGCTCTTCTTGGTCCTTGTGCCTTGTTTTTTCTTTTCTGTTGATATTTCAGTGATATAGTGTGTGTTTCATGAAGATCCAAAGTGAATTCAGTATGGGAAATGGGGACTGCAGCATTAATGTGTTCTAGTGTTCTGTCTTCTTTAAATGCCTTATAATTTTAATTTTTATGCTGGATAAATTCATTTCTGACGGATCTTGTACAACTCAAGAATTCTGGTCAAATAGCTCCGTTGGATGAAATCATCAAGTTGAAGGAGAAATATCGGTTCCGTATCATACTAGATGAAAGCAATTCTGTTGGAGTTCTTGGAAGTTCCGGTAGAGGTCTAACTGAACATTGCAAAATTCCAGTAAGTTTCCTCCACCTCGTTGTTAATTGGTTGTATAATTTGCATATTCTTCTTTTTTATTCTATTTTTGGCAGATTGACAAGGTAGATATTGTCACTGCTACAATGGGACATGCATTGGCTACTGAAGGAGGGTTTTGCACTGGGAGTGCTCGAGTAATTGATCATCAGGTATTGATGCCTTCTGGATTACAGAGAATATGTGCAATTGAAGCAAATGTTACTCCTAGTTTTTGAAGACCAGATGTGGGTATGGTATTAGTGCTGGCAAGTCCATAAGTATATCATATTATCAACCTGAAACCATCACCAATACATCAACGTATAATAATTTGAAAGGCTGGAGGACCCAATTAATTGCCGTGCAAGTAGGCTAGTAGCTCAATATATACCACAAAAAGTTTCCTGCCTGACACCAATAATATGCTTCTTTGGCAGCGTCTCAGTAGTTCCGGTTATGTATTTTCTGCTTCTTTGCCTCCTTATCTGGCAAGTGCCGCAATAACTGCCATTGACATTCTGGAAGAAAATCCAGAACTTATTGCAATATTGAAGGAGAACATTGCTACTCTATTTAAAGGTGGTCTTCTAGTTTTCCTACTCAGTTATTTGGAAAAAACACCAGGTGTATGGATCTAGGCTAGGGTCCATGTACCTGCCCAGCCCGGTTCTACAAATCTGGATCCTTTATATGGTTCAGTGTTTTTTTTTTATCACATTTCTTATTTGATTATCGAAATCTGCGCTCCCCCGTCCTCCTTCTTTTCGACCATATTCGCCTTCCTTCTCCTTCGCGAATCAGTCAGAGATTTTTTCGTTTTTCCTTGTTCTCTTAAATCTTCTAATTTCTCCTGTTTTTCCTGGCGTTCTTCGTGAGTCCTTCCTCGTGTGTTTTATTTTGTTTGTTCGCATTTATGAGTGAAACCTGCTGAAAAGTACAAAAAGCTTCTGGAAACTGCTTTCCCTTAGAAACTCGAACAAACAAAATCAAAATACAAGAAAAGAACACCAGGAAATCACCGAAAACAAGAAGAAAGTAGATGATTTAAGGTTAGAACAGCAAGGAAAATGAAAAAATCTCAAGAGATATTAGTGAAGGGGAAGGTTACGGTTGAATACAAGGAGAAGGAACAAGGAGCACGATCTAAAATCAAATAATATGAGTGATTAAGACGGTGTTTGCCTAAACTTATTTTAAATATCTTATGAGCTCTAACATCTTATAAGTTGTTTTAAAAGCTTATAAGATGTTATTTTTAAGTATATTATACTTCCTCAGTCTACTAAATATGCGCACTATTGTGTTTGCACGGATTTTAAGAAAAATTAGATAAAGTAAAGGTATTGTGGGATCCACTTATAAGTAAAATAATTAATTGTGAGAGTGATAATAAAGATGGTAGTTTCCATAGAAAGAAAGTGCATATTTTTGTGGACGGAGTAAAAAAGAAATAGTGTATATATTTAGTGGACGGATGGAGTATGTCATTGAGTGTTTGACTAATACAACTTATAACTGTTTTGATAAATTATCATAATTTTTTTGAAAATTTTAATTTTAAGAGAGTTTTTTCTCCTTATGTTAAAGTAGGAGTTGGGAAATGGTGGCGGGGTTTGGGGTGGGGTGGAGGTGGTGAGAAAAATAAGTTCGGATGTTCCAGCTTATTTTTTTACTGCTTATAAGTTGTAAGAAACTTATTTTAGATCTTATAAGCTGTCAAATATCTTATTTTACCAAACACTTTAAGGAAATTAATAAGCTCAAAAACTTGTAAGTTGTTTTAAAGAGCTTATAAGTTCAGTCGAACGCCCTTTAAAAATATTGAACAAACCTTATAAAGGACACAGATTCATTGAACCTTGGTGGGCGGGTGTACGGATTCGATATCCTTGTAGCTGGTACATTTGAGAATTGAGTCCTGGTGAACTCCAATATCTAATATCATCCAAGATTCCAGGTTTATTGGATGTACAAGGCCTTGAAATAGTCAGTGATCCAGAATCACCAATAGTTTTTCTGGTATTGAAGAAGCCCACAGGATCCATGAAGGGTGATCTTCGAGTGCTTGAAGATATTGCTGATCGTGTATGTACTCTTTAATGCTTTAGATCTACTTATTGCATTTTCTCTGGTCTCTATATTTGGGTAGCAAAATTCATATCCTATTCTGAGGTAAATCCAATGTGATGCAGTTATTGAAAGAACATGCTGTCTTTGTTGCGACTTCTAAAAGATCAACATTGGACAAATGCAAGTTACCTTGTGGAATTCGATTGTATGTATCTGCTGGTCATACGCGGGCCGATCTGGTGAAAGCGTGTGAATCGTTGAAACGAGTGTTTGGGGGAGCTTTTTGGTTAAATTATGATGTTTTAATTAGTTTATGGAAGTTTACTTGGGACTGGGAAAAGAGTTTTTTTTTTTTTTGGTGAATACGTACGAGTAGTGTTTACACAAGTTTTGGAAACCATCTTAAGAAATTTTTAGCCTTCTTCTGTCTCTTATTCATGGCCAGGGGTGTTCCAAAAAAAAAACCCGAACAGGTGGTTAAACTGGTCAGTTCAGCGGTTTGGAACTGTCAAATTGAACCGAGACCATCATATGGATGGTTTGTTTTCAGTTTCAGGTTCAGAAAAACTACTGTTACAGTTGAATTGGCGGTTCCAATTCAAATTGGTCAAACAGTTGGTTTTGATCGATTCTTTCTTTATCTAAATTTGAAAATTTTGAAATTTTGATTAAATGATGGCGATTTGGTGTCTGTTACCGATTAAAAGGAGCATATATTTGAACCGCAGGTTCAAACCAAATTGGCTAAATCGATGGTTTTAACCATTCATATTTTTTTTCTTAAAAAATTGTCTATAAATAGAAGATTTGATCATTCTTTTTTTTTTTCCACACCATGTGATTAAACTATCAATCTTCTCTCAATTTCTCAATTCTCTCAAGCTCCAAGTGTTAGTATAGTATTATATATAGTGTTAGTATAGTATTATAGTTGTTATTTGTAAATTATCATGTTAAGTGTAAGAATTCTATCAATAAAATTTAATTTTAATTTATACTTTGTATAGTTGTGTTATGTAAGTTTTTAAGTTGTGACTTTGAAAATTTTAAATTTAATAAAAAATATTAGGGGTAATTGGTTGAGGGATACACTAAGATTAAAACTTTCCTACCAATACATCAAAAATCCCTTCTTCCCAAAAGTGCAAATGGGGCCCATGTTTTTCCTTTTTTTTTCTTTACAATGTCATTTTTTTTCTTTATGTACTTAATCATCTCTCTCTCATCTAAAAAAAAATCAAATTTAAATTCGACTCCAAGTTTGGTCATGGCAGAGGTGAAGATTTCAGAGGTGCGGGACCTCACCTGAATAGAGTGAATCGGGGCTCACTCCCACATCCACCCTTGAGGCACACTCCTTCTCCGAGGGGATAGTGGGCCAGACTTCAACTTGAAAGCAGCCGATGTCATCATCAAAGACCATTATATAGTATATGTGTGTATATATGAATCCTATTTTTTTGTTCTCTCAAGGGTGTTTGGTCAAGCAAAGAATTTGTATTACAAATTTTATTATGTTTTTTTTTTGTTTAATTGCATTAATATTTTTTTGTTTAAAATGATATTGCAAATAGTAAAATTGATACTGGGGAGAATTTAAAGGTCAATTACAACCGTATATTTCATTTATAAAAAGATTGTTTTGAATTTTTTGATCTTTTGAACATAATATTTCCAAACATTAATTATGATAGGTTTGAACTTGGGAATATATATTTTTTTAACTTTGTGAAAATAACTTTGAACTTATATTTTTATTTCAGTGCGGGTTGCATTTATTTTTATTATTGATTGAACTTATATTTTTATTTGTTCTATTTTTGTTTGCAGAAATAGTTTGAAGATGAAAACTTGAAAATATTGAAAGATGAATGCTTGGATAGAATTTGAGAAGTGCATTTTGAAATTTAAAATGTATTTGAAATGGGAAATTTGAACTCTTGAATTCTTGATTTGATTCGAGTACCATAATGCATTTTGTAGTAAAAGTTTGTAAAAATCGTGTTAGAATTTTAGTATAGAATATAATTTTTTTTGAACTTTTATGAATGAAAAACTGAACTTAATAAAAAATATTTGAACTATATGTTTTTTAAAAATTACTTAACATAAACAATAAAATTGCACTTAGTTGATAATCAAGAGGGGGGTTTGAATTTAAAGTTCTGCAAATTCTTCAAAAGTGAAATTTTATGGTAGAATAAATATCAAAATACAAGACAATTTAATTTAATTAGAGACTTTTTTAGATTGATTTATCAAAATGGGGTAAAAGTTGAGTTAGCAATCTAAAGTCAGTCGGTATTAGGGATACCGATTGGTGACGTGTAGCACGCTTTGTTTGACTTATAGAGGAATTTTCGTAGCACGTGTCCAATTGGTTCTGTTAGAACCGACTGGGGGAGACACCCTACTAGCCCTCACGTGCATCATAATTGAGTGGTCTTCATGGGGATAGTGGCGAGTGGTGTTGGATATTATATATATTAATATATGTATATATATATATATATATATATATATATATATATTAATTTTGGTCCAATATTCCAATGTCCATGCAAAGTGTTGGAGTCAAAAGTGACATGTTTTGTTGGTTTTCTTTTTAACTTATTGCATTTGATTGTTGCTTTATAAAATGTATTGTATTGTTAAAATTCATGACACTTAAATTGGCCGACGGGTCTACTTCGTACCTAAGGGAATTGTAGAGGATGTTTTGGTTAAAGTGGGTGAATTTGTATTCCCGATTGATTTTGTGGTGTTAGATATGATAGAAGATGCAAATGTTTCTCTTATTCTTGGAAGGGGTCATTCCTAGCAACGGGTAGGGTGATGATTGATTTGCATGAAGGAGAGCTGAAGTTGAGCTTTAATGGTGAAGAGATCAAATTATCTATCTACAAGTTGCTTGATAAGCATGATCAAGTAGAAAGTGTTAGCTTTATGGATCGGATTGAGGGAATTATTAAGAAGAATGAGAAGATTTATCAAGTACTTCTCTATCTTTAGATTCAAATTCTTTTGTTGATGATAAGTTGTCTTTTCATGAAATGAGAAGGATTGGTCATAATGATTTTTTAATGTAGGGAAACCCGTGAAGCACGTGCACGCCAACACTCTAAGGAAATGAAGCCTCAATTGCTACCTTTGAGAGATGAAGTAGAAGGAGCTCCAAAGATGGAAGAAAAGAAAGAAAAGATGAAGTCATTGCCCGATCACCTTTGATATACCTACTTGGATAGTGAAATGAGGTATCCGGTAATAGTCTTTTCACTCTTACCTCCGATTGAACGTGAAAAATTACTTGTTGTTCTTGCTAGAAACAAGCATGCTCTAGGTTGGTCTATTAAGGATCTTAAAGAAATTAATCCCTCTATATGTATGCATAGGATTAGGATGGAAGAGAATAGTAAATGTGTTGTACAACCTCAAAGACGTGCGAATTTTATTATGCAAGAAGTGATTACAAAATAGGTGATTAAATTTCTTAATTCGAGCATGATTTTTTTTCCCATTAGTGATAGCCCGTGGGTATCTCCATTGCATGTTGTGTCCAAAAAGAAAGGGATGATGGTTACAACAACCGAGTTCAATAGGATTATTGCTACACAGGTAGCAACATGGTGGAGAGTGTGTTGATTATCGTGAGTTAAATAAAGGTACTTGCAAAGACCACTTTCCCTTTCCCTTATGGATCAAATGTTGGATCGTTTGTGTGGACATGATTATTATTGCTTTCTCGATGTTTATTCTGTCTGATAATCACAACATTTTCAATATGCAAAATTGTAGTGCCACAACATCAAAGATTCATAGAGGCATCACAATTTTAGTATTAATTTTTTTTTTTTTTTGCAGTGCTACAACATCCAAGATTTGTAGAGGAAACACAATTTAAGTAACAAACAATCCAGAAAATTCAAATAAACACAAAAGTAATTAAATAATACAGAATCAAAGCTAAACATTTTAGGAATGAATATTAAGTGCTTTACTCAAACAAATGTTAATGCGAATTATCTAACAAACAACATTGAAAATGTGACAACGTAAAAACTTACAAGAATATACAAACACAACCAGAATATACTCGAACATGTACTTAGAAGGCGGACTATACAACTGGAATGGGGATGAATCGCTCACTGTACCACACAGATCAAACGCTCACTTAGAAATTTTTAGATGGGGCCGAAAATAAGTTTCATCGAAATGAATAAGTGTATCATTGAATTGAAATATTGCTCGTTTAATTGGGGGAAACAGGACAACAAAAATTCCAAATTAGTGTTTGGCATATTTAATTGGGGGAAACAAAACAAATTGATAAGATAAGGGCACACCTTGTCCATTTTGAGGTGGTTACAACAACATAAGGGATACCAACAATGAAATCATTGTTGTCCAGTTTGCAATGTCAACATGAATTACGGCAGACAAAATTCCAAAATATTAGACAATGTCATAATCCACTAGGTGAAACATAACACAAATGAGATAGATGCATATCTTGTCTATTTGTGTATAGATGAAGTATGGATGACCAAATTCGTGCCGACTAGGGTTTATCACTCCAAAATTGTCGTTCAGAGCTTTTATTTTTTACAACTTAGCCAACTACTTAAATACATAAGCACTGAGATATCTTCTTCGACTCTCAATCTTGGCCACTGCTACGTAAATACACAAAATTTCACCAATTTGGTAAGATTTGAAGTATAATTAGAACTGTTGATCTGGCGAACTAACACTGTTAGCATGTGGATAATTACCAAGGTTTGGCAGGTCGCCAGGGCTCACCCGGATCCACGGAAGTGTGGAGCTCACCCACTTGGGGGTAGCTCACCGGCGTAGCTCGCCCCAGAGCTCACCCCCTATCCCCATGAAGACCTCGCCGAGGTCCATCATCATACGGTGCCCGTAAGCCACGCAAGGCACTAGAGCTCGCCCAGAGCTTGCCCGAACCACTGGAGCCCACATCCGAGCTCGCCCATGAGCTCTCCTGCTAGCCGATAGGATCCCGATGGTGCACTCTTTTTCCCTCCGTCCGGTTTGTCCACAAGGGTGGTTTACGGCGAGGTTTTTAATGAGGCTCATCTAGTCTAAGGCATAGTAGTAGGGCGAGGCACGGCATAGGGAGCAGTGTGAGAGACCAAGACGAGGGTAAGGAACCCTCGTCAACACATGAAGCCATATAGGCTCGTAAGGTGCCGTCTCACACTCGCACACCTATAAATAAGACCTCTCTTATACTATTCACACGATTCTCACAATTAATACATTTTCTACACTCTACTTTCTCTCTCTAAACTCTCTTCTCTCCCTCCCTAAGAACATTAATTCAAAGATTATTGTTTGATAGGATTGATATGTTGTAAAGCCACATAAACAAACATCGATTAGTAAATTCTATCAACAATTTGGCGCTAGAAGAAGGGTCCGAAGAATCTGAAAATTAAAAAAAAATTCAAGAACAAAAATTAGGGTTTGTTGAAGATTTGAAGGTGTTCTTGATAAAATTCAAGAACACTTGAAGATACACATACACATATTCATTCCTTCGAACAAAAACCCAGATTTTCGGATTTACAAATTTTGCCCGGAAAAAGATTTCAAACGCACGCGTGTACACGAATAAATTGGACCCCGGATAATTTGTCACATGCGAGGCTAGACAAAAACTTGCACAGCTCCACCCAAGCTGGACGACCTCCATCCCGGTGACCTCCCTCCACCTTGGCGACCTGCAGCGAGCTACCCCCTCCGAAATCCAAAAATGGCTAACACTCGAGCCGCCAAAGGACAGGCCTCCGCAGCTGCGGGAAGGTCCAAAGGAGGTGACCAAAACCAGGCCGAGGTGGAGACCTCACACCAGGTGGTGGAGACCTCACAACCACCTCCCTAGAAGAGCACCGCAGCTCCGCGACCTCCGCGAGTTGTGGTGACCCAAGAAGACTTGGCCCCCGCCCTGAGGGACCTGGCCAGCAACCCTGACGAGCTTCAACTCACCATCGCGACCTTACAAAGGTTGCAGCAGAGGCAGCAGGACGAGCTCGCCTTGGTACCCAGGCGAGCTCCAGCTGCCGAAGCCCGGGAGCAGACCAGGCCCACCCAGGGCACCCAGACCAGGGTGGATTACAGCGCCCTCCCCACCGAGCAGGAGGCGAGCTCGGCACAAGCTCGCCAGCATAGGGAGAGGACCGGCAAGGCCAAGATGGTGGAGGAGGATCCCGCTCCTTACACCGGAAGGGAGTCGGCCTACACCGGGGCATCTGGCACCCACCAATCACAGAGGAGGGAAGTCCTCCAAGGCCGCCTGGGCCCGAGATACGGGGAAAATAAGCGGACGGCAGCCCCAGCTGCGTCCCACGGGGACTTCAACCAACAACCGCGCAGGTCCACCCACGAAAGGTTGAGGAGGCCCGCCACTGACCGGCTAGGCCCCCATGGCGGATGTCAATTCCAGCCCGCCACCGAGAGGTCACCCCAGAGTGAGGCACCTCGGGGACGTGCATCCGCGAGACGCACGACCTTTGAGCAACCTCTGCCGGAGGTGACCCGTGATGACGAGCTGGCCTCACTGAAAAAGGCCGTCGAAACGCAACAAGCACAAGTAGCAGCCAAGTCTGGCGGACCTGACACCACGACTCTCCCCGCATCTCCATTAGCACCTGCCATCCTCCGCACACCGGTCCAGAAGAAAATCCAGTTCCCGGTGATGTCCGCGTACGAGGGCGAATCTGACCCGAAAGTCCACCTGACCAAGTACGCGGACTTCATGATTTCGGTTGGCGCCACCGACTCCACCCAGTGCCGGAACTTCCCGCTGACCCTAGGGGACCGAGCCCACCGCTGGTTCTCTTCACTCGCCCCGGGGTCAATCTGCTCATTTGGCCAACTCTCGCGGGAATTCCTGGCCCACTTCTCTGGGTTCGGATCCTACCTTACCCAGAAGCACCGACTCGCCAACATCCACCAAGGCGAGAATGAGATTGACCAGCAATACCTGGAAAGGTTCGATAAAATCCTGCTGGAAGGCGAACCGGTGAGCGAGGACACCAAGGTCGTCGCGGTGATGGCCGGACTCAAGAGGGGCACCGACCTCTGGAAGGAGATGCACCTCGCATGTCCCAACACTTACACCGAATTCCTTCATAAGGCGGGAGTGTTCGTGGCCATGCAGGAAGTACTGCTCAAAGAAGTTGGTGCCCACGAAGAGAGGAAACCCTAAGGGAAGAAGTCCGGGGGCACCTACAAAGCTCCCCGGAACTTAAAAGCCTTTGGCGAGGGAGACGAGCTCAAAGAAAAGCTCAACCAGGTCCTCACTGTCTCCGTTGACCACGTCTTCAATGCCGTCAAAGGCAAGGCCATGCTGGAGGAGCCGAGGCGGATCCACCAGGACCTCACGAAGCTCAATCCTAATAAATTCTGTGCCTACCACCAAGCCATCGACCACTTCACCAGCGAGTGCCGAGACCTCCTCAAACAGCTCTGGAAATTCTACGAGGATGGTAAGCTGGCGGAGTTCGTGAAGAAGGCCCCAGCTAAGAGGCCAAGGTTCGAGAGGAGAGCTACCTCCGATGATGAGGATGAGGAAGCGGACCAACCTGGTCCCCAGAACAGGCGGAGGGCACCTCCCCAACCTCAGCAAAACTTGGAGCCCACCCGAGAACTCCTAGTTCTCGAGGAGGATATCGGAGCTGCCGGAGGTCTCCAGGACGGGGGGATCTCCATATCCAAGAGGAAGAGGAAGGCTGAAATTCGGGCCATAAACCAAGTCCAGGAAGGTAGCTCCGGCCCCAGGTCCATCTCACAGCTTACTGATCAGCTGACATTTTCCTCGGTGGACCTAGAAGGGGTACTGATGCCCCACAATGACTCGTTGGTGATAACCACCAACATCATGAACGTCCGAGTTCACAGGCTACTTGTGGACACCGGCGCATTCACCAATATTCTCTTCAAATCCACCTTAGATGCCTTAGGTGATTTTGAGTCGTATCTGGAACCTAGCAACGCTAGGATAGTGGGGTTCGGATAAGCTGTAACCGTCCCCCTAGGTAGTGTTAGGTTGAGCGTCCAACTTGTATCGGCTGAGGACCCCGAAAGGAGACTACTAGGCTCATAGATTTCCTAGTTGTCGACCAGTAGTCCTCCTACAACGGGTTCCTCGGCCGCCCATTTATTAATGAATTCAAAGTGGCATGTTCGACCTACTACTACTGTTTGAAATTCCCAACTCCAAAAGGCGCCGGGACTATAAAAGGTGACCAGAAAAAGGCCCGAGAGTGTTTACTCCAAATGAAAGATGGTCAGGTCAAAAAAGCGGTGACACGAGTCCAAATCCTTGAAGAGGACGTGCAGATTCCAACGAACGAGCCAAACATCCTTGACATCGTCTCGGTCGAAACTGAGATGATGGAGGTAGGCGACCTGTCGGAGATAGACCAAGGCACAGGACCTGCGCAAGACGCACAACCAACACTAATGGAGGGATTGGAAGAAACCCAAGTGTTGGGACCTGCGCAGGGGTCGGGACCTGCGCAGGAACAATAACCTGCTCCCATGGAGGTGGTTAACGAAGCCCAAGATGGGGGACCTGCGGGAGGCCAAGAGCCAACACCAATGGACATTGACCCAAATCCCCAAGTCACTGCACCATCCCCAGTTGACAAAACACCGGAGGTACTAACAGTTGATGGACCCGCCCAAGCTGAAAGCCAACCCGATGACCTTGAACCGTGCATAGGTCATGAACCTGCGCAGATATCACAAGAGGAGTGGGACGAGTTCATCAGTGACCCTAGGTGGAAAAGTCAGAAGAGAAAAGCCACCCCTATGGAGGAATTGACAGCACTCCCGGTGGACCCGGAAAAGGACTTAGAACTTTTCATTGGTTCCGAGTTACCTGAACCGTACCGGTCGAGGATGGAGCTGTTCCTGATGACCAACCTGGACGTGTTTGCCTGGTCCCATGAGGACATGACGGGGATCCCATTGGAACATGCTTGCCACAGACTCAACATAGACCCGACAAGGAGACCCGTGCGCCAAAAATGAAGAAAATATGGACCAGACAAATACGCAGCTCTAACTGTTGAGGTGGAGAAATTGTTAGACAACAAGCTCATCAAGGAAGCCTTGTGTCCACAGTGGGTCGCGAACCCCGTCCTGGTGAGAAAACACAATGGGACGTGGAGACTCTGCATTGACTTCAGAGACTTGAATAAAGCTTGTCCGAAGGACAATTTCCCACTACCTCACATCGATCAGCTGGTAGATAGCACCGCTGGCCATGAAATGATGACATTCATGGACGCTTTAGCTGGCTATCACCAGATAGCTTTGCACCCAGATGACCAGGAACACACGGCGTTCTACACCAACAAGAACGTGTATTGCTGGGAAAGGATGTTGTTCGGACTCATCAACGCCGGAGCCACCTACCAAAGGTTGGTGAATAAAATGTTCGACCAACACATTGGCGAATCCATGGAGCTGTACGTAGATGACATAGTTGTCAAGAGTCTGAGAAAGGAGGACCATCTGGACCACCTAAAACAGACCTTCGACATACTGCGCCACTACAACATGAAGTTAAACCCAAAAAAGACTAGCTTCGGCGTGCACTCCGGAAAGTTCCTGGGGCACCTAGTTAGCCAACGAGGAATCGAGGTCAACCCGACGCAGGTCCAATGCATAATCGAGATGAGTATACCCGATTCCGTCCAGAAAATTCAAAGAGTAACTGGGTGCATGACAGCCCTGAACAGATTCATCTTCAGGTCCTACGACCGGAATCGTCCGTTCTTCGAGGCGATTAAGGCAAATACACGGAGGTACAAAGAGGCGGTCAAAGCAAACAAGCTCCACCTCAAAAACCACTTCGTCTGGACAAGTGAATGCCAATGAGCCTTCGAAGACATCAAAACATACCTGGCAGATACACAGGTCCTGTCAAAGCCGATACCTGGAGAGAAGCTATACCTATACCTAGCCGCGTCGGAGGTGGCCATCAGCTCCGTCCTGGTCCGAGAAGAGGCGAAACACACCTACCAGTGTACTACGTGAGCCAAGTCCTACATAAAGCTGAGTTGCGGTACACCCCAACAGAGAAGCTGGCTTATGCATTGGTGATGAGTGTTAGAAAATTGAGGCCCTACTTCTTTGACCACCCGGTAGAGGTGCTGACAACATTCCCACTACGTCAAATACTACAGCGCCCAGACACCGCTGGACTCCTGCTGAAATGGTCACTAGAGATCAGCCAATATGGTATAACCTACGCACCCCGAACAGCGATCAAGGGACAAGCGCTCGCCGACTTTATCGTCGAGCTAACTTTCCCACAAGATCCGACGAGGGGGCGTATAGCTCCGTGGTACCTCTACTTGGACGGATCATCAACCTGCCTAGCAGCAGGCGCCGATGTGGTCCTGATCAGCCCAGACAGACAAGTCTTCACCTCCGCAATCCGATTCGACTTTCGGGCAACCAACAACGAGACGGAGTATGAAGCATTGATAGCGGGACTTAGGCTATCATTAGCTGTGGGGGCAACCAATCTTCAAGTTTTCAGAGATTCCTAGCTAATAATATCCCAAGTCCGGGGGGAGTATGAGGCAAAAGACCAGCAGATGATGACCTACCAAAAGATAGCCACGCACCTGATCTCGATGTTCACACATGGTCTACATCAACCAGATACCGCTCTAGCCCGACTAGCTACTAGCAACGGTGAAGCCGAATTCACGGAGGTTGTAATCACCACACTAAAAAATGCCTCGACGTCCGACTATGAGATAAATCAAACCTCGAGTGGGGGGTAGGGGGATAGTGAAGATGATGAAGATTGTTGCACTTCAATCCAAAAATATTTGACAGACGGGACAACCCCCGTGGACACCTGGGAAGCTAGCCGGCTAGTAAAGCAAGCTGCCAGATATACGCTGCTGGATGGCCAACTCTACAAACGTGGATTCTCTCTACCCCTACTCAAGTGCCTAACTAAGAAGCAGGGGTCCGAAGTGTTAGAAGAAATCCACGAAGGAATTTGTGGGAGTCACGCTGGGGGGCAAGTATTGGCATATAAGACGATCAGGCAGGGCTACTACTGGCCCACTCTTCGCAAAGATGCCATCAACTTCGCTCGAAGGTGCCGAAAATGTCAACTTTTCGCACCTAACATCCACTCCCCAGCCAACCAGTTGAAGTCGGTTTTCAGTTCATGACCTTTCGCGAAATGGGGAATCGACTTGATTGGCCCATTTCCACCCGTTAGAGGCGGTGTAAAGTTTGTTGTTGTAGCAGTAGACTACTACACTAAGTGGGCTGAGGCCGAAGCTCTCACAACAATAACCCAAGAGAAGATGATCAGCTTCATATGGAGAAACCTGATCTGCAGATTTGGACTCCCACAGTCGATCATCACGGCTAATGGAAGACAGTTCGACGGACAAAAGTTGAGGGACTTCTGCAGTTCATGGAACATCAAGAAACACTACTCAACTCCGTACCATCCCCAGTCGAACGGCTAGGTTGAGGCGGTGAACAAAATCTTGAAACATACATTGAAGCTCCGCCTCGAGGAAAAGAAAAGGAGCTGGGCAGACGAACTCCCGGAGGTCCTATGGTCTTATAGAACTTCCTATAGGGCTAGCATCGGAGAGACCCCGTTTGCCCTAGCTTTCGGGACTGAAGCCATGGTCCCGGTCGAAGTCCAGAACAAGACTTGGAAGGTGGTAGGATATGACGAAGAAAAGAATGACGAGGCCTTGGCAGTGGAGAAGGATCTGATCGAAGAGACCAGAGCCTCGTCAGAAATGAAGAACGCCACCTACAAGCGTAGAGCAGAAAAGTATTACAACTCTCAGGTCCGAGACCGAAAATTCAAGGTCGGAGACCTGATGTTGAAAAAGAAATTGATGGCCCCGCCAGGTGTATTCGGTTCAAACTAGGAAGGACCGTTCGGGGTCACCGCAGCCTGGCCAAATGGTACTTACGATCTAGAAGATGCGGAAGGCAAAGCTTCGTCATACACCTGGAGCGCTGCGCATCTAAAAAAGTTCTACCAATAGACTAGAATCTTGTAATAGACTAGTCGAAGGTTTACATCAGAAATGTCGATGGCAATCGATGTAAATTACATTGCTATAAAAAGTCAGAAAATTTGTAAATTCAGAAAAATTCCCGAAAAATTCCCAAGTGTTTGGACCTGTGCAGCTCTCCAACCTGGCGAGCTGCACCAGGTCGCCCACTGCTCAAGGGAGCTTGCCAAGCCCAGCTCGCCCACATACTCGAAAATCCGCAATGCGCAAGGACCAAGGTCCAAAGCGTTGTAATTAAATTGCTCGAAGGCAAAGGCCAAAGTGCCCAAGGTAGCGAAGGTACCCTTCTCAAAGGATTGCTAAGCACCTACTGCCATAAGTTAGAAAAATTCGCGAAAAAGATGAAAAAATGTCTAGGGCAAGGTTCGCGAAACCCAATGGCCCAACGTGAATCAATCGAAGTGCAGTTCGCGGCCCTAAGTGACCTAAGACGAGCAATTCGCGGCCCTAAGTGGCGTAAGACGAAGAATACGCACTCTCAAAACAGAGGTACAATTCATAGTTGAAAGTGACGTAAAATGAACGATTCGCTTCTCAAAGTAGAATAAGACGAACAATTATGTACCAGAAAAATAAACAAGAACGAGCTATTTAAAAAATTATAACGTAAAAGTGCAAAGACGTAAGTAAAAAGAGTTGGACAAAAAATGCTCGACTTATATTCAAAAGATACTTAAGAAATTTTCAAGCAAAAAATATACTTGAAAAAATCCTAAGTATGAGTAGCAGTGCTGGCCACAAAGGCCGACCAGCTGGCCATCTTTGAACTACAAAAAGCTCCTTCTGGGCGAGCTGCACGTGCCTGGCGAGCTAGATCTACTTGAACAAAAATCAGAAACTACAGCCAGGAAAATGAAAGCTATTCTAGAAAGCAGGGAAAAAATCCTAAGTCTCCGGAGCAGCGGGGACATCGGAGGGCACCTCGGCGGAGTCGTGGGTGACCTGACGGACTGGGAGGGCTAGCTCGGCCTCAGGAATAATGTTTCCAGTCAGCCCACTGACATCGAGCTCGCCAATGTTCAACACTGCATCCCCGCAGCTTCTTGGAGCTGCGCAACAGTGAGGGGGACCTGCTCCTCCTAGCCAGCGACCTCCTCCTCGCCAATGTTCAGCTCCGGCACCTCAACTGTTTTGATAACTTGGAATCGTGCTGGCACAAAGTTGAGGGAGATGCCGAGCTCGGGGAGGTCGCCGATGTCCAGCTCGGCGCCATCGGGAAAGGGAACCCGGTCCAGGCAGGCTTTGAAGTTGCCCACCACAACCTCGACCTCGTCATCCTTATGGGCCTGAGCCCACCAGAGGGTCCGCAGGACCTCGGCGTAGCATTGGATGTATCCTTTGTCCGAGGCCTCGGCCCTCACAGCCGCCAGATCCGACGAGGAAGAGGCAACATTCCACAGCTCGACAACCTCGTTGGCCTTTTCCTCCAGCTCGCCTCTCAACCTTTCACACTCGGCATTGGCACTCTTCACCAGGCCCCGCTGCAGTGCAAGGTCCTTCTTAGTGATCCCATGATTGCCGACCTCCTGGGCGAGCAGGGCGGCGAGCTCCTCTTCCTTGGCCTTTATCCTCGCCTCCGCCTCCTGCTCGAGCCTGGCGAGCCGGCGTTGAACATTCTCAAGCTGCTGAAGGGTATTTTGCTCGGCGGCCAGCGATGCCTCAGCCCTTTCCTCGGCGAGCTGCGCTTGCCTTTTCGCCTTGTCAGCAGTGTCCGCCAACGCCAGCATCCTTTTATTCCTGTCGGAGCGACCTGCCTCCAACTCGGCGACCTGCTCGAGAGCCTTCTGATTGGCGAGCATCAATCTACTCGCATGATGGGCCGAGAGGAGGAGGTTCTCCTTCAGATCCTGGCTATTGACGTTCGCCACCAACGGGGTAGTCCAATGCCTTGGCATCTCACTCATAGTATTCCGAGCTACGCCCGGAGGGAGGCTCCGCATCGACGTTAGGGAGCGAGATCGCTCGAAGACATGCAGGGCCTCGTGACGATTCGGGAAGGCGATTGGGGCATAACTGCGAGATCAAAGCAGATAGAAAATGTTAGAAAAATAGAAAACAATAAGCAATGAAGATCGACTAGGCGAACTACTCACTGAGCTCGGTCAGGGTCCCAACCAAGGAGCGTGTCGTCATTGGTTTGCACCCCAAATGGAGATGGCGAGGGGGGCGAGCTCCGGATGGGCGTGGCTGCCAGTGGGGCAGCGGATTGAGCAGATCCCCCCTGCCCGGACCTCACCGAGATCCTCTCGACTCGGTCGGAGTCCTCGTCGACCAGGCCCGTGTACCTAGTCCTCTTGCTAGCTGGGGGCTCCTCCTCGCTAGCTCGGGATCCTTCACCCCTTTGGGACCCCCTTTTTCCTCGACCTCGCTCGGAGGGGGCGACAGCTCGCCCCCCACCTCGGCCGGTCCGAGCGACCTCCGCAGCCTTGGACTTCTCGGGAGCTTTGACCTTTTCCCTCTGGGTCCCCGACCCCCCTACCTCGCCCTTCTTAGAGGCAAGCTCTGCCTCCTTGCTCTCCTCCAACGCGAGCACGGACGGTGGGGCAAGTCTGTTGGGGCGAGGTGGGCCCATTTCAAATCGTTCCTTGACAAGTTCGTAGGCCTCGGGGACCTCAGCGATTGGGATTGCGACGAAGCTACCACCTGCACAAAAATTGAAAATGTCAGCATGATGGGTGAACTACACCCCCCCATAGGCGAGCTCCAAAGAGTTGAACCTGGGAGCTCGGGACCTTGGATATCGAGGTGGTGCGGCAGTGTGAGGAGCCCGGTGAGCCGCAGGCAATGGAGCGCGCACAGATGGGCGACCTGCCTATCCTTTTCGCTTCTCAAACAACAGATGGCGCGCACCACGTCAAACTGGGCCGACACTTTAGGCCTGCCCCTGCTGGATTTGTGGCGCTTCAGAACTGCAAAAAGAAAGGAAATTAGAATTAGTATATCTAATTCAACCCACACACACCGAAATAGGCGACCTACTGCTGGCTTCCCCGTATCCCTCCGGAGTAGGAATACGGTCACCTCGCCCGTGGTACGTGCTGGAGGCTCGCCAGTCCCCGCCTACGAAGAAAAACTGCTTCTTCCAATCACGGACTTTATTGGGCAAGTCCCCGAGAAATTTTTCCCCCGGGCGAGCTTTCAGATAATAGTATCCCGCGCCGTCCTGCGCCCGCTTGGTCACGGCGAAGAGCTCGTCCATGTCCGCCGAGGTCGTCGTGTTCTCATAGCCCTCCAATCCAAAGACGGACAGGGCGGCGAGGAGGTTGCTCCATGCATTCGGGGTAAGCTGAGTGATGGCCAAATTATTGTCAGCAACGTATCGGCCGATGATCAGGTACAACGGCAATGTAAGCCCGACCCTCAGAATGTCGACGTTCAAAGCGGTCATCCCCTCATGAGGCGCGTCGGCCCGCTCATTCTTCATTGGGGCATACATGAAGATGTCGAGCGGGATGCGATACTCCCTGTGTATGATGGGCAGGTCGCATTCATCAATAAGGCTCATCACCTCGCCAGCCTTGTATTCAGACGGGGCAACTTTCCCTAGGTCGGCGGGGTCGGCGGGAAGTACTCGGTCCAGGCGGGGGAAACTCGCCACATACTCGGCAATATACTCGCCCCAGTCGAATGGATGGACGACCTGGGCAGGGACCTCGTATTCGACCAGCTGGGGTTCCGGAAAACCAATACGACGGAACCACTCGAGCGTAATTTCCTCTAGGTCGCCACCCTCCTCGCTGACCTCGGCGATGCCCTCATCAACCTCCTCAGGTCCTTCGTTGCCACTGGCAACTCTTTCCTCTGGGGCGACCTCGTCGCCTTCCTCCCATACCTCGCTGTATACGGCACTAGAGGCTCTTTCCTCCGGATCGGGACGCAGCTCGCTACGCAGCTAGCCGGAGACCTGGCGAGCTACCGAGGTTGCCTCGGAGCTGGAGCCAATCTCCACGTACGAAACCCGAGGTGGCTCATCCTCAATTATTGGCCGTTTATCAGGGTTCCGGTCCGAAAGGGTCCTACTTGAGGAGTGTGTCGACATGGTCTCAAAGAAGTCCAAAAGGTCCTCGGTACATTCCAATAATCCAAAGTCAAGGAAGTCCAAAGGGTTCTCGACATAGTCCACAGTCCAAAGCCCGATAATCCCGAAGAAACGAAAGAAAATCAAGTAAAAGATAGAAGAAAAGGGAAGAAAGATCGAATCCTACCTTGAAGAGCCTTCAAAAATCCGTCGAACGCAAGAAAAATCGGTCACCGGGAAAGCTCTGAGAATTCGAAATGCAGAAAGTGAGGAAATGAATCCACTTCCCCTTATTTATAGACGTCGGGGCGAGGTGCGATATTCAGGAAGTGCGAGGACCTGTTTGCAAAAAATTTGAAAGATGACATGATTGTGGGCGGGAACCGAGCTCTCAAAAGGCGTGCATGACCCCTGGATTCCCGCACCATGTCGACCAGAAATAACCGCCTTGGCCGAGCTCGCCCGCTAGCTCAGCAATCGCTCAAAGGTAGTTCGCCGAGTTTCAGGTTCTCCAGCTCACCTGCACATTTGACGAAGTCATGGTGCATGCGAGCTGGGGGGCAAATGTTGATCTGGCGAACTAACACTGTTAGCATGTGGATAATTACCAAGGTTTGGCAGGTCACCGGGGCTCACCCGGATACGCGGAAGTGTGGAGCTCGCCCACTTGGGGGCAGCTCACCGGCGTAGCTAGCCCCAGAGCTCGCCCCTATCCCCATGAAGACCTCACCGAGGTCCATCATCATACGGCGCCCGTAAGCCACGCAAGGCACTAGAGCTCGCCCAGAGCTCGCCTGAACCACTGGAGTCCGAGCTCGCCCATGAGCTCGCCTGTTAGCCGATAGGATCCCGATGGTGCGCTCTTTTTCCCTCCGTCCGGTTTGTCCACAAGGGTGGTTTACGACGAGGTTTTTAATGAGGCCCATCTAGTCTAAGGCATAGTAGTAGGACGAGGCACGACATAGGGAGCAGTGTGAGAGACCAAGACGAGGGTAAGGAACCCTCGTCAACACCGGAAGCCATATAGGCTCGTAAGGTGCCGTCTCACACTCGCACACCTATAAATAAGATCCCTCTTGTACTATTCACACAATTCTCACAATTAATACATTTCCTACACTCTACTTTCTCTCTCTAAACTCTCTTCTCGCCCTCCCTAAGAACATTAATTCAAAGATTATTGTTTGATAGGATTGATATGTTGTAAAGCCACATAAACAAACATCGATTAGTAAATTCTATCAACAATGAAAAATTGACATCTGAATTGTAATGACTCTTGTCTCACCCTTCTTCAAGCTACCAAACACAGCCTTAAAGTATATATGAGATTGACTTTTATATTTTGTTGTTTGTTTTGTTTTAGCTCTATATTAGATCCGTCAAAATGGGTTGGGCCCGTTGGGCCAGCCCACCCTGTCATAATAAAACAAGGGTTGGGCCAAGTATTTTTAAGTATGCATGTAGGCATGCCTAGGCGGGCCGTCCCATTTTGTGTCACGGGTTGCGAGTGCTGGGGGCTGGGTCGGACCAGCTCGCTAATGTGTATTTATTATATTGTATATATACACATTAATATAGGTATTTCATATGGTATTTTTAATTAATTTTTTATTTCAACAAAATAACAAATCGTCGTGCCCCTTTATCAAAAAGGGAAAAAAACACCTAATAGCTAAGCCTCAAACTGCTGTCGCTGTAGTTATTCGCAATGCCACTTTACGCAATCCTCCAGCTCCCCGTCATAGTTAATCATCGTCGCTAAGATGATTTTGATGTTGTAATGTTGATGAATTTTGAGAGTGGTTCGTGCTAAGTTTATGTCTTAAGATTATTAATTCATTTTGTAAATTTCATTTTATAAAATGTGTAACTCTCGTATTATATTTGACGAACTTTACTTTATGAGATTTGTTACTCTCGTGGTGAGATCTTATTTATACATTAATTATGTGATTTTATTTAATAAATTAAGTTGAAGGTATAGTTCATAAATTTTTTTTTTAAAAAAAATTGGGATGGCCCATCATAGTCCACAGTCCGCCATTAAATGGGTTGGGATGGAGTTTTTAAAGCCCACTATATTTCCAGCCCGTCCCGCCTCATTGACCTATTTTGACAACTCTACTCTATATGACTTGTGCATTATATTATTTTATATATTTAGGTGTCAATTTTTTTAAAAACATGACATGTGCTAAAAGTTAGTCGTAATTTTTATATTTTCAAATATTTCACAATAATTTTATATTAAAAAATTCTCATATTATTAATTTATTTTAAAATATTTCGTATTTATTAATCCAAAAAATTAATATAACAATTTTCACTTGGAGTATCAATTAAAAAAATGAAATGGAGGAGTTAGTATTTATTATTGTTGTGACCAGAATAATACAATTTTGGGCCTCCAAACCGGGGTCCACCGGAACCCGGGTTTACCCCTAAATGGGCCAAATTCCTCTAATGTAATAGTTTAGGCCTTTTTACGATAAAATGTAATAGACCCAATTAGAATGGACAGTTAGGTCTTTTTGACTTTTATATTTGGCCCTCTATAAATATAGAGGACATCCTTCTCATTTGTAAAGGAGACGACTCAAGAGATAATACATACATAGGCTAGGGGGTTCTCTTTCGAGCACTCAAAGCCATATTCAAGGGAGGAGCTCTCAAGCTCTTCCCGCAGTGTTATTGTTCTTATTTACAAATTCACATATTATTGTTTGTTATTCGATAATCAGGCATACCCCTATAGCCATATAAATTCACCCATATTGCCCGATAAATCGGTAACAACAATTATGTCATAATTATAATTACTATCCAAATTTTATTTTCATTTTATTAATAATATACTCCCTCCGTCCCAACATTTTCTTCATAGGTGGAGTTTCACGCATATTAAGAAAAAGTGAAGTATGTGAGTGTGAAATTAAATAAAAAAATATAAAAAAATGTACTTTATTGACTTTTGTGAGTGTGAGTTGTTTCCTTTTTTGGGGTGTGAAGAAAGAGTTGGGACGTCCATATAAGGAAAGTGTGAAGTTTATCTTGGGACAGAGGGAGTAATATTTAATAAAAGTTAGTACTCCCTCTGTCCACCAAATTATTTCTCACTTTCTTTTTTTGTTTGTCCACAAATTTTTTTCTCATTTCCTTATTTGGAAACAACCAACACTCACAATAAAATTTTGGGTCCCACAATACTCTTACTTTTCCCTTACTTTATCTATCATTTTAATATAGTACTACTTTTCATTAAATCTCGTGTCCACAAAGAAATGGGAAAAAGATTCACGGACGGAGGGAGTATTATATTGAAAAGATAGATAATGTAATAGAGAAGTGAAAATATTATAAATCTAAATTTTTATTTGTGAGTATAATTTATTTTTTTTAAAATATTATAAATAAAAAAAATAATGTGGCAATAAATTTTGTGCAAGGACCACTACTGCATTTGTTAAACGTCTGACTGCGTTATTAGTCATTTCAATTCCCTTCCCTCAAATTCAATCATGGAGAGCATCGCCCTCTACTCTCCATCTACCACCACCTCCTTCTCCCGCTTCACCCTCCCTCGCCACCGCCCCTCCGCCCACCTCCGCCCCCTCACTTCTCTTTCCTCCGCCACTCACAGTTCCCATTTCCTCCCCAAACCAGCTAACATTTCTCTTTTCCACAAAAGATTAATAGTCTCCCCTACTGCTGCCTCCTCCGCCCCCATTGAATCCAGCCCCTCATCTCCTGCTCCTGCTCCTCCTCTCCAAGGCGTTAAGCCAATCCCCTTCATCATATCAGTTGCCATTGGCATCGTCGTCCGCTTCCTCGTCCCCAGACCTCCCGAAGTCACTCCTCAGGCCTGGCAATTGCTCTCCATTTTCCTCTCCACCATCGCCGGACTCGTCCTCAGCCCTCTCCCCGTCGGCGCCTGGGCCTTTATCGGCCTCACCACCTCTGTTATCACCAAAACACTCACCTTCGCCACCGCCTTCTCCGCCTTTACCAGTGAAGTTATCTGGTTGATTGTTATCTCCTTTTTCTTTGCCCGTGGTTTCGTGAAAACGGGCCTGGGTGATCGATTTGCCACCTATTTTGTTAAGTGGTTGGGAAAGAGTACTCTCGGATTATCTTACGGTTTGGCCTTGAGTGAGGCATTGACGGCGCTGGCAATGCCTAGCAGCATCGCCAGGGCGGGAGGTGTGTTCGTTCCAGTTATTAAGTCATTGTCGTTGTCAGCAGGGAGTAACCCTGGTGAGCCATCCAAGAAGAAACTTGGGTCATATTTGTTGCTATCCCAACTTCAGGTTTCTTCATGTCATTTTTTATGATCGATATTTTTGTCTCTTGATTTGGAGTGGTTATGTTCCATGTTTTATAAGTGCAATGTTAATGCAAATTGATTGTGGTGTATTTCGTGTTTGGATTTAGTACACAAATTTATTTGCATATCATTGTTTGAGAAGTTGAACCAAGGTTAAACAAATTTAGTCTCTTAATTAAATGTATTATGTCTAAAGGTCAAATCAGAAAGATGTAGGTTTGTAATAACATCATAGATATGCTATATGATTCAATTGTTGTCTTTGTGAAGAATGATGATAGTGTGGAGGGGTGGATAAATAGGTTTCTATTCTAGGTGTGTGATAACTAAAATAATTATGATTGATTTTTAGGCAATAAGTAGCAAACAGCGTACATTTCCAAATCATCAGGAGAATAAGAGAAAAGAAAGTGGAGGTTTCTATTTGGCATTCATTGATTTATTCTCTTTACATCCAATTAGCAAAATTAATTCTGATAATCCTTCTCTGTGCTCCGAGTGGATTATCAAATTACGTATAACTAGTCTCCCTGTTACTCATGCAAGCCCCTTTGATGTGTGGCAGTGTGCTTGTAGCACTAGTGGACTTTTCCTTACTGCTGCAGCTCAAAATCTGCTCTGTCTCAAGCTAGCTGAGGGGCTTGGGGTAGTTGTTTCAAACCCATGGGTGACTTGGTTCAAGGTTGCAAGTTTGCCGGCATTAACTTCTCTTTTTGCTACACCATTGATCTTGTACATGCTTTATCCTCCTGAAATAAAAGATACTCCAGATGCCCCTGCAACAGCTGAAAAGAAATTGAAGCTTATGGGTTCTGTGACAAAAAATGAATGGACTATGATTGTCACTATGCTTCTTGCAGTTTCTTTGTGGATTTTTGGGTATGTACTATTTTTCAAAATAGGTCTAATTCACCTTGCTTGAAAAATGAGTACCATTTAAAGAAGTGTTCCTTTTCTACCTTTAACATTCAATGTTCGTTCACAGTACATAACATGATATTCGTGCAGCGATGCTCTTGGTATTGCAAGTGTTGTTACTGCAATGCTGGGTCTATCAATTCTCTTATTATTGGGAGTGCTCAATTGGGACGACTGCTTAAGTGAGAAATCAGCATGGGACATGTTGGCATGGTTCTCAATTCTTGTGGGCATGGCTGGCCAATTGTCAAATCTGGGCATTGTAAATTGGATGGCTGGTTCTGTAGCCAAATCGCTGCAGTCATTATCACTGAGCTGGCCTGCTGCTTTTGGTATTCTTCAAGTAGTTTACTTCTTTATCCACTACCTATTCGCAAGTCAAATGGGCCACATAGGAGCATTGTACCCTGCATTTCTAGCCATGCAATTGGCTGCTGGAGTTCCATGTGTGCTAGCTGCATTGGCTCTCGCTTATAATTCCAACCTCTCTGGATCTTTGACACATTACAGCAGTGGTCAGGCTGCTATATACTATGGAGGTACGTCTAATTTCCTGTCTTATTTAGATTTCCACTTCTCTACTGTCTTCTCCTGCTCCAGTCATTATGTTTGCTTTATCATTCAAATTCTATTTCTTTCGGCTTGCTATTTTAATGCATTGATTAGATATACATTTGTTTAATGAATTAAAACAAACTAGATTTACCGTTGCTGGGAGCCCCAAACTTAAGGGATCACAGCATAAAAACACTTCTCAGAACTGTGAGTGGGCAGTTTTAATAATAAGTGATTCTGCCCCTTTGGTAACACTCTTATAGTCACTTGAGAATGAAAAAGGCTCTGTTTTATTCACAACTCACTTGGGAAAGAATTACCTTTTTGCCAACTATACCTTTCTGGTTTTGGTGGTCCAGGATTGGGTGAAACGGCCTGGGTTTTTACGTTATGGGCTTTGTTGGCCTAGTGTTTAGCAGTCTGAACTGGGTGGAATGGGCTGGTTTAGTAGAGATGGAAATGCCCCATTTCTGTTGATGTGGACTAGGTTGCAATGGTTTGGTTTTATGGAACAGGCTATATAAGTAGAATGACAATACGAGTAGAGACTGAATTTTATTTTTTATTTAAATGTAATTGCTAAAAAAGAATTTATTGCATTTCCAATTGCCTTGAAAGCAAAGCACTCCTTAACTTTCTGTTCTTTTTAGTTTATTCACTAATAAGGGCTTTTCTCGAAACCAAATATGAATAGCGAGAATCACTTTATATAATTTTTTTAAGTTAGGTCATACCATCTTCACAAAAAAGTGATTCTTACTATTCCTTTTGGGATTCAAAAACACCACCTAACTAGTGCTTTGTAATTGTGTAAACAGCTGGTTATTTCGATCTTCCAGATGTGTTCAAGTTTGGGTTCATCATGGCAGTCGTTAACGCAGTCATCTGGGGTGTCGTTGGGGGATTTTGGTGGAAGTTGTTGGGGCTGTATTAGTTTCGAGTTTTGGTGTAAGGTTTTGGTCTTTGTTATGAGAGGCCGGACTCCTCTAACAGAACCTAGAGAAGCAGTGTGTCAGAAGAAATGATTATAACTTGAGCTGACAACGCAGTTTGCAAGAATTGGTCGAGCTCAACGGGAGAAGAAATTATGACATACTCAGTGAAGTATTTCACGATCAAGGATCTGTGAAATGTAGTTCAAATTGGAAAACTCACGGACGCTAACATGGTCTGATTGGGTTAAGTGAGTGTTTTAGAAAATATCGCACAAAGAAAAAATATAGAATTTCGCTCCCATATTGAATTGTTATATTAACAAACACGTGTACTGTAAAAATAAATATATATTTCGAAATAATATTGCCCTTATTGAAATAAATATTTGTCATTTAAAACGTGTAGGGTATTGAAAAATGCATTAGTGTATATGGGAAATATATATTACTGTAATTGAAGGTGCTGGTGCGTGTGATTGAAAATGTTTTAGAGAAGTGTTGTTAAAAATGTCGACAACATAAATGACAACACTACACAGCGGAAGACTTAAACGCACACTTTTGCAAAGGGATATCAAAATTTTCATAGGCTATACAAAATGTATAGACTATACTGCCTCACTAGCAGAGAAACTTCACTATAACTTGTAGTGACACAAATACAAGGTTTACACAAGAAATCAAAATTCAAGGCCGCCCAAGACCTACACAAGATCACACAAGGATCTAAACATGACCTATAAGAATAGACCTAAACAAAACCTAACACGTCTACGTTCAGCCGAACGGATTGTTAGATCAAACAATGAATGTTGTGAATAATGCCGAGACTAATGTTCCCAACATTCTGATGAACCGTGTATAACCTAGAATCTAGTGAATGACACATGATCCGTTCAACTCTGAATTATACTTTTCGGTCATACTTTGAAATGATGAAGTGGTGCTCTATTTATAGACGTGAATAATGAGCTCTCCACTCCATGATGAAGCCAAGTAGTGGGCTTCAAAATAAACGCCCATAATGATAACTTCAAAGTTAGTGGATATCTCTCTACTCAAGCAATGGAACCGCCTGACGTTCTAGAACCTTCTGCGATCTTCACGTCTTCAACTGCCATGCCTAGACAAATAACATAACATGGAAAAATCATTAGGAAAGTTAGTAGAAAGGGCGAATTCTGATGTTGTCTAAAATGATGGCAATACATTGCATAACATTTTTTGTCAACATCAATAGTAATGATGAATGTGTGTTATGTTAGGGTTATACTAGAAAGTATGCTTTTACTTTGTATAACTAAACTGAATCTTTGAGCTTTATCTGAAATAAATCTTTTATCACTGTGCTCTAGATAAATATGAATGTTATTTATTTATTGCAATCCGTTCATATAATAGTACAAGTTACACTATAGATAAATGTGGTGATCCCCGGATAACTCACAGTAAGATCACATTATCAGTTTCTTGTAACAAGTACTAAATTCACAACCT